>OZ024755.1:4826703-5061703 GCA_964016885.1 Eledone cirrhosa
TCTATCTATCTATCTATCTATCTATCCGAGATGCGTGCGAGACGAAGAAACCGTCGTGCACACATTCATACACTGCCCGGGCGTTACTGACCCATGGAGCTATGTAGAACGACTATTGTCGCGAGTGGGACCAATCCGGTTGACCACTGAGTCTATTGTCATGATCAAACCGCCACTCTCCTTCAAAAACGAAGGAGAGGCGGTTTTCCTTTGTGTGATAGCTATGGCGAAAAAGGTTGTATGGTGGACGAGGTTAAAAGGGCTGAGGTCAGACACCTTTCTCTCCGACCAACAACTGATTATTCTTTGGAAGAAGAATCAGGATGGAGAGAGAGGTGCTGTACCCCAGCAAGTTTTATGAAAGGTGGGTGAAAGTGGCGAGAATGGCCCAAGTGAATGGGCCTTCTCTCTATATCAGCCTGTAGGTTGAGGAAAAAGAGGAAGAGAGGAAAGGAGTACAAACTCTTCGTACTCCTGGAGATGAGGGTTGCACATTTTTTCGGGGGTATGTGTTACCATATGAAATGTCTCCCCCTATTGGGGAAAATCGATTAATTTTTAAATTGCATTTGTGATAGCATTTTACACGTTTTTATTGTATGTAAACTTCCCCCTTTGTATTTGTCCCCTTCTTTTGTGCCTCTGTGGCTAATAAAGAAACATATCTATTTATCTATCTGTCTCTCTCTCTCTCACTCTCTCTCTCTCTCTCTCTTTGTCTGTCTGCCTATCTCTCTATCTGTCTGTCTATCTAGCTCTCTATCTGTCTGTCTGTCTGTTTATCTGTCTGTCTGTATGTCTGTCTATCAGTCAGCTGGTCAAGTTGAACTTCCAAGCCTTGGTTCAACTTCAGGAATAAGTCTCAAATTACGTATCTTTGTAAGTAGTGCATCATTTGCTGCAGAAAATCCTGTCTCAACCAGCCAGGTGATGGGGGTAAAAACCAAATAAGAATGGAACAACCTTTTTCAAAGAACAAGGAATGGGAAGAAGATTTTACCTTCAGACCTCCAATCAAACCTTACTCTAGTAAAAAAAAAAAATTAGAATTTCAAAGCCCACCTAATTTCCTTGGACCTACTCCAGACCCATTTAAAATATTTCTCAGACCCAGTTGCTGCCCTAAGGGCCCAGATTGAGAGAATGATTGGTTCAAATGACACATCTAACTGAAAGAAGACTGTAGTAAAATAATAAATCTGGCTGCTCTTATTTCAGTGAATTAGTGAGAGTGTGAGATTGTTGAAAAGGTTGTTTTTATTTAATAGCTGACACAACCTTTCAATATATGTCAAGTGAAGAGAAATTACTTTGTAGGGTACTTTTATTTGGTTTCCCTTCTCTTTCTATATCAGGAAATATCCTGATTTTCTGCTTTATTCATCGGCTGTGTCTGTCACTATGTTTGTATGTATGTTTGAGTGTGTCTGCATGTGTGTCTGTCTGTGTGTGTTTGTGTCTGTCTGTGTGTGTTTGTGTCTGTCTCTATCTGCCTGTATGTGTATCTGTGTGTGTGTGTGTGTGAGTATGTGTATCTGTGTGTGTGAGAGTATGTGTGTGTGTATGTGTATCTGTATGCCTGTGCATGTGTGTATTTCTGTCTGTCTGCATATGCTTGTATGTGTGTATCTGTCTGTCTGTGTATATCTGTGTGTCTAAGTCTGCCTGTACATGTGTGTGTGTGGTTGTCTGTCTGCATATGTGTGTGTATGTATATGTGTGTGTCTGTCTGTGTGTCTGTCTGTGTGTTTCATGTGTTTGTTATATTGATCAATCCCTATCCACTCCTCTCTCTTGTCTTTTCTATTATTTTCCCTTTGCTTTATTAAATAGAAATTCCATTCTCAACTGACCTATTTATTAGTAGTATTAGTATTATTATTGTTAGTAGTAGTGGTGGTGGTTGTGGTTGTGTCATGATAAAATGTACCTAGCCCACACTATAAAGTGGTAGTATTGGTGCCAGGATAAACTGCACTCAGTAACATGTGGGTCCTATGTAAGCAAGATGCAGGCCCCTAAACTTGTCTGGGAGGTCAGTAGTCACACTTTAGTAGTCACACTTTAACAGTCACACTTTAACAATCACACTTTAACAGTCACACTTTAGTAGTCACACTTTAGTAGTCACACTTTAGTAGTCACACTTTAGTAGTTACACTTTAGGTCTGTGAATCTTTATTATATTTTTAAAGCTTTTGGTGGATTGGCAGTATCGGTAGAGGGTCGGACACCATGCTTTGACGCATAGAGTTACGGCCCTTGCCATTCTGAGTTCAAATCCCACTGAGGTTAACTTTGCCTTTCATCCTTACAGGGTCGATAAAATATAAAGTACCAGTAATGCACTGGGTAATTGCTGGCCTTGTGCCAAAAGTAGAAACAATTATATTTTTAAAGCTTTAATATTTGAAAAAAAGAAAAATGAAAATAAGACCATATATTGTCAATCATAAAGGATATCTTCTTTTTCTTCTTCTTCACACACTGAAACAATGGTGGAGGCAGAGTCGTCAAACACTCCTTCCAGCTGGTCCTGTCAGAATCAATTGATCCAGCTGGATCCCCAAGTAAGACCAGCCGAGCTCATGGATGATATCCAACCATCTTGCTCGGAGTCTACCCCTGGGTCTCCTGTCGGTTGGTTTTGCCCCTAAAATCTGTCCAGCGATTCTTTCCTGAGACATTCTAACCACATGCCTATATTATCGGAGCTGTGGTCTCTCAATTCAGAGAAGTAGCAGCTCCGAATATAAATGATATCTGATTTTTTATTCAGTTATTTTTTAAGAAAGGTTATTAGTACTTTTGTATAAAAATAGCTTGATATGGCTTTTAAAAGACCATATACTAAACCCTGATTAGTATTTCACCATTTTGATATTTATGGCAAGACATCGGTATTTTGTTGTTAGTATGTTTGAAAGAGGAAATGACAATAATTACTTATTCACCTAGCAGAATGACGTTGATGTTGATGTTGATATGGGTGTTGGCTATGATAATACCACTGGAGATCACAGCATCAACTGTAACACTCATGACAATGTTCACATGTTGGAAGTCAGAAAATGTTTTTAAAAAGTTCTCAGGTCTTCTAAGTTCTAAAGTTGAAAATATGACTTTGGAGTTATTTCAACTTTGGTCTTCTTTTAAGTTTAGCATTAAAGATCATGAATAAATGTTTTCCTTTCAAAACAATTGTTAAATTTTTAAATTTATTTTTTGCAAGTCTCTAAAAGTTCTGCTCCATCAATCTCATTCCCACTTTTCTCTCCTCCTCTCTATCTCTTTCTCTATATATACATACCCTTCTCATTTCTCATCTCATGCTTTAGACTCTTTTTCTTCCTTTCTCTCTCTGTTCAATATGTGGTTATATCTTCACCCGACCTTTTACTCTACACATAGTATTTAGCTATTTACAGCTACTCACCCCGCGCTGACATTAATAACTTTTTATGAAAATTCATATATACTCATCACTTCAAACTTTTTCAATTAATATATGTATATATATATATATATATATATATATATACTTACACAGGGTTGTCCCCCAAAAATATACACACACTTTTATTAGAATGTTGTTGAAGTATGTATACATTTTTGAGGGACACCTTGTGTGTGTATATATATATATATATATATATATATAGAGAGAGAGAGAGAGAGAGAGAGAGAGAGAGAGAGAGAGAGAGAGAGAGGGAGACTGGAAGCTAAATATAGTTTGATAGTTGTAAGAAACTATAGATAAAAACCACTAGAACATGTGCAAACAATTCCGTTGAAAATATTTAACCATCTATCACATTTTTTCCTAAAATAATGATGAGAAGAACTGGAAGGTGGGAAATAAATCATTGGATACAGAAAAGAGGGGTTTTTAAGGAACTTTCTACTGATGTTGGCATTGTAAAAAAAAAGGGGTTTATCGAGAAAGACAATAAACTGAAAATATTTACTATTCACTAAAAGCTTGGTTGTAACTTTAATTATAGCTTTTGGAAGTACACATCCTACTCATTCTATTAATTGCTGTGCTTCTGGCCATAGATTATCAGACAGCGGAGTCTGGCACTATTTAAAGATTTCTTCCCAATTTGGAATTAATATTTACCAAAACCGCTTTTGTAAGAATATTATAGTTTCTATTGAAAGGAATAAATAATGAAGAGAAAGAGTAGGAGGCGCTGAGGAGGGGAGAATGGATGAGGGGGGAGAGAAGGGGAGAGAGATGGTGAGGAGGAGGAGAGTGAGAGAAAGTAAGGGGGAGATGGGTGGTAGAAGAGGAGAGAATGGATGAGGTGCGAGAGTGGAGAGAGAGATAGTGAGGAGAGGGAGAGAAAAGAGATGGGGAGGGGGGTGAGAGAGGGGGGAAGGGGTAGTAGAAGAGGGGGAATGGATGAGGTGCGAGAGTGGGGAATGATAGTGATGAGGGGGAGATGGGGGATTGAGAGAGGGGGAGAAAGCTGCCAAAATTGATGAAAATGTTTCCTGGTTCCTGAGCAGCAAATATGTGTTTGTTTAAATTTATGGATTAGTAAATAGGGGAGGGGGTGTTAATGTGTTGGGCTCAACTTTACAATGTTGTGGATTTGATTCTTGGATCAGTTGACACATTGTAGTCTTGAGCAAGACACTTCACTTCACATTGCTCCAGGCTAACTCAGCTGAAAATAAATATCAACAGCAGCAGTAGTAGCAGCTGGGGTGGTGGGAACCTGTTATGGACTTATACCCCCCCCCCCCCAACACACACACACATTATCCAATTTATTTGTGCCCTCAGCTGGGCTTTTACTTTTAGGAAGGTTAGAATGTTTGAATTTAATACCTGTATGTATAACTTCTCAATTCCAATTACTTGCACCAAGCTAACTTAGATATGTAAAATTAGGGGTTTGCTGTGTATTCTAATTTATTGTGTTTGAGGGGCCCTCCTGCCCAACCTGAAGTGCCCTGGGCCCCGCCAAGGTCTAAATTCGACCCTTTTCATCACCACCAACATCATCATCAATGTTCTTCATAGAAAACTATTTATTTTGTTCATGCTTGACAGAATATTTATGATCTTGCTTGTAGCTTGCTTTTCATATACCATTTCCATAGAATTTATATAACATTGATATAAAGAATGTTTTCATGTGCAGAGATGCTATAAAATAGCTTATAAAATAGGGTGAAGACCCTTAAAGACAGTAAATGAAGTTGCCATCAGCCATTTTATTCTTATCACTGACTCTGTTGTAATGGTTACCATTCCATGATTTTTTTTTTCTTTTTGCTTTACAATCCTTACCTCTCTCTTTCAAACTGTCTCATGAAATATTATTTAATATTTCTGTCTGGGAGAGAGTCTGAGAGTGTTGGTATATTTAGAAAGTAAAGCATCTCATTACTTGACTTACATCATTGGTTGGCTGTTTAATTGCAGATAAAAAATTTGGCATTGGATATATATATATATATATATCATCTCTTACTGTGAAGATTGTTGAGAGAAGCAATGAGTGAGAGAAGTAAAAATATACAGATATAATATAGAGAAGGGGGAGAGAAGAAGTGTTTAGTTCCTTATCTAGAAAATGAAAAAATTTATCCATGGCCTGTAAAGATATTTACTACAAAAAGGTAATTTAGAACCGAAGAAGATTTGAGATAAATTCTTCTGAAAAGGAACTTGGCTTATCTCTCGTTTTCATATCTTCCTATCTGATATCTTGATTTAAAATTGTTACTGTATTTTAAGAACTTTATTTTTAGAGAGGTGCAAAGCTACAAACATCTTTATATATCACAGTTATTGAGGCCTCAAAGTGATAAACATCTTCATATCTCTCAGTCATTGAGGGCTCAAAGCTATAAACATCCTCATATACCACAGTCATTGAGGGCTCAAAGCTATAAACATCTCCATACCTCAGTCATTAAGGGCTCAAAACTATAAACATCTCCATACCTCAGTCATTGAGTGCTCAAAGCTGTAAATGGCCTCATATTCCTCACTTATTGAGTAGTAGTATTTAAATCCCGCCGAGGTTAACTTTGCCTTTCATCCTTACGGGGGTCGATAAAATAAAGTACCAGTAATGTACTGGGTAATTGCTGGCCTTGTGCTAAAAGTAGAAATAATTATTTAAATTAAGGACCAAAGGGTTCATTCTGTTACATATCAGGTGACATGGTAAGAAACTTAATCCTATTTATTCACCCTACTTCTGCTTACTAGATTGATATGAAGTCCTACACAAGCAAGACAACCAATCTTGCCTCAAGTGGGAAAATTCCCGTCCAAACCCATGCTAGCGTGGAAGATGGACATTAAACGATGATGATGATGATGAAGTAACTTGTGAAAAACAAACTTCCCATCTATGTTCAGATAAGACTAGAAAAACTGTGAACTACTGGAAGAATTTTATTCTAGAACCAAATACATTGAAATATTTGAAGTGTGTATGTGTGTACTGTTTAATTATTCCATTACTTATGTCATTTATTTGGTAACTTTAGAGCTTTGTCTACCCCAGTTCTGTAAGAGTCTTCTTTGCCCACATATTCCTGAGAGGGTTGTGGGGGCAGTGTTTTCAAACATTCCTTCCAGCAGGTCCTGTCAGAAGCAACTGTCTACAACTGATCCGGTTGGATCCCCAAGCAAGACGAGCTACCTATAGTTTCTTGTTTGGGAAATCATGAATGTAATATAAACCTCAGTGAAGAAAATGTTGCTATATTTTATTATCTTTTATTCAAAATTTTGAATATATTCTTATAAAAATTGATAGAAGTAGAAACTAATTTTGAATACTCTATGTATTTTCTTTGTCATAAAAGTAATATAGTTATTGGTTACCTACCTGAACATATGCTCCTTAGGAATGTTTTCAAATTCTTTGAAACATATTCTTATATTCCCAACTGTCCAAAAGAAACATATTCTTATATTCTCAACAGACCAAAAGAAAAAAAATTTAATTACCTTCAGCTTATGTTACATATGTAATTTTTCTCATGTTACATAAATATTTTTGCATCCTGTAATATCAGCAATAGATTCTTGCATCCAGAAATATCAGCAGTATATTCTCAGTCTTTCAGTTGTTTGTGAAGTCTGTGTGGGTGGGTGTGTGCATGTGTAGGTGTGAAGTCTGTGTGTGGGGGTGTCTGCGCGCGTGTAGGTGTGAAGTCTGTGTGTTATGTGTGTATGTATGTATGTGTGTGTGTTTATACATACTTATCATAGTATATTCTTTAGTTTTACAAGAAAAGAAATTATGGATTAGGTTTTTTTAATGGGAAATTTCGACTTAATCTGTGTAAAGAACAGTTAAAGAAACAGTAAATTTATATTGATGATGATGAGGAGAATTCCAATATATATATATATATAATTAATTATATATGTGTGTATGTGTGTACATGTGTATTTGTGTGAGTGTGTGTGTGAGAGTGCATGTATGTGTGTGTGTACATGTGTATTTGTGTGTGCATGTGTGTGTGTGTATATGTGCGTGTTGGTGTGTGCATGTGTGTGTGTGCATGTGAGTATGTGTGTCAGTGTGTGTGTATTGGTGTGTGCATGTGTGTGTATATGTGCGTGTTGGTGTGTGCATGTGAGTGAGTGTGTGTGTGTCAGTGTGTGTATTTACATATACTCTAAATTCTAAATATTTATAATTTTCTTCTTTATTTGTCGTCCCTTTTATTTTTCATTTAACATTACTTTCCAACATCAAATACTATGGTCTATCCTTTATTTAAATATAGTAAAAAGGGTAAAGTTCTGTTTCTGTCCTTTTTCTCACATTGAGAGACAATGACAGTGTCTGATAAATATATTCTTTCAGTCTACAGGCTTTATCAAAACATTGTTACACAGCAGGACTTTTTCTATAGGGGCAAATCTCTTAGCATACTTCTTATACAATTGTCATGGGAAATAAACTTGACATAATATTGTAGGTGTGTTTTTCTGTTGCTTGACTTCATTTCTTAACAATCAGCAAACCATATTGCGCTAAAAACACCAATTTTCACCCAATCACCAAAGTTAAGCAATGCCGAGTCTAGTTAGTACTTTGATGGATCATCGCTTGGGAAACCTAGGTGCTATAAACCTATTCTTATACTGTTATATTTTATATATTTGTAGGTAAGTGAATTATTATTAAAGCACTGATAATTGCTGTGGTATTTTATATTTACCAATATGAGTTCTCTGCAAAGGGATACATGTTGTTATGGGTAAGTGAACACATTATTAAGCCATTGAATCATTCTTCAGAACATCTCTCCATGTTGACTGTTCTATTGTAAACTATACTACATCTACCAATATGAGACAATGTCAGCAACGTAGTGTAGTATCTCTCCATGTTAACTGTTCTATTGTAAACTATACTACTTCTACCAATATGAGACAATGTCAGCAACGTAGTGTAGTATCTCTCCATGTTAACTGTTCTATTGTAAACTATACTACATCTACCAATATGAGACAATGTCAGCAACGTAGTGTAGTATCTCTCCATGTTAACTGTTCTATTGTAAACTATACTACTTCTACCAATATGAGACAATGTCAGCAACGTAGTGTAGTATCTCTCCATGTTAACTGTTCTATTGTAAACTATACTACATCTACCAATATGAGACAATGTCAGCAACGTAGTGTAGTATCTCTCCATGTTAACTGTTCTATTGTAAACTATACTACATCTACCAATATGAGACAATGTCAGCAACGTAGTGTAGTATCTCTCCATGTTGACTGTTCTATTGTAAACTATACTACTTCTACCAATATGAGACAATGTCAGCAACGTAGTGTAGTATCTCTCCATGTTGACTGTTCTATTGTAAACTATACTACATCTATCAATATGAGACAATGTCAGCAACGTAGTGTAGTATCTCTCCATGTTAACTGTTCTATTGTAAACTATACTACATCTACCAATAACTGACATGTTCATTTTATTTTTGACTTTTTTTTTCTAAATTCACGATGTAGCATCTGTTTATATGGCATGTGGATAACAGTGCAATACTCTTCTTCTTCTGCCACATGTGTTAGCTGATACCAATGCAAGTGCTGTTGCTACATGTCTTAGCTGATAGCATTCATGTTGATATTTCCTATCAAATATCTCACATTCAGCTTACATTACTCAAGTTCCAAATAAAACCGACATAAATCTAGAGGTGCAGTCTATCATTTACTGAGCTAAACATAGTAAGACTGACTAAAATATGTGGTTTGCATGAGAAACGATGTTCAATTATAACAGAAATACCAACACAATTTAAAGATATATTTAAATGTTCAATGATTAATTTACTGGAGTAATTAACAATGTAGTAGGGAAAGACAATAGACAGATCAATATCAAAATGAGAAAATCTCAAGGTGAGGAATGTCAATTATTATAGCTGTTTATTGAAGTTATTCCAAAGCAATGAAAGAGTAAAACGACCTAGGTGGCTTTGAATCAAAGAACTGTAGGTTTCTAACCAGCGTTGGACTTACCTAGAAGCTAAATAAGCTATAGCTTTAGGACTACACACCCTCGACAGCCTTATTTTAAAAAGTATATATAAAAAATAATAATCATATATAATTATTTAAAATTTTTTTACCCAAATTTTTTTTAAAGGGTCTCAATTTTCATATAGCTTAGGGCCTCGTCAGATGAAAGTCCAGCCCTTTTTCTAATTTTCATGTATTGTTTTCAACTAAATAATTAATGAACATGATTAGTATTTTTTGAGCTGATTTTATAGTTATCTTTCCCTAGTTACACCTCTGGTTGGGCAGGGGTACAATTTCACTGCTTACCATAGGTTCTATTTTCCCTAGTTCTGCCTCTGTATTCATGACATTTGTAGACCTTTTAAGACTGTTAACGTTCCACTTATAATGTTACGAGTATGAGGTTGTTAACATTCCACTTATAATGTTACAAATTGACAGGAAAGACACAAGGAATTTCAGTGATTTTCTGGGAATATATGACTGTGTATAGTGGTTAGTGTAGAGCCTGGATTGCTGGAATAGTAAAGGAGAGAGGCTTCCAGGGAAGATGGCATGAGATCAGCCAACTATTGAGAGCAGAGGTCATTGTAGCAATGGTAGAAAAAAACAACAGAGAATGGAGGAAGTGTGTCTGGGAACCAGCTTGTTGAAAATATTGGTACATAGCAATGTGAATGATAGATAGATTGTTTTGAAAAGAAATAGAACTCTGGTTTTTCTAGTTTAATATATTAGTGTGAGTATTGTGTGAGGGTTTTGTAAATGGTGTTGTTTTAGAAAACATTTACCTTTTAAGAGGTTTGGGAGTTAGTTACATGCTGAGGTGATGCTTCTGTCATATTTTGTTGGTGTCCACAATATATATATATATATATATATATTTCTGTGATAAAAGTACATCATTTGACAGTCATTCAAGCTTTAACTACAAAATAGAAGCCACCACATAACCTTTACACTTGCCAAAATTGTTACCAAACCTCCTTCAGTTCATGTTACTCTTTTAGTCATGAGAATTTGTCATAGAATTCACAGTTTTTGTTTTTTATTGTCTTTCCAGGTTAAAATGTTTTGTATGTTTAGTTGCTATTTTAGGGGCTTTTTTTCTGATATGCATAACTGAACATTTTTAGGGAGTTAAAGTTACTTAAATCTTTTTGAAGTATAAACGTCTGGTTATCTGTTGCATGTTAACTCTTGGTACAATAATCTTCATTTGCATTGTTTCAATGTCTGTGCTGTGTGCATCAGTGTGTGTGTAAGGCTGTGTTGTGTGTGTGTGTGTGCATCAGTGTGTGTGTGTAAATCTGGCTGTGTTTAAGGCATCTGTAAACTCATTTATGTTTTGCGTTTTAATATAATCATTTTAACATATGTAACAATGTATATTTTCCCTATGTATATTTAAACAACGTATCTTTTCTTTATATTTATTTTAAGATGCATTTGTCCTATATTCAACAAATGAGAACAGATTTTTTCTACTTTTTCTTCATGTCTCGTCTCTTTTCTTATCTTAACATTTTATTTTTTTCACTGTCAGAAACTTCAACATATTTTTCAAAAAAAATGTTTGAAATATATAGACAATTTTACAGCCTTTCAATGAAGTGACAAACACTTAGAATACTTATTATTTACAGATGACTGTCCCCATTATTGAGGGGTTAGTTATGCCTGTTTTCTATTTTTTTATATTATCACAGTTTTCAGTAAAGTGTGAATATGTTATGACATGGCTAAATTTGACAGGCTAGAGAGGTATTTTCCAACTTAAATATCAACTAGATTTCATTCAAGATAACTTCAACAAGGTGACTGATTATGTGTGTATGTGTTTCACTTTTTATATGTCAATGGTAAGTAATGTAGAGTAAATATAGAATGAACTAAACATCACAACTCCTATTTTCCTCTCAAATAGATTTAGTAGAACTGATTATTCACTGATAGCTTTGTATGCAGTAAGTTACTCAATTAATTCCATTTGATACATAATTACTGGTTAAAAATTACTGGTCTTCATCATCATCATCACCGTTTAACTTCTATTTTCCATGCTACCATGGGTTAGATAGGTTATCATATTTGAGGCAAGTGAAGGTCAGATAACCGTATCTTGTCTTGCTCATACAGAACTGTTTCTACAGCTGGATGCCCTTCCTAATGCCAACCACATTTACAATGAGTACAGGGCGTTTTGTATTGTGGCACCAAAATGACCACTTTACAGTGTGGGCTGGGCACTTTTTGTTGCGTCACCAAATGGGTATATATTAAATATAGCCAATGGTGTCAATAATTGGTATATATGTATATAATAAAAGGTATTTATAATGGTTGTATATATCTATATAATAAAAGGTATTTATAATGGTTGTATATATGTATATAATAAAAGGTATTTATAATGGTTGTATATATGTATATAATAAAAGGCATTTATAATGGTTGTATATATGTATATAATAAAAGGTATTTATAATGGTTGTATATATGTATATAATAAAAGGTATTTATAATGGTTGTATATATGTATATAATTGTTTCTACATTTGGCACAAGGCCAGCAATTACCCAGTGTATTACTGGTACTTTATTTTATCGACCCCGAAAGGATGAAAGGCAAAGTTAACCTCGGCGGGATTTGAACTCAGAATGGCAAGGACCGTAACTCTATGCATCAAAGCATGGCGTCCGATGCTCTACTGATACTGCCAATCCTCCGCCCTTATATGTATATAATAAAAGGTATTTATAATAGGTGTATATATGTATATAATAAAAGGTATTTATAATAGGTGTATATATGTATATAATAAAAGGTATTTATAATGGTTGTATATATGTATATAATAAAAGGTATTTATAATAGGTGTATATATGTATATAATAAAAGGTATTTATAATAGGTGTATATATGCATATAATAAATGGTATTTATAATGGGTATATATATATAGATATGTATATAATAAACGGTATTAATAATGTGTACATATGTGTATAATAAAAGGCATTTATAATGGGTATATATACCTGACCTAAGATTAAACGAGTATCTACACATTATTGTCAAATCTATTGTAAAAGAAAACTGAAAATAATATAATCTGTCTTTGATAAAGAATAAAGGTGTGTTTGTACCTACGTAATGGTGTGTGTTAACACAGTTTCGTATCTACACATGTCATCATCATCAGCAGCAACATCTTATCATCATCTAATGTCTGTTTTCCCTGCTAGTACAGGTTGAACTAATTCTATACACATATGTAAAGAATTAAAGAACACACACACACACATTATATATATATATACAGCGGTGGATTGGCAGTATCGGTAGAGAGTCGGACGCCATGCTTTCCAGCATAGTTACGTCCCTTTACGGTCTGAGTTCAAATCCCGCCGAGGTTAACTTTGCCTTTCATCCTTACGGGGTCGATAAAACAAAGTACCAGTAATGTACTAGGTAATTGCTGGCCTTGTGCCAACAGTAGAAACAATTTATATATATAATATATATATATATATATATATATAGAGAGAGAGAGAGAGAGAGAGAGGAGAGAGAAGAGAGAGAGAGAGAGAGAGAGAGAGAGAGAGAAGAGAGAGATCACAAAATATTGGGTGATATTTACCTCTAGCATTTACTGCTATTCCTCATAGATGGTACAGGTGTTAAAGTATTTGTGGTTAGGGAATTCGGCTCACAATTGTAAGGTTGTGAATTCAATTTCCAGCAGTGCAATGTGTCCTTGAGCAAGACACTTTATTTCACATTGCTCCAGTCCACTCAGCTGGCAAAAAATGAGTTGCACTTGTAAGTCGAAGGGCCAGTCTTGTCACATTCTGTGTCATGCTGAATCTCCCTGAGAACTATGCTAAAAGTCTTCATGTTTGAGGAATGCTCAGCTACTTGGACGTTAATTTCCGTTGATCAGATCAACTGGAACACTCATCGTCGTAACCGATGGAATGCTAAGAAGCTGAAAATAAGATAAATAAGTGATTATTGATCTGACTAACATTTCTACACCTACCTATAATTATAAAGATCTTGTTACCATTAGCTCTTGTAAGAATCTTTTAACTATAATTTACTGATTTCATGGTTCTAATGATTCAGTAATCATTGAAATTAAAAATATATCATTCCAGAGATTTTGCTGAACATTTTAACCCTTTCATGATCGTATTTCTAATGAAATACACTTTATTTCAATTAATTAATTAGGAATTTGGGAAGACATCTTAACATTTAATAATAATAATGATAATAATGAAAATTATTGTGTACAGTGCTCAGGTGAACTACAACTCATCAAAAGTGCATGTATAGTACATAGAATAATGTACAAATGTCAGGAAAGTGAACAGTGTATGAGTCATGATATACACACAGGTATATGCTTGCGTGTGTATGGAGCAGGTGTCCTTTCAAAACCGTATTTCTAATGAAATACACTTTATTTCAATTAATTAGTATAAAATTTAGGAAGATTTCCTAAAATTATTATTTTATTACTAAAGATTATTTACTAAAGATTATTTTATAACTTAAGATATGGTTCTGATATGAAATTATTTAAAATTTATAATAAAAACATAATTGGTGGTTGCAATGATGAAGCTTTCTCGAGTAATATCAGCGACTGTTAAGTGTTTCAACAATGAACCAGAACCACATAAGGGATGTATGAGATTCAGGGAAGAGATGCTGTACTGAGAAGGACCCGTCCAACCCATTCAAGCATGGGAAAACAGACGTAAAAATTAATGATGATTGATGTAAAATTCTCCTCTGAAATATCAGTTTCTCTATGGATGATGTAGATTTCATATTTAAAAGAAAGGAGAAAAAAATAGTCGATTAAACTTAGCGATTATTATTTATCGATCCTCGAGGTGTGTGGTAAAGTTACAATTAGTGTGATCTGAAGTCGCCAGAAATGATAGCAAAAATTCTAACAATTCTAACGCTTTTAGTCTCTCTACTCTTTCAGCCATTATAGTCATTTTGTCAAGGGAGGTAACTATTTCGAAATAATTAAAGAAATTGGAGTTACTAGCCTTAGATGCTTATAGGATATCATAAGAATGCAATAAAATAAACAACGAATCGTTCGACGTGTTAGAAATAGTAGCCAAATCTCCCTTAAATAACATAGAAAAGAAAGAAAACATTAAATAATGCTGTTTTTAGATATCCCTAAAAAGATATGATTATGGGAATTGGGATGTCTTTGATCATAGATTCCTCGAGCATAGTTCTTTATTCGTTATTATTAAATCCCGCCGAGGTTAACTTTGCCTTTCATCCTTACAGGGTCGGTAAAATAAAGTACCAGTAATACACTGGGATAATTGCTGGCCTTGTGTCAAAAGTAGAAACAATTATTATTACTAATCAATCAACAATAATTTAAAAAAAACTATCTTTAAAAATTTAATTTGGTTTTGGATGAATGAATATTTAATGTTGTTATCAAGAAAATGCTGTTTACTACAGATATTCCCCCTCCATACACAAGCACGTGTGTGTGTGCTTATGTCTGTGTATATATCGTGACACATACACTGTTCACTTTCCTGATTGTTGTACATGATTCCATGTACTATACATACACCTTTGATGAGTTGTAGTGCACCTGAGTACCACAACTTGGTCAGATTTGTCGAGTTCCATCTCACTCAGTAAAACAATGTCTGGGATTTTGTTGATTGATAACATTTCTGTTACTGCTGGTTAACGTAATTATTAATAACAATAATAATTTATTTCTACTGTCTCTACTTCGTTATCTTAGGTTAGATTAATTAGGTCAAGTACATCTCTTCCTACCACAGGGGAGTTGAGGATGGGTCAGCATTAGTTAAAGCAGTAGAATGGGGCTAAACTCTTGTTGTCAAATATTGGCACAACAGGTTTTGAATGGAAAGATGTAGTTAACTTATATTGTTACTATGGAAACAAAATGGATGTTAAAACACACATACACATATATACATACACACAGAGAGAGATGCATATAGACACATAGATACACACATGGGCATACAGACATACACATGCAGGCTTACACACAGACACACACACTCGTACAGACAGACTGACTGACACCCACCCACAAGAGGCATATATACTACTACTCATTCATTGACATTTCATCTGAATAGAAATATTCAATGAACTGATTGTACTTATCACACTTGTATCAGACAGACAGACAGACAGACAGATATATATATATATATATATATATATATATATATATATATATATATATTACAGTTCAAGATAAGACACATGCAGAGATACAATTACACAAAATCTCTTCTCTCTCTCTCTCTCTGTCTCTCTCTATCTCGTATATATATATATATATATATATATATATATATATATATATATATATTATTATATATATCTATATATGTCCCACCCTTGCAAGCAGGGAAGAGCGGACGTAAAATGATGATGATGATATGTGTGTGTATGTACATATTTATATACACTCATTCACAGATAAATTTATACACATAAATTTATATGCAGCTGCAGTAACTCCTACTACTGCTACAAGAGTTGCACAATATTTGTTGTATTGCACAATATTTGTTGTATTGCACAATATTTGTTGTATTGCACAATATTTGTTGTATTGCTTCAATTTACAGCTGCAACAAGAGGTTTTCTCACGTGGCTACAGTTGGAGACATTTTGTTCCAGTAACTATTATTTTACTTGCTACAATCTTTCAATTCTTCTTTGAATCAAAGAATATTTTATTAGTGTTAAGGAATCATCCTTTAACTAACAATAAACATTGTTCTTTTATCATCTTTAGTATTCATCATTTCAAATTTTCTCTCAATGTATGTGTATGTCTGTTGTGACCGCCCCCCTCCCCCATATCTTCCCCTGAAATGAAATGAAAAAGAAAAAAGGATCATGCATCCAACGAAAGAAAGGGAGAGGGAAGGACAGATATTACACCCCAGTCTGAGCAGTGCCTCAGCAGCATCACTCAGACAAAATGGCAAAGGAATTACCACAGAGAATGGCCAGAGAGACCCACTGCAAAATTAGTTAAATTGTATTAAATTTGTGTATTATGTTGAGTCCTTGTAATTTGCTGGGTTATTTAATTAAAATATATTTGCGTCATGTCACTGATCTCTGATCTGGGGACTATCACAGAGAACAAAGTCTGTTGCCCTGAGGATACTTAACATTTAGATTATGTTTATAATCCTTTAATGAGTTGTCTTATGTAATTGGGAAATATATATTGTGAAGTACAGGAATACCTTTAGTTCATTTAATATATACAGGCAGCCTGGAGATAAGAGATTATCCCAGTTCCCATCACATTAATGATAAATTATTGTAGTTATTGTAGATTTGTCAACACCTAGTGTTGGTAATCTACACAATTAACCACCACCCAGTACACTTTGTAAAGGGGTTGGTTATAGGAAGGCCATCCAGCTGTAGAAAGCTTACCAAACAAAGGGCTGGAAGGACCTGTCAGTTGTGTTGAAGATATGATGTGCCTAAATCAGAAATCATTCTTATTATTATTTTAATTATTTGTTGAAAGGTGGGTGAGAGCGATAAGACTAGCCCGTGTGAGTAGGCATGTGCCTGTGGTATTGAGGGAAGACAACTGGGAGAGGGTGCTTTCCCTAAAGGTCAGGGTGACCATGGCTTTTGTAGGCTTTCTCCACAAGTAACCCTCGGTTGTCTCCCCCCATTGGGGAATTTGTTTTTGTTTCTATTTTTTTGTTACATCTTTTGTTATTGATATTGTGTTTCCTTTTATACATGCAGAAACCCTCATTTGTATCTTCCTGTACCATCCTTAATGTTTTCCTTTATGTAAAACCCTTCTGGTTAATAAAGAAATCATTATATTACTATAATTATTCTTCTTCTTCCCCGTGAATTGCTTAATAACATAATTTTTAGTAGCTTTCTAAATATCACGAGAGGGAATTGTAAATCCTGAGAAATATGTTTTGCTCAGATTACAAAGAAACTGTTAACTGATTTAGTAAAGTTATGAGCAATAAATATTTCATGGAGGAAGTCCTCGAAATTGAACGTGAATTACAGTAAAAAGGAAATAACCAATTAGAATTTGCTAAAAGTTGTTTTCGATTGAAAGGATTAATGTCATTCTGTTTGGTTGTGGGAATAAAATAAAGTAAAAAAAAAAAAAAAAAGAAAACTAGAAATTTCTTTCCTGATTTCTTTGTGTCATCATCATCATCAACTAAACCTACATAGGTGTTATTTGCAAAATTTTACATTTTTTATACATACACTATCATCATCATAATCATTATCATTTTACGTCCATTTTTCTACACTCGGATCATCATCTAAATCTACGTAGGTGTTAACTGCAAAATTTTCCACATTTTTACACACACACAATCATCATCATCATCATAAACATTTCCCACACTCACATACATTGAATGGGTTCTTTTTCAGCACAGCATCTCTCCATTTTGTATGGGGGGGGGGGGGATAGTTTCGATTTAGGAACACATCAAGTGACGAACGACCTTCAGGAATGAATTAAGTTCATGAACTGAGTTTCCACTGTACTTAGATTATGACTTTTTTAAAACAAGAGTGTTGATCAGCAAGAGGTCTTTGTGTTCAGTTTTGTACATTTTCATTAAACAAAGTACTTAATTGTTTCAATAAAAACAAAAGAAATTACTAGATATTCATTCATTTTCCTCAACATTCAATGGAAATATTTATTGATCAGTTTTTCTACCAGATTTAAAGATTTATTCATTCTTTTTAATTTGATTGATTTATATAATTCACTGAACATAATCTGTATGAGTGGCTCTGCTGCTTTCAGAACAAGCTATGGATAGAAGACACCTTTCACTCTACATAAATAGGGCTTTATAGTGTGTGGGGACTATAGTTATAGGTAGAAGACACCTTTATAGTATATGGGGACTATAGTTATAGATAGAACACAGCTTTATAGTATATAGGGACTATAGTTATAGATAGAACACAGCTTTATAGTATATAGGGAGTGAAGCTATAGATAGAACACCCCTTTATAGTATATAGGGACTATAGTTATAGATAGAATACACCTTTATAGTATATGGGGACTATAGTTATAGATAGAACACCCCTTTATAGTATATAGGGACTATAATTATAGATAGAATACACCTTTATAGTATATAGGGACTATAGTTATAGATAGAATACATCTTTATAATATATAGGGAGTGAAGCTATAGATAGAACACCCCCTTTACTCCACACAAGTGGTTCTTTATAGTATATTAGGGACCAGAGATTTCAGGGTATAAATGTTTCTAAGCAGCAATGAACCACACTTTAGATTATGTTTTAAGACAATTACCATATATACTTGAATATAATGCAACCTCCCCACTATCTTATGTCTGAGAAATAGGCAAAAATTCAATCTCCATTTATAAACCGAGGCAGCTAAACAACACATTGTTTAGATGGTGTATATAAGCCAACCTCCCATTTTACCATTGATTTGTTTTGGTCACATGGCTTATATACAAGCCAACTACCATATTTTATGTCTGAGAAATAGGAGAAAATCCAAACCCCGTTTATAAACCGAGGCAGCTAATCAACACATTGTTTAGATGTTGTATATAAGCTAACCTCCCATTTTAACATCGATTTTTTTTGGGGGGGTCATGTATTCTTCAAGTATTTACAGTAAATATAAAGATTCTATTGTTCACGTATTAAATTTAATCTGAAGTAGAGAGTAAAAACCAATTCTCATTCCTTACATGGTAGTTATATATCCACTACTTAAATCTATTTTAAATTTTCTTTCTATTTCTTTCTATTAATTGAAAAACTTTTCACTAAAATTTAACTGCCTGTAATATGGGAATTGTTTTTAAGTGAATAATTTAAAATTCTCTCTCCTCACTCTCTCTCTCTCCTTCTCTCCACTCTCTCTTTCTCACTCTCTCTTTCTCACTCTCTCTTTCCCACTCTCTCTTTCTCTCTTCTTCTCTGGAAGAGAAATCCACTGTAGTCAAACCTGGAGAGAGAGAGGCACTACCAGGTTTTAGGTCCCCAAGACACACCTCAATTCTATCAGGCGTTACAGAGTACATCACAAAGAATATGGTTTGGGAATGTATAAGAAAAAGAAACTGTCCATTGATATACATGAAACCCAGAATGTTTTGGTTTAGTAGAGTTGGTAGACAACTGAACTTTACTGGTTGAAACATTAAAGCTACACAACTGCTGAGGATTAATTCACACCAAAATAGTATTGCTTCTTCCTCCTATCTCTCTCTATATATATATATATTTCTCTCTCTCTATATATATATATATATTTCTCTCTCTCTCTCTCTCTCTCTCTCCCTCTCTCTCTCTCTCTCTCTCTCTATATATATATATATATATATATATATAAACGAAGGAAATGTGGTAAGGAACCAGGTGGACCATAACGCACCAAAGTACTCAATACTTAGGGTAGTAGAGTGGGTAATAGGAACAAGTAAGACCCCGACGGCTGAGCTCAAGCCGTTTCGACAGCTAATTCTGTATATAATATATGTGATGAGGATGATGATATATATATAGAGAGAGAGCAATATATATATATAGAGAGAGAGCAATATATATAGAGGGAGATATATATATATATATATATATAGAGAGAGAGAGAGCAATATATGTAGAGGGAGATATATATATATGTATGATGAGGATGATATATATATTGCTCTCTCTCTCTATATATATATATATCTTTCTCCCTCTACATATATTGCTCTCTCTCTCTCTCTCTATATATATATATATATATATATCTCCCTTTACATATATTGCTCTCTCTCTCTCTATATATATATATATATATCTATCTCTCTCCCTCTACATATATTGCTCTCTCTCTCTCTATATATATATATATATCTATCTCTCTCCCTCTACATATATTGCTCTCTCTCTATATATATATATATATATATATCTCTCTCTCCCTCTACATATATTGCTCTCTCTCTCCTACATATATTGCTCTCGCTCTCTCTCTCTCTATATATATATTATCTATCTCTCTCCCTCCCACTACTTTCTATCTCAGGGGTCTTAAATATCAAACCAAGTTGCCTTCCACCCTTCTCCCCTTCCACCCCTCTCTCCTTTACCCTTCTCCCTTTTCACTCATCCACCCCATCCCCTCCTACCCTTCTCCCATTCCACCCTCTCCCCTTTACCCTTCCACCCTTCTCTATAGTCTGGAGATGTTTCTGATATTTGTCACACTGAGTGAACATCAAGTACTTCATACACCCCACCACCACCATAGTATATCACTAGCAGCAGCCATTTTAACTTTACTGCTGCTACTAGTGGTGGTGGTGGTGATGGTAGTGATGGTAGTGGTGGTGATGGTAGTGGTGGTGGTGGTAGTTGTGGTGGTAGTAGTAGTAGTGGTGGTGGTACTGGTATTGGTGGTGGTGATGGTGGTGGTAGTTGTGGTGGTAGTAGTGGTGGTGGTAGTTGTGGTGGTGGTGGTACTGGTATTGGTGGTGGTAGTTGTGGTGGTAGTAGTAGTAGTGGTGGTGGTACTGGTATTGGTGGTGGTGGTGGTGGTGCTGGTAGTAGTAGTAGTAATAGTAGTAGTAGTATTAGTAGTAGTGGTAGCAGTAGTAGTAGTGTTGGTAGTGGAAGTAGCAGCAGTACTAGTAGTAGCAGCAGTAATAGTAGTAGTGGTGGTAGTTGTAGTAGTAGTAGCAGCAGTACTAGTAGTAGCACAGCAGCAGTAGTAGTAGTTTTCCTACCCTCCATCTACCCTCCATCTCAAGGTTCCATCATATTGTCTCTCTCTTCCCAAAACTTTGTTTCCCACCCAGAGATTTGGTTTTATTTTATTTTTGTTTTTCCTCTCATTTTTTTCTCATTTGTTTTATCTATTCTGTCTCTTATTCCTTTCAGGTTCTTATCTTTATCTTATCTTTATCTCTGCCTAACCCTAAACCTAACCCTTTTCTTACCATATTTCCTAAGACACAGCTTTGTGTTTCAATAACTTGAAAATAATCGAAAAGTTGGCAGGAATTTGATAAAATAGCTAACTCTTTGTATTGGTGGTGGGTTGGCAGAATTGGTAGAGCGTCGGACACCATGCTTCATGGCATAGAGTTACGTCCCTTTATGTTCTTAGTTCAAATCCTGCCAAAGTTAGTTTTGCCTTTAATCGACTTTCCCCTCCTCCGTAAATTGTTCGCCTTGTGTCTAAATTTGTTCCAAATATCAACATTATTAAGTTGATATTTGGAACCTTACTAGTAAATTTCTCCCCAAACATAAAATCATGATGGAAAGTTTTAATAAGAATTTGTCATTTATACAGATATGAATGAGGACAGTAAGAACATTAAAAAAAAGAAAACTGCTTCTGAATTAGATAAAACAAAACATGTCCTCCCAGGGCAATGTATTCTCCATCCTGTCAGCCGGGACCCAGAGGTGGAAGGTAAGATAGTTGGAGGTGGAAGATACTCTTCTAACATCACACATATACAAAACAGATAAAGAGAAAGAAACAATATTAGATAAAAAAGAAGTAGATTTGGCAGCCTCCTTCTAATACATTTTGAGACAGCCCAACACACTTTGAAATGTATATATATATATATATATATATATATACAGTCTGTTCACTTTTTATGCGAACTTGAAATACGCGGATTTGTTTAACGCCTCTTGAAAAAATATTATTAAATACTCACTGTGCGCGAATAACGTCTTATAATGTGTGGTTTTTAACTTTTTTATTTATCAGAAAATTAGACTTGAATTACACAAATTTGCTTTACGCGGCGCGTTCATGAATGCATCTTTGCGTAAAAAACAAACACACTGTATATGCAAAGCTTTCAAATGTACAGTTATTGTGGTGTTGTAAATAAATATATACATATATAAACCAGCTCCGAACACTGCCTCCATCTCTCCCACTCTCCCCATCTCTCACTATTATGAGCAAATGGGGATCCAACCCTGTGACCCCAGCAGACAGAATAGAGAAAGCAGAAGGGTTACCATGACAATTAACCATTCTCTTAGAACAGCCAGGGTGGTTGGCATCAAAAGGGTTAATCTAACCAATCTCAGAACAACAGACTATTATAATTACTGTGGTGCTGCTCCTATTGTTGTTGTTGTTGTTATATCAACTTAGTATTGTTTTTATTATTAACTGTGACAATCCTTTGACATTCCTTGTCTACCTGCAATTACTGTTTACTGTGATAGTGTAGCACCACCACAGCCACTATAACCATTACTGCTGCCACCACTACTGCTGCCATGACCACCACTACTACTATCACTACCACCACCACAACTACTACTGCTGCCACCACTACCACCATTTCAACTGCCACCATCACCACTACTACTACTATCACTACCACCAATACTACCACCACCATTACAACACCCACTACTACCATCACCATTACAACACCCACTACCACCACCACTACTATATATATATATACACACGCACACTTCTCTCTTCCTCTCTCTCTCTCTATATATATATATATATATGTATATACACACTTCTCTCTTTCTATCTGTCTCTCACACACACACACACACACACACACACACACAATCACACATTCTCTCACTTATTTTCCATTAGTCTCTAAATATATCCTTATTTACTTGAATCTGTAAGAATCTCTCTGAAGCCAAAAGGACAAGATTCTATTACATAACTAAACTTTATCACTTGATAAAAGTCGGTTACTTGCTTATTGCAGCCCTTGCTTTATGTCACCTTTGAAGCTTATATCAGTAGAAGTTAGAAGTTAATGTTTTCAGACTTCCTTGGTCTTCTTCAGAACTGACATATTTGTTAAAGCTCTCATTTTATGTTTATTTATTTGACTGATAACTTTTCGAAAGTCAGTACATTGCAGTAGAAATATATAAAGGGCAAAGGATGACAAATAAAACAAAACAGACTAATGTTGTTTTTTTTTTTTTTACTTAGTATCATCATCACCGTATTACGTCCAAAGTTAAAACATGGGAGGACTTTGATGAGTTGTAGTGCACCTGAGCACTGTACACAATAATTTCATTATTATTAAATATGAAATTCATGTCAAAAAGTGAAACTGGTGCAATATTCGCCTCCAAAGTGAAAATATTTTAGCACCTTATTTACGTAGAATTTTGAAGTTGGTGAAAATCGGCAAAATATCGACCTCAAATTTTACCATTGATTTTTTATCACATATTTCTCAGCTTATATACGGGTGTATTCAATAATTGTTGCTGTTTATTTTCATTGTATGCAAAAAGTTGAAGTCTTTATGAACTCTGAGCTATAAGTTTCTCAGCAATAAACTTGCTTTATCATTTCACAATAATTTTTATACTTCTGTAAACATAAAGTTGGTATCACAGATTATTTGAAATTCAATTTATCATTATACAATAATTGTTTCGACTTAGGCACAAGGCCAGCAATTTGAGGGGGAGGGGAAAGTCAATGTATTACTGGTACTTTATTCTATCAACCCCCATAAGGATGAAAGGCAAAGGGTGGGATTAGCTTTGCTTTTCATCCTTACCAACAATGTTTATATTTCTGTAAATATAAAGTTGGAATCTCCAATACTTTCTCTTATTTGAGAGTTTTGTGAAAACCATCCCAGAATATGGCACCAAAGTAAATAAGTAAAAAAACACTATTAGTGTAAGGTTGTAGTGTAAGGTTGTATTGTATTTGTTGGTCTATTTTATGATAAGAACTAGATTATCAGATTTATTTATAATTGATTATAACTTAAAGTGAAGAACATATATCCTTTTACAGAGATTTAATAAGTATTATCGTTAAATGTAGATTAATTAATGACTAGTGAGGGGAAGTTTGCAAAGCCTAGGATAAAATTAGTTTCTAAAATATCCTCTTGCAAATCTGTCTCCTTAGTCATTGACACAAATTATATATTTATTTCACATAATTATGCATATGAATATTCATTTTTTTTTTTCATTTCCTTTATTCCTGTAACTTTTGGGGGAGTCATAGGGGCGTCATGTTGAAATACAGTATTTCTTTGGCATTTTTTAAAACCTGGTGGGGCACATATCCTCTCCAGGTCTGAATACAGCAGATTTCTTCCAAAGAAGGAAAGAAAGAGTGAGAGAATGGAAGTGAGAAAGATATAGAGGAAGAATCGACTCCAGTATTAGACTGGTACTTTTAGGATAGAGAGAGAGTGAGAGAATGGAAGTGAGAAAGAGATATAGAAGAAGAATCAGCCCTGTAATAGACTGGTACTTTTTTATTGACCTCAAATCGATAAAAGGCAAAGTTGACTTTGGTGAGATTTGAATTCAGAGAGCAGACAGCTAAAACAAATCCTGCAAAGCATTTTCTCTGATGTTCTAATGACTCTGCCAATTTGCTGCCTTGCATACATATATACAATGTTTAAAAAGAGAGAGAGAGAGAAAATGTGAAAGGAAACACACACACTCAATTACAGACAACTATAAAAGGCTTAACATTTTCTCCATTCTGTCTGCTGGGATGATGAGGGTACTTGCTCCTACAAGCCAGAGTATTCTCCCAGATTATCTGGTTCATGTTATTGCTGTACCAGAGAAGGTTTTCACACACTGTCCAGTCCATGTTAATGGGGTAATGATGATTGAGTATACTACAGAACTATATATATATATATATATATATATATATATATATATAATGTGGGACAAATGATCAATAGTATTAATCTTCCTCATCAGCCAACCTTCTGGGAATGTAATTTTGTACATAAGAGTGGTATTGCATAGTACTGAGCCCAGGTTACACAACAGTTTAGAATAAGCCACCAAAAAGATATATATCACACAACACACAACAACATAGAGATAAATTAAATTAATAACACTCAATTTAACTCTCTGTTTCCTTTGTTACCCACCAAAATATCAGTTCTTTTGCTACAACAGCCAAAAATAAATAGATAAATATATTAATGGATGCTACCTTGTAATAGGACTACTTTCTCTTCTCTCTTGTCTTTATTTCCTCTCTACCATAAACTTGTTGACTGGAAGAAGACCATTCACAGCACCAGAAATTAGTTTGATATTTTCATAAAATGTCACAGTTGTCATTATTGAATCATATATAATAATAATGAAATATTGTGTACAGTGCTCAGGTGCACTCATCAAAAGTGTATGTATAGTACATAGGGGAATGTACAAACGTCAGGAAAATGAACAGTGCATGAGTCATGATATACACGTGTGCATGTGTATGGAAGGGGTACATCAGGTGTAGTTTTGGCGTATTTCGGGAAGAATGAGTGTCTTAAAGGATGCAGTGTCTCGGCAGCTAACAACTGATGCAGGCAGTTTGTTCCATGCTTCAGCAACTCTGAGCGTGAAAAAATGTTTACGAAAGTCATGGGAGCTGTGCTGTTTTCTGATTTTGTAGGCATGTCCACGTGTGTTAGACACATGGAGATCAAAAAGGTGCTCAGGGTTGTTGTTGGCGAGATGGTTAATAACTTTGTGGGTATTTACCAAGTCCATTGCCAGACGTTGAAGCTTCAATGAATCCATGCCCAGGGAAGCAAGGCGTTCAGAGTATGGTAGGTGTCTGATGGAGGGTATGCGCTTGGTTGCACGTCTCTGAACAGTTTCCAGGCGGTCAATGTTCTGAGCAAGATAGGGGTTCCAGACTGATGATGCGAATTCCAAGTGTGGTCGTACCATAGCTGTATACAGTTTTAAATAAATGGCTGGAGAGCGGCTAACAAAGGTCTTGCTGAGTGATGCCAAGACACCCTCAGCCTTCTTGACAATCTTAGAAACATGCTTTGCCCAACGCAAATCGCTGCTGACAGTAATGCCCAGGTCACGTGCACAAGAGGACTTCTTGATATCAGTGTTGTGGAGGGAGTATGTGGACGCTGGATTTTTCCTCCCAAAATGCATGGTGGTACACTTGTCCACAGCCAGCTTCAGTTGCCAGTCTGTGATCCATTGCTGCATTGTGTCCAGGTCTGATTGTAGGAAAGAGTTGTAGATTTCAGGATCAGTCCTTTTGATTTCAAGGTACAGCTTGATGTCATCTGCATATTTCAATTCTGTAAGTTGGCATCTATGTCATTAATATATGCCATAAACAAAAGGGGACCAAGAACAGATCCCTGTGGTACACCAGATGACATCTCATATGGTGAAGAATGCTGTCCTAGAACCGTGACTACCTCTTTTCGGCTGAGAATGAAGGATTTCCACCAGTCGAAAAGATTATCCCTCACACCCATTGCAGAGAGTTTTGCCATATGTCTCATGTGTCAGTTTAAAGTTGATGGAAGCCATGAAAAACAAACAAGTCTACACATTTTTGCTAAAATTATACTCAAACATCAGATACAGATAATATGGCCCACAAGAGAAAAAAAAAGAGATAAACTTCACTGAAATATTTAACAATATGGTTTATTTTTGCAATAGATTCTTCTCAGTTAAAAGAAGGAACAGACTGTTCAGCTGAATATAGTTTTATGGACAATCAAATATTGTTCTAATTATATTGGTACAAATGAACTGAAACAGTTTAATATGTGTTAAACATTCCCGGTTCCAGAACTCCGGGCAAGGTTGTTTGTAGAAGACCAGCAGTCACCATGTACACCTGTCTCCTCTTCTGCATGTCACCGATGTTATCCAAGGGAAAAGCAAAACAGAATCAGGATTAATAGGTGTGATGCCAAAAGGAGGGATTCTTGACCAAATTAGACCTAAATATTCCCAATTACCAGGTGAAACAGAATCAGGTGAAATAGGATCAGGTAAAATAGGTGTGAAGCCCAAAAGATACAATGAAACAGAAAGATTTGCAATGAATGTAATATTATGTTTCGTGAATTAATAATCTAATTCTTGACTTTATTTCTATCAATACATTAATCTCAACGTGGAATAATCACATATTGTAAACATTTATATCAATCACCTATTGTGGAATAAATTATAGGAAAATAAGGGAATAAATATAGTAGAAACAATGTTGTCTCTGATCGAGATGAAGTGAGTGTATCAATGGGTTTTAATGATTGTTTTAGTGATGAGTTTTCTCATTTTTATATGCATTCAATCAAATATAGTAGAATTTCAAGAGGAAAATTTTTAGAGTGGTGTTTGTAATAATGATGAAAACACGTTATTTCTTGGTAAATGTCAACACACTTGATAACTTGTTGTCAAGCCACTTCTGGTGACCCAAAACCTTATGAAGGGAATGCTACGAAGATATTGTAAGAAGAGAAAGAGGTTAGAGCAACTTATGCTTTACAAAAGATGCAAATATTTTCATTCATTTTTCAATTCTAACTTCTTTAATATCGACCACAGCTCCCTTTCCCTCTCCCCCTCTCTCTCCCTCTCTCACAAATATTTGCTGTTTCTCCTGAAATAATTGCAGCTGTCAGTGTAAATGTTAAATATAATGGTGTCATGTACACATATATGAGTATACATACAAACACATAGACAGACATACACATATATATACACATACAAATACACATGTGTATATACACATACATATATATATATATACATACACACACATACATGTATACACAGACCCAGACACATTATCTGTTCCCTTCTATTTATGGAAGTTTAATGGCTGACTGTCAGCACATCAGAATAACAAACAACCCAGGAATCATCTAAGCCCTAAAAATACATAATATACTATTACTCTGTGTGTGTGCACGTATGTGTGAGTGTATGTAGTATGTATTCCTGTGTGTGTGTGTGTGTGTGTGTGTGTATCCCAAACCCTGAAGTACATCAGAATTGCTAGAATGGTAGATTTAGTGAGAGTCCCTTCAACACAGTCTGTGATAGAACAGTCTGACAAAAAAACTTCAAATCAAAAAGATGAAAGACAGATGGGGCCAGTATGTGGCAAAACTACTCACACACTCATGTACATATATATATATATATATATATATATATATATATATATATATATATACAGATATATATATATATATATACAGATATATATATATATATATACAGATATATATATATATATATACAGATATATATATATACAGATATATATATATATATATACAGATATATATATATATATACAGATATATATATATATATATATACAGATATATATATAGATATATATACAGATATATAGATATATATATATACAGATATATATATATATATATATATACAGATATATATAGATATATACAGATATATATATATATATATGTGGTGGCTGCCAACTCGTTTTCGAGTACGGCCACTACTTTATATCCATGTAGGAGAAGCCCTACCGATGGATGCTGCGCTGAGTGTGACTTTTTAGTCCAGCCATCGACTTGAAAACTCTAGTACATATATATATATATATATATATATATAAATATATAGTAATAATAATAAATTTGAAGACTAAAATACATACATACATATATACAGATATATATACATACACCCCATATGTGTATGTGTGTATATATATATATATATATATATATACACACATACAAAGGGCAAAGGGCAAAGGAGCTCTGAAGAGTCAATGGCCATCCAAAATCACCGGGAGAGATGACCCCTTAGCCTTTGTCAAGGCAGAATTCTAGGAGAAGGAAAACTCTGATATAACACCTGCAACCCTGATGGTATCCAATGATGTTGACTTGTTCTTCTTTTTGGTAAATATCATCTGGGTTAAGAGAGTGGGACTGGCTTTGTGCAGTGCCTTTGCTCACTATAAAAGCTTCACAGCACAGGCATTGCTTTATATCTGGAGATCTCTCTGCACTTGTCGTCACATGGTACCATGGGCCCAGCACTATGTGTCAATAATTGTCACAGGTGTAGTGTTTGTACCAGAGTTTTCAAGTCGCTGGACTAAAAAGTCACACTCGTTCAGCGCACCGGTAGGGGTTCTCCTACATGGATATAAATTAGTGGCCGTACTCGAAAACGAGTTGGCAGCCACCATATATATATATATATATATATGTGTGTGTGATATATATGTATCCCACATCCTACCTTCTGTATATTAATGATCTAGCTAGCTGTTAGTTCTCTCTCTCTCTCTCTCTCTCTCTCCCTCACTCTTCTTTCATACATCCCCACCACACAACACACCCACAGATGTCCTTCCACCACACTTGAACTGTTTCTCTGAACAGACCAACCTCAAACCATTTCTCAGTCAATATATGACAACCTCCTCCTCCCTTCTTACTACTACTACTACTACTACTACTACTACTACTACTACTACTACTACTACTACTACTACTACTACTACATTCATCCACATCTTTGTGGTAAAACCTGATCCAACATTAACTGCCTCAGTTCTCCACCAAATAGTTCTGTATATTCCTCAGTTCTCCACCAAATAGTTCTCTATATTCCTCAGTTCTCCACCAAATAGTTCTCTATATTCCTCAGTTCTCCACCAAATAGTTCTCTATATTCCTCAGTTCTTCCCCAAATAGTTCTGTATATTCCTCAGTTCTTCACCAAATAGTTCTCTATATTCCTCAGTTCTCCACCAAATAGTTCTCTATATTCCTCAGTTCTCCACCAAATAGTTCTCTATATTCCTCAGTTCTCCACCAAATAGTTCTCTATATTCCTCAGTTCTCCACCAAATAGTTCTCTATATTCCTCAGTTCTCCACCAAATAGTTCTCTATATTCCTCAGTTCTCCACCAAATAGTTCTCTATATTCCTCAGTTCTCCACCAAATAGTTCTGTATATTCCTCAGTTCTTCACCAAATAGTTCTCTATATTCCTCAGTTCTCCACCAAATAGTTCTGTATATTCCTCAGTTCTTCACCAAATAGTTCTCTATATTCCTCAGTTCTCCACCAAATAGTTCTCTATATTCCTCAGTTCTCCACCAAATAGTTCTGTATATTCCTCAGTTCTTCCCCAAATAGTTCTCTATATTCCTCAGTTCTTCCCCAAATAGTTCTCTATATTCCTCAGTTCTCCACCAAATAGTTCTCTATATTCCTCAGTTCTTCCCCAAATAGTTCTCTATATTCCTCAGTTCTTCCCCAAATAGTTCTCTATATTCCTCAGTTCTCCACCAAATAGTTCTCTATATTCCTCAGTTCTCCACCAAATAGTTCTGTATATTCCTCAGTTCTTCCCCAAATAGTTCTCTATATTCCTCAGTTCTTCCCCAAATAGTTCTCTATATTCCTCAGTTCTCCACCAAATAGTTCTCTATATTCCTCAGTTCTCCACCAAATAGTTCTCTATATTCCTCAGTTCTTCCCCAAATAGTTCTCTATATTCCTCAGTTCTCCACCAAATAGTTCTCTATATTCCTCAGTTCTCCACCAAATAGTTCTCTATATTCCTCAGTTCTCCACCAAATAGTTCTCTATATTCCTCAGTTCTTCCCCAAATAGTTCTCTATATTCCTCAGTTCTCCACCAAATAGTTCTCTATATTCCTCAGTTCTCCACCAAATAGTTCTCTATATTCCTCAGTTCTTCCCCAAATAGTTCTCTATATTCCTCAGTTCTTCACCAAATAGTTCTCTATATTCCTCAGTTCTCCACCAAATAGTTCTCTATATTCCTCAGTTCTCCACCAAATAGTTCTCTATATTCCTCAGTTCTCCACCAAATAGTTCTCTATATTCCTCAGTTCTTCACCAAATAGTTCTCTATATTCCTCAGTTATCACCATCAGATGAAATCCACTGATGACAACCTAGTCTCTATTAACATCCCCAAAATATAGTTCTTACACTTATTAACTCTCTGGCCTATGAAACAAAACCACCCATCAGAAAAGATTCTTATTTTAAATATAATCTTGCAACATTCACTCACAGCTCCGATACTATGTGCATGTGGCCAGAATGTCTCAGGAAAGAATTGCCGCACAGATATTACAAGCAGCAGGAGACCCAAAGGTAGACCCAGAGCGAGCAAGATGGTTGGATAACATCCATAAGCTTGGCTGGTCTTGGGAATCCAGCTGGATCAGTTGGAGACAGTTGCTTCTGACAGGAACCACTGGAAGGAGTCTTTCAGGACTCTGCCCCCATCACCGTAGGTGAAGAAGAAGATCCTCCAAATTAATTTATATAAGAACCACAATTTTGGGAGAGGGGAAATTTGATTAAATCAATCCCAGTGCATTACTGGTACTTTATTTTATCAACCTTGTAAGGATGAAAGGCAAAACTAACCTCACCAGATCATAAAGGGTTTTAGGGATATATATATGAGTGTTTATGTATATGGATGACAATGTCTTTATTCAGTTCTGAATAAATCTATGTATTTCTGTCTTGTACACCTTTCAAGTCAAAATTCTTAGAAAAACAAATCTGTAAGTTTTCTATGACGAAAAATAATTTCATCATATATTCCTATTTTGGTTTATAACTTGGTAATTCACCTATTTCAGGTCTGTGATTCTGTTTTTAGTTGTTCTTTAGCATGGCTTTAATTTATAAACATGTGATCTTCATTTACTTCCATCCCTTGAGGATGTTCCCAAACTTCAGTATACTGTATGAGATATTCACCTTGGCATTAAATTAAACCATTATTGTCCTCAGCTTTTACATCATCATCATCATCATAGATAATAATAATGCTTTCTTTATATGATAATAATAATAAAAATTGTTTTTATTACCCAACATATTTCAGCATAATATTTCAGGGCTAATACCACCTTGTCAAATGTAAAAATTAAAACAGTTTTAAACAAAACAAACGATCGATGTGTTCATTTCTAACTGGTCTAAGTGTCTGGTTTACGCATGTGTATGTTTAAAAATAAAAGTTAGCTGGAATTTAGAAGAAATGTATGTGTGAGAAGGTCTGTTGTAAACAAAACACATAGAACACTTCTTAATATATTTTTGTTTAAATCCCTCTGAGATGGAGTTTGCGTTTAATTTCTCTGTCAAGTACAAGGACCAGTTGTTTCAACTATGCCTCCTTTAAAATGTCTGGTCTTTTGTCAATATGAGAAAGTTATATATTTCTGTTCTGTCTAGTTTTACAATTGAGCTAACCCTAAAAAAAACATCCTTCCAAGTGACTCTAACCTTTTATTCTCTACAAAGATATTTATAAATGGAAGGGAAGGGCTGGGCTGATATTTACTTTAAACAACACAGTCAGGATTCCAGACTTTTTAGTTAGTGCTACAGTGCAAATATAGATTTTTTATTTTACTTTTTCTATGTTGATTATATAATATATTCTTGTTTTTTTTATATATATACATAATAGTAGTGTGTTTGTTTGAGGGAGTTTGGGCTGCTATTTATAGAAGGTTGAATGACAATATAGGCTCCTTAGTTGATTAGATGAGTGTATGAATGTGTGTGTGTGTGTGTCTGCAAGTACCTATATATATATGCCTATGTGTGTGTGTGTGTACGTATCTATATATGTGCCTGTATGTGTGTCCTTGGAGACCACATCTTGCTCATACAGATCTGTATTTTGACTTGGTTACCCCTCTTGACACTCATCCCAAAGAAATTATAAATAACAATACCAAACCCCATTTGCTAGGTAACGTTTAAACTGTTTGATACCAAACTGCTTGAAACCATTTTAGATCTGGTAAAAGAGCAACTCAAGTGTTGAGCCCTATATGACACTGATTGATACTAGTTTCAAGATATCTGGAGCTACTCTCTTCTAAACACTGAACCCTATTTTCTGGGTAACCTTTAAACCTTTTCATATCAAACTGCTTGAAACTACTTTAAATTTATAATAAAAAAACTTCACATTTTGAAGTGTTGGATTTTAAAACCTTTCAGCTTAATTTTATGTAAGAAATTTTTCTCAAGGAATGTTCCAAGAATCAGCTTTGTTATAGAAAATGTTAGATATTTTACTAAATTCCTCAAATATATATAGTTTTTTTTTTTATTTTAAAAATTAATTGAAACATGTTGGCAGTGTCTTTCATTAGAAATATGGTAACACAAGTCTTAAATCATCCATTTTCTATACATCTATAGATTTGTGAGTTTAACCAGTATTTGGTAGCCCAGGGTATCAAAAGGTACAGAAATATTGTAAAAATTAATCTAGTTATATTTAATTAGAGAGTTATTTGGAATTGGCAGCGATTTTTACCAAGATTTTACAATTACATAAATATGTTCCAGTTTTGTAATTATAATTTACACACATACATTCACATACATAGACACATACATACACATATACATAGATACATACACACATATACATACTCACACATACACAATACACACACAAACAACACTTATACACATACATATATATACCCATACACACAGAGACAGACACACACCCACACACAGGGTTAATTAATATCAAAACAGTAAGGTAGTGTATATTTTGTCCACCATAAATTACTGACCATATGTCAACGACATAAACTATTTTAATACTCTTCATTCTTTAACACAATGTCATTCATTTGTTACTATAATTCTAATACAAAGACTACTTCTTTTTCGTGGGGTGGGGGTAGGGGGGTCGATTAGGGGTATGGGTGTGGTGGGGCAACAGAATAAAAAAGAATAAAATAGAATTCAGTATGTTTGGTTCTACTTCAATTCTTCCTAAATCCAAATTCCAAAGTAAACAAGTATTGGCAGTATCGGTAGAGGGTCGGACGCCATGCTTTGACGCATAGAGTTACGGCCCTTGCCATTCTGAGTTCAAATCCCGCCGAGGTTAACTTTGCCTTTCATCCTTACGGGGGGGCGATAAAATAAAGTACCAGTAATGTACTGGGGTAATTGCTGGCCTTGTGCCAAAAGTAGAAACAATTATTTGATAAACAGTTGGTGGATTGAGAGTATCGGTAGAAGGTCGGGCGCCATGCTTTGCAGCATAGAGTTGCGCTCCTTTACGGTCTGAAGTTCAAATCGTGTCAAGGTTAACTTTACCTTTCATCCTTACGGAGGGCGATAAAATAAAGTACCAGTAATGTACTGAGGTAATTACTGGCCTTGTGCCAATAGTAGAAACAATTATTTAATAAACAGTAATATATTGATTTCTGATATAGGTACAAGGCCAGCAATTTTGGGGGAAGAGGAAAGTCAGTCAAATTGACTCCAGCGTATTACTGGTACTTTATTTTATCGACCCCTGGAAGGATGAAAAGCAAAGCTAACCTTGCCAGGATTTGAACTCAGATCGTAAAGGACCGTAACTCTATGCCATAAAGCATGTTGTCTGACGCTCTACCGATACTGCCAATCCACTGCCCTAATAAACAGTAATATATCAAATATATCAAATACCAGTTATATACTAAGGGAGATGACTAAGGGAGTTCCCCTCCAAGGTACAAGCCTGGGCAAGGTAGGCCCTTCTCATCAATTATTACTAGTCTTGTGTCGTCTACCTTATCATTAACCTTTTACCATTTACATTACTCTATATTTACTATTGTATTTTTGTGGTAAAGGTTTTATCTCACATAATTATCTCACATAATATCAAATCTATGAGATTTTGCTGTTATTTATTTTGAGAACAATACCTTAACGTCAGTATGAGTAGCCAGTTACGGCTGGTTTGAACAGAAAGAGGTGAGAGAATTCTGACCGGATGTGACCGGTTTAAATGCTAAAGGGTTAATTTTGATCCTAAAAAGGTTAACTGGTCTAAAACATAAATCAGAAGAATAAATATAATATACTTTCACAGTGAACCAAATTCTTAGCAACATCTTAGCAACATCTTAGCAACATCTTAGCATCTTCTTGGCATCATCTTAGCGTTGGTAAATAATTTATTCAAAGAATTTGAAAGGTTTTGCCATCAGTGTCATTTTATCTCAGTATAGACATCATATTCTATATTATTTTGTTTTGAAAATTGTTGTTGTTGTTGATGGTGATTGGTGTTGTTGTTGTAGTTGTTGTTGCTGGTGGTGATGATTGGTGTTGTTGGTGGTGGTGTTATTGCTGTTGTTGTTCCCAGTGTGATTAAATCTCTCTCTCTCTCTCTCTCTCTCTCTCTCTCTCTCTCTCTCTCTCTCTCTCCTCTCTCTCTCTCTCTCTCTCTCTACCACAATAAATGTCTGTGCAAGCAAGAGAGTAGATAAACTGAAATTATTACAAGTGCAATTTCAAGATTCTCATGGATTCTGATATGTTGGATGAATAGTTTTTTTATGTTCTTCTCTCAGAATCTCAGAAATAATGTAAACCCTGTTTTATATTAGCACGTAAATAAATACGACAACAACAGCAACAACAAACACAAGCTGCCAAAGGTTTAGAAAATGTTCAACTGAACAAACTGAAGAAAGGACACACGTCACCATCACCATTACCACCGTCATCATCATTACTGTCATCATCATCACCACCGTCATCATTACTGTCATCATCATCACCACCATCATCATCGACATCACCATCACCACAATCACCACCACCATCATCATCATCATCATCACCTCCACAATCACCATCGTCACCACCATCATCATTCATCACCACCATCATCATCATCACCACATCACCACATCACCACCACCACCACCATCATCACCATCACCACCACCATCACCATCACCATCATCATCACCACCACCATCATCATCATCACCACATCACCACCACCACCATCATCATCATCACCACCACCACCACCATCATCACCATCACCACCACCATCACCATCACCATCATCATCACCACCACCATCATCATCATCACCACATCACCACCACCACCACCACCATCATCACCACATCACCACCACCATCACCATCATCACCATTTAATGTCAGCTACTCTATGCTGGCATGGGTGAGATAGGTTATCACAGACTAAGTCAGTATTTAATTAGATCTACTGACCTCTCAAACAGGCTGGAGGCTGTGTCTTACATTCCAGCACTTTATAAAGTGTACTGGGTGAATTATATTCTGGCATTGGCTCTAGGGAAGTTGTCGTGTCTTTCATACAACTAAAGGGTCCTCTCAACCCTCCATTTGGCATGGTTTCTACAGCTCAATGTTCCTCCTAATGCCAACTACTTTACAGAGTATACTAGGTGTGTTTTTCATGGCACCAGCACTAAAGAAATTGTTGTACTCATAAAGTGATTGAAGGATTCTCTCAACCCTCCGTTTGGACCAGTTTCAATGGCTGGATGCCCTTCTTAATACCAACCACTTTAAAGACTTTACTGGGTACATGTTTATTTTGGCACCAACCAATTTACAGAGTGGACTGGTGTATTTTATGCTGCCACCCACCAGAACAAAACAGGTTATCTTTGAAGACTTCAACGTCTCTTCTATAGGGTATCAGTTTTTATTCAGAGTTACTCTGCTCTTAGATAGGTTGCCTTCACTGTGGCTTATGGAGATGACATCTCTCTTATTAAGCTGTTATATAGAATTACTTCTCTCCTAGACAACATGTCTCACAGAACCCAAATCTGCCCCAAGACTTCTTCCTCTTCTTCTTTTACTTCTTCTTCTTCTTCTTCTTCATTAATATTTACAAATCTGTTCGTTAGGATTGTTCAACCAATCATGAACAGTATAATAAAGTAATTAATTGATAAGTAATTATCATGTGTAAATAAATTAACTTGCTCCCAGATGTGTTATACAAAATTAAAAAAGGTACATATATACATACATATATACATACATATATATGTGTGTGTGCGTGTATTTGGCATATATACGTGTGGCCTATGCCCTAAGGCCTATAAGTCAAGCTGGATTAAGCATTAAGTAAAGTTATCACAGGCTTAAAGCATCAAGGGACTAGGGCACCACTGATATTTTCCATTGTCAGATTTACTAAACAGCAAACAGTGCAGCTGAACTAAAGTCCACAAAAATGGGACCAGCAACTATATTTGTATATATGTATATATAAAAATTGTATATTATATGTATATTCAAAGGGTGGTGCCACAGCATGGCCTCAGCCAGATAGCTGGGACAGGTAAAAGAGTAAAAGAATATACATGTGTGTATATATATATATATAATGTATATGTCCTTGCTAGCAGGGAAAGCAGATGTTAAAACGATGATGATGATGATGATGATATATATATATATAAGTCATAGTTGAAGGTCTCATTCAGTTAAAGAGATTTACTACAAGTAATCAGATTAAGAAGATTAATATTTGTAATCTGGGGATTAAGAAATTATTGTCACAAAATAATACAGATTAACAGATTATCATGTATGGTATAAATTAACAGATTAAGAGTTTATAATGCATGGTATAGATTAACAGATTATAATTTATGGTATAGATGAACAGATTATGGGATTATCACTCAGAACATAAAAGGGAAGTAACTATATGCCACAAAGCATGTTGTCTGACACTCTACCTTGATATTGTTTAATAATTGTTTCTACTTTTGGCACAAGGCCAGCAATTATCCCAGTGTATTACCGGTACTTTATTTTATCAACCCCGTAAGGATGAAAGGCAAAGTTAAACTCGGCGGGATTTGAACTCAGATCATAAAGGGAGGTAACTCTATGCTTCAAAGCATGGCGTCCGACCCTCTACCGATTCTGCCAATCCATTACTTTGATATTGTTTAATAATGGTTTCTGATTCAGGCACAAGGCCAGCAATTTGGGGGGAATGAAAAGTCGATTAAATCGACGTCAGTACTTGACTGGTACTTTATTTTATCAACTGTGTAAGGACGGAAGGCAAAGTTACTCTCGGCAGGATTTTAACTTAGAATGTAAAGGGCCGTAACTCTATGCCGCGATGCAGGGTGTCTGACACTCCTGATTCTACCAAACCACCACCATAACAATGTTTAGTAATACTACTGTTATTTTTTTTTTTTTTTTTTCTTTTGGCATATAAAAAAGTTTATTTAAATAAGATATTAAGTAGTTTTTTTAATTTTTATTATTAGTTAGTTTGTTTCTTTTGCGGGAGGTAGACGGGGTGGGAGTTATAAGTAGAAAGATAAGTAGATACGAGTGTTTCTTTAAGTTGATATTTGAGTTATATTTAATATATTTAAAGCTCTGCATTGTTAAAACCATTTTTCATGATTACAAATCTTGTGGGTAATAATGTCTGCAATATTGGAATATTTTATGCAAGTTATTACCGACATCTTGTCACTCCACCCCCAATAATTCTGTACATCAGTTCATATTTTTTGTTCTCAATCTAATAAAAAAGAGAAGTCCCCTGATGATGTCATGTGTAAGGTATTATCAAGACTGATGTCTTAATATGACAGCATTACAAACTAAACAGTCAGCTTAAGCAACTAAACATGCCGACTACAGTACTCCAGTTTCATTATTAAACAAATTTAGAAGCATGTCTCCACCCCCACCCAACCCCACTTATTTCCTACTTGTCTTTTATTTCCACTTTTGTTTCCAACTATTTTATATGACCTTTTTTTAATTTCTTTTTTTTTTAGTTTTAGTTTTATTTTACTAATAAAAAGTTGTAGATTCTTTTTTTGTCTTTTTTTTTTTTTTTTACTCCCACAAATATTAGTTTTCAACCCCTCGTATTCTCCCCTAATACTTGCACAAATATTAGTTTTCAACCCTCGTATTCTCCCCTAATTTAGATTCATCAATTATAAACTATTTAATAACTCAAATCATGTGTCAGAATTTTGCTCATTCCCTCGTGTATCTTTATATTTAAAATTTTTTTTTACAAACATTGTGTGTGTGGGTGGGGGTGGGGGGTGTACATATGTGTATATGGAACATTGTATTATAATTTCTTTATTAAATAATAATTATTTCATTAATTGAGGCAGTGTATAACAATGGTATTTTCTTGTGAGTTATTTTTTTAGTCTTTAGTATTTTGTTTGAAATTTCTGAAGGGTTTAGTATCCTGTAAATTCTGTCTTATTATTTTGATTACAAAATATACTATTTATATATTGTATTCTTCTTTCTTTCTATTTTTTTAGAAGGTACTTGAACCATTTTGGTGACTGCCAATAAAAGATTACATTTTTACAGTCTCTGCTTAACTTTAATAAGTGTCCATATTCTCAATAAATTTCTTGACTAGGTTGAACAGCTTTAGAGAGATCCCTGGCTTTTCCTTTCAATTTTAATAATACTATTTCTTTTCCATTATTTACTAGCACAAAGTAGCGGTGAATTGGCAGTATCGGTAGAGGGTCGGACGCCATGCTTTTTAGCATAGTTACGTCCCTTTACGGTCTGAGTTCAAATCCCGTCGAGGTTAACTTTGCCTTTGATCCTTATGGGGTCGATAAAATAACGTACCAGTAATGTACTGGATAATTGCTGGCCTTGTGCCAAAAGTAGAAACAATTATTTACTAGCACAAAAGGGTGGTTAATTGCCTTTTATTGTGGCACTGAAGGGTGGAGTGGGTGCTTTTTGTCATGTCACCAGCACTACTACCTTACAGGGTGGACTGGGTGCTTTTTGTCATGTCACCAGCTGGAACAACATGAAATAAAATATCTTGCTCAAGGACATAATACCCTGTTGTGAATCAAACTTATGACTTTTCAATTGTTAACTAAGAACCCTAACCTCTAAGCCATGTTTCTTTCTCCTCTTGCCCAAGGACATAATACCCTGCTGTGAATCGAACTCATGACTTTTCAATTGTTAACCAAGCACCCTAACCTCTAAGCCATGCTTCTTCACCCTTAGATGATAATATTTGGCTGTTGATCTGAGGACCTCCTATGGAATACATCTAATATCTCAGCTTTCTAAAAACAATATAATATATAAGTTCTCTACCCACTACCCTCTCAAGAATAAGTGGGCGAAGAAGGAGAAGAAGTCAAAAGAAGACTCTCTCTCTTATCTTCTCCATGTTTTGCATGTCTCACATTACTACCCTAGGAGGGTTGTAAATGGCAGTTTTTTTATGTAACTTTTGGAACAATATTTCCCATCTGTCTGCCTATAATACCAGTTTCTTATCTGTCCCTTGAGTGTCAACAGAAGTTATCTCTCTCTTCCTCCCTCACACACACATATATATATATATATATGTGTGTGTGTGTACAATGTATATACATCATCATCGTTTACTGTCCATCTATATATATATATATGTATACAAATATAAATTCAGTGAGAATTGTATGCAAATATATAGTTAAGGCTTAATAGTGAGTCTTGTTACTCTAGAGTAACTCTTATCTGATGACCCTGTGATAAACAGACAAAACTCCAGAGTAATAAGACTCACTGTTTAGTTTTAATAAAATGAATATTAAAACTCTACTTCGGTATTGAGTACTCCTTTCTCTAAGCCATTAACCACACACATGTATATATATATATATATATATCATCATCATTTTCATGTCCACTCTATATATATACATATGTTTATCCCTTTAGCATTTAAACTGGCTGTATCCAGCCAGAATTCTCTCACCACTTTCTGTTCTAACAAGCTGTAACCGGTGCTCATACTGATGTTAAGGTATTGTTCTCAAAATAAATAATATCAAAATCTCATAGATTCGATATTATGTAAGATAAAGCCTTTACCACAAAAATACAATAGTATATATAGAGTAATGTAAATGCTAAAGGGTTATACATGCATTCATGTATACAGGATATATATTGTGGTGAGATATATATTGTGGAATATATCTGCATCTGTCAACTTAATGTTTTCTCTTAACAATAAGCAATGATAATAAAAATGATGATTTGTAAATATTTAAATAACAATTATTGCAATTAATAAATAATGAGAAAAGTTTATTGTTTAAGTTTTAATATCTAATATTTCATAATTTCTTCTATTTCAGGTAAGTACTCTTACATGTTCCCTAAACGATGTTCTCTCAGAGTGGCACCTGAAAAGGTAGAGTTTATGAAAATGTTTATAATTTTCAGAACGGTTTTTATACACTTTTATTTTGCATTCATGAACTCATAACTCCTCAGGAAGTTATAGGGGGGAATGTTGGTATATGGTGTTTCTTGGGCAATTCTAAACCTGGCAGAGCCCATCACCTCTCCAGGTCTCTGAATATACCAGATTTCTTTCAGAGAAGGAGAAAGAGAGAGAGAGAAGGAAGGAATGAAAGGCAAAGTTGACCTCGGCGGCATTTGAACTCAGAGAGCAGGGATCTGAAACGAATATCGCAAAGCATTCTATGGTTTCTATGGCTGGATGTCCTTCCTAATACCCACTACCTTACACTCTGTACTGGGTTCATGGTTTCTATGGCTGGATGTCCTTCCTAATACCCACTACCTTACACTCTGTACTGGGTTCATGGTTTCTATGGCTGGATGTCCTTCCTAATACCCACTACCTTACACTCTGTACTGGGTTCATGGTTTCTATGGCTGGATGTCCTTCCTAATACCCACTACCTTACACTCTGTACTGGGTTCATGGTTTCTATGGCTGGATGTCCTTCCTAATACCCACTACCTTACACTCTGTACTGGGTTCATGGTTTCTATGGCTGAAGGCCCTTCCTATTACCAACCACTTTACAGTGTGTACTGGGAATGGCTGGATGTCCTTCCTTATTACCAACCACTTCATGGCATATACCAGGTTTGTTTTATCAAGGTACCATGATTACCACTACCACATGACAGGGAGGGTGAACTGAGTGCTTTTTCACGGTAGTAACACTATCATTTCACAATGTAGGCTGGGTTCATTTTATTGTGTCACCAGCACTTCTGTTTTCCAGCGTGGGCTGAGCACTGAGCACATTCTATTGTGAAACCAGTACTACCACGTTTCCACTGTTGGGCTCTTGAAATACAATCTGTGTTTTTATTTGAACACCAATCCTTAAATAAGATCCAACTTTTGAAAATCAAAATAAAAGAAGTAACATTTCTGAAAGAAAGACATTTTGTCAATGACTGGTGGTATATATATATATTGTGGGTATATATATATTGTGGGTATATATAATGGAGTATATATAGTGGGGTATATATAGTGGAGTATATATAGTGTGGTGTATATATATTGTGGGTATATATAGTGGAGTATATATAGAGGGGTATATATAGTGTGGGTGTATATATAGTGGGTATGTATAGTGGGTATATATATAGTGGGGTATATGTATAGTGGGTATATATATAGTGGGGTATATGTATAGTGGGTATATATATATAGTGGGGTATATATATTGTGGGTATATATAGTAGGATATATATAGTGGGGTATTCATCATCATCATCATTTTACACCCGCTTTTCCCTGCTTGCAAGGGTGGGACGGGTCTTATTCAGCACAGTATTATGAGTATATATTGTGAGGTATATACAATGGGTATATATTGTGGGTAAACACCCAAAACTTGCATATTTACACAAGTAGGATTGTTGATTTTGGACTCATAGAAACCTATTGGAGAACCAACACTCTGCCTCTGAGAGGGTCCAGGTTTGTTTATTAACCTGTTGGTTTTTTCGTTGTTTCGGTGTCGTGGCTAGGCTTGCCTGCCACAGTTTTCAATTTGTCATGCCACCTAACGAATGTTATAATTCTGAGCTTTCTCATGGAGTGCTTGGCTGCATAATTCCTAATTATATTTCATTGGTGGTGTCCAGCAGAAGCAAGGGGGGGGGGGGGAACCATCTATGCATTTCAGGCTTGACTGGCCTTCGTCAGGATGATCCCTCCCCCCGCTTGCGACTGCTGCACTTGAAAACAGCCGAGAATATATAGTTTTATGAAGCTGCATAAGCTGGCTCAACTTATGCAGCGAAATGACGTATTATGTTCGTTTTTTCCCGTTCTTTGCCAGGGAACGTTTCCACGAACCAAAGTACCGTCTTCCTGTCTTCCTCCGGCTGCAACATTTTTTTAAATATTCACTTCTGCGTTCACAGATTGACTTTGTTAGTTTCAGAAGATGTTAAGGGTGAAAGCAGCGATTCTTTGCTTAAACTTTAATCTGTTATTTTAATAAATATATATATATATATATATATATATATATATAGTGAGGTATATATATTGTGGGTGTATATAGTGGTGGGATATATATATATATAGACAGCATGTACTCTAAAACATACAGTATACATCATTATGAGGAGAGGGAGGTCGTGCTGTGGAGGCCTGTTGCAACATCCAATCATTCGTTAACTCTAGGAGGTCTCTAAACATCTCCTTATTGTTGGTGTGTTTATATACGACAGTTCAAGTTGTGTCATATCCCCCTCACCTGCTTGTTTAGCTTCTCTACAGGTACTAGCAATCAACATCTGTCTTCAGGTGACGTATGTTGTTACCTGTCAATATATCTTTCACATCTTTCCTATCTCTTTTTAATTTCACTTATGTTCCATCTCACCATATTAAAGCTGTTACACGACTCCTACCATCTTTATGGCACTTATTCTTATTTTTACATTCAGTTCAGTCTTTAAAATGGCTCTTACTCTCCTGGTGCAGTTTTTCTTTTCTTTCTTTCATTGTGGCATATTGTATCCCATCTCCTTCATTAACCCCCAGGTAACTATCAACTCCCACCTGATCTACTTCTTTGATGACTATGTCTGTGTCATGCATCACTGATTCACTCAACTTTCTCACCTTTACACACCTATGTCATCTGAGAACCCCTTGACTATGTCTGTGTCATGCATCACTGATTCACTCAACTTTCTCACCTTTACACACCTATGTCATCTGAGAACCCCTTGACTATGTCTGTGTCATGCATCACTGATTCACTCAACTTTCTCACCTTTACACACCTATGTCATCTGTGAACCCCTTGACTATTTTGAAAAGCCCTTTCAGTCCTTACCTAGAGTTTTAAACTGTCCCTATATTATATATCTAGGATCTTACTATCCTTGGTCTTATAACCAAAATTCACAAATGCAAAGAAAAGACACTTTAATAATTATTGGAAGGAATAATTGCTGACAAAATATATATATATATATATATATTATTTAATAAATCTAAACGTCCGTATAGAGCTAGTAAGCCATGCCAGACTAGGGGAAGTATCTACTACTTCTTACAGTTGAGAAACAAAAACAAAACAAGATAGACAGAGACAAGGGAGTATAAAAATAGAATAAAATAAAAGAATGGTTGTTGACAAAATATATATATATGTTTATTTATTTTATCAATTTAAACGTCCGTATAGAGCTAGTAATCCATGACACACACTATATATATAAATGAGCCTAAATTAACTTGTGAACATTTGAACAAACGTCCGTATAGAGCTAGTAAGCAATAACAGAGTATATATATATATATATGTGTGTGTTGACCTAATATATCCCTTCCATATACTGTAACGATTGTGTTATTTCTGTTTACCTTTTACACACACACACACACACCCCTCTCTCTCTATATATATATATATATACACCACCACCCCACTCTCAAGACCGTGAAACTAATAAACCTTTGTTCGTATTGCCTCTCTGTTTTGTTCCCGTTCAATTTTTCACTATATATATATATATATCCCATCGTATATATATATACTAATAATAATAAATTTGAAGACTAAAATCCAAAGAGGGCTCGATAAGGATAAATACAGATGTTTAAGCGATTCTTTGCTTAAACTTTAATCTGTTATTTTAATAATAAAAAAAAAAAATAATATATATATATATATATATATATATATATATATATATATATATATATATATAAAAGGAATGGATTTCTTCACCATCTTTTAAGGGGATCGATGTTCAAATATATATATATATATATATATATATATATATATATATATATATATTTGAACATCGATCCCCTTAAAAGATGGTGAAGAAATCCATTCCTTTTGTTTGGAATACTGGTAAACTGATATCCCTTAACTGTTAGAAATATGTTAAAACATCTCCCCTTTAAGTTATATATTGTTGGCAGTGGGGTAGTGAGTTATCTTCGGTGTCACAGCAGGGTGTATGTGTGTAGATGTGTAGATTTCAGGATTTTATGAAATGGTGGAGAAGCAGTATATACATGACCTGCAGTTCTACATTTATACTTTGATGTCAGCCTATACAATTATATTTTTCCTTGTCTACATATAGAATTTCATTTTGAGAGCCAGTTTCACAGCAGAGTGTTGGGTTAGGATATGGAATCTGTTTTTAGACAGGAAACTTAACAAAGCTCTCTCTCCCCTCTGAATACTTTTTCTATACTTGTGAAATAACCCAGACTATGTCCTCACTTCTTTTCACTTGTATGGTGAAATGTTATTCTGATTTCTTTGTAAATACTTCACTTTTTGTTTGTTTTGTTTGTTCTTGTTTTGTTTAAATCATATACTATATCGTATTTTAAAATATTCTGAAATAAGATATCCTTTTAAATTTCTCAAAACAAACAACTATCACAGTTCAAGAGGTTTAGTTTAAACAACCAGGTTATATTTACAACCGAATCTGTGGTTAAGGCAGGTGCCTAACTTACCCTATGATATTTGTTTCTACTTTAGGCACAAGGCCAGCAATTTTTGGGGAAATTGACCCTAGTGCATTTATTTTATCGACCCTGTAAAGATGAAAGGCAATGAGGCTTATTTCTCAACATAGTCCCTGGAAAGAAACAAACCAGTTATTAATAAGCAGAGTTGAAATTAATTGTTTCTACTTTTAGGCACAAGGCCATCAATTACCCAATGCATGCATTATTTCACAGCTATAGCATTATTCCTTCATAGCCAGCCTATGAACTTTCAGCCTACCATTCATACAGCATTTCTAGGGCATATTAAAACTTGGCAGAACCCATCTCCTCTCCAGGTCTCAATACAGCAGATATTTGTCCAGAGAAGGATAGAGAATGGAAGTGAGAAAGAATATCTGATGTATAACGGGTTAAATGGTTGCTCTTGCTTCCGTGTTTAGAGGTTCGAAAACAGAGAAATTCAATTACTCAAAATACACAATTCAATTTTTTTTTTCCTTCTTTTTAGTCATGCTGCCAGAAGTTTGTCAAATAAAATTATTTGAGCTGCAAGTTTTAAGTTAAGATTTAAATGTTTCTACAATTCCAAAATTGTTAAAATAGATTAGAAACTGCTGCCAGCTTCAGGTGGAATTTTGCCACGAGGAAACAAGTTTAGGTTGAAATATTAGGATATACAAGTTATTTGATATTATTCAGATGAAAAAATAGAATTTAGGTACAAAATCATTCCAGATGTATGTTTAAGGATGCAAAGTTTGTTTTATTTTTGTTTTTTTAAATCTAAATGCTAAAAATAAGATCATCATCATCATCATTGTTTAACGTCCATTATTTTTCCATACTAGCATGGGTTAGACAAGTTATACTGCTGTGAAACAAGCCAGATCAGATGACTATGTCTTGCTCATACAGAACTGTTTTTGACTTGGTTTCTACAGTTGGATGCCCTTCCTAACGTCAACCACATTTACAGTGTAGACTGGGTGCTCTTTGTAGTGACACCAACATGACCACTTTACAGTGTGGGCTGGTGCTTTTTGTAGTGACACCTACATGACCACTTTACAGTGTGGACTGGGTGTTTTTTGTAGTGACACCTACATGACCACTTTACAGTGTAGACTGGGTGCTCTTTGTAGTGACACCAACATGACCACTTTACAGTGTGGGCTGGTGCTTTTTGTAGTGACACCTACATGACCACTTTACAGTGTAGACTGGGTGCTCTTTGTAGTGACACCAACATGACCACTTTACAGTGTGGGCTGGTGCTTTTTGTAGTGACACCTACATGACCACTTTACAGTGTGGATTGGGCACTTTTTGTAGTGACACCTACATGGCCACTTTACAGTGTGCACTTTTTATCATGACACCTACATGACCACTTTACAGTCGAATTTTTGGTCACATATTCCTCAGTTTCTTTCCAAGTTTATACAGTATGTTCATCATTACAGCCACTACATCACTAGATCTATCATATTCCTTATAAACATTTTATATTCATTTATATTTCTGACATAAGCTAGAAATATATCTATGAAATATATCTTCAGAGAAATATATGAAACAGTGTAAATTTAAAGTTGATGAACTGTTTTATAGGTTAATGTTGCTGCATACCTTTATTTACTGCTATTAACAAAATCAATAGTTTACTCTCAAACATACTAGTCTAAAACATACCACATATTACCAATCTTAAAGCAATTTATTGACTTGTATCATGTTGTATTATACTAACTTGGGTATTCTGTAGACTGACAACATAGTAATAGTTAGTATCAGGGTCATTTACTAAGGTATTCTGTAGACTAACAACATAGTAATAGTTAGTGTCAGGGTCATTTACTAAGGTATTCTGTAGACTGACAACATAGTAATAGTTAGTGTCAGGGTCATTTACTAAGGTATTCTGTAGACTGACAACATAGTAATAGTTAGTGTCAGGGTCATTTACTAAGGTATTCTGTAGACTGACAACATAGTAATAGTTAGTTTCAGGGTCATTTACTAAGGTATTCTGTAGACTGACAATATAGTAATAGTTAGTTTCAGGGTCATTTACTAAGGTATTCTGTAGACTGACAACATAGTAATAGTTAGTTTCAGAGTCATTTACTAAGGTATTCTGTAGACTGACAACATAGTAATAGTTAGTGTCAGGGTCATTTACTAAGGTATTCTGTAGACTGACAACATAGTAATAGTTAGTGTCAGGGTCATTTACTAAGGTATTCTGTAGACTGACAACATAGTAATAGTTAGTGTCAGGGTAATTTACTAAGGTATTCTGTAGACTGACAACATAGTAATAGTTAGTGTCAGGGTCATTTACTAAGGTATTCTGTAGACTAACAACATAGTAATAGTTAGTGTCAGGGTAATTTACTAAGGTATTCTGTAGACTGACAACATAGTAATAGTTAGTTTCAGGGTCATTTACTAAGGTATTCTGTAGACTAACAACATAGTAATAGTTAGTTTCAGGGTCATTTACTAAGGTATTCTGTAGACTGACAACATAGTAATAGTTAGTGTCAGGGTCATTTACTAAGGTATTCTGTAGACTGACAACATAGTAATAGTTAGTTTCAGGGTCATTTACTAAGGTATTCTGTAGACTGACAACATAGTAATAGTTAGTGTCAGGGTCATATATATGTGTGTGTGTGTGTGTATATATATATATATGAGAGAGAGAGAGAGAGAGAGAGAGAGAGAGAGAGAGAGAGAGAGAGAGAGAGTTCACTATGTTATCATTTAGATACAAATGTTTCTTTGGCTGCCTATTTCAGATTTCTAATAACTTTCTTGAGTTCAAATCCTGTCACGGTTAGCTTCGATTTTCATCATTATGGGGGTCAATAAAATAAAGTACCAGTAATACACTGAGGGCAATTTAATCGACTTTCCCCTTCCCAGAACTTGTTGGTCGTTTGCCTAACCCAGAAACCATTATTTCATGCAAGATTGGTTTACATGAATGGTAGAACGTAATAAGTAAGATTAAACAATGAGATGAACTTTAAGGACATTAGATTGTGTGTGTTAGAACAACAAATATGATACATCTCTACATAGATATGTAATATTTATGTAATATATTTACTATATAAGGTAGTTAACAATAGAAGAGAGACTGAGGCGGATGTGGTGAGGTTAAATCTAGGGATAATAGGGCTTCACAAGATAAAACTTGATTAAATATTGCAACAGAAATGGCACTCTGCCATATTGTAGGTCTTTCATGTCTACGACAGCATGAAAAGCTGGACATTAAAAGATGATATTAATGATTATGGTGATGTTATTATATTTAATTTACAGACAAAACCTGTTTTTTTACGTACTCTGTCCTATTATAATGATACATAAAAAATGTATCTCTTGAATATTTGTAATATAAAATTTTAAGCACCACCTTTATTGTACATATATGTATAGTACATATATGTATAGTACATATATGTACTATACATATATGTATAGTACATATATGTAGAGTACATATATGAATCTTCATAAACAGAAATCTACTACTTTGTATATTTATATATTGTGTATATGATTATTTGGAGTTTAAGGGTCAGTCTACCTAGTTTAAAGGTCAGTCTGCCTAGTTTAAGGGTCAGTCTGCCTAGTTTAAGGGTCAGTCTGCCTAGTTTAAAAGTCCGTCTGCCTAGTTTAAGGGCCAGTCTGCCTAGTTTAAGGGTCAGTCTGCCTAGTTTAAGGGCCAGTCTGCCTAGTTTAAGAGCCAGTCTGCCTAGTTTAAGGGTCAGTCTGCCTAGTTTATCTCGTGTCATTTACATGTTTATTTTTTACAGATTTATATGCAACTTTTAACGATGGCAACATTCAATTTGGAGACGTATGAAATATTTAACTAATTATCATCTCTAAATTAATTTAACTCCAGTTGTGTTGCATGAAACGCAAAAACCAAACATATAAATAGCATTTGCCTATTTATTCACTGCAGAAATATTTCTAATTAGTTTTTTTAATTATGCTTAATGCATTAAATATGTTAACACTAACTTGTTAATTATTTTTTTATGTACGTGCATATTTGAATAATTAATCTATGATATATATGTGTATTTAAAAAATACCCAGTCCAACCTGTTAGTTGTTTTGGTGCCACAATAAATTACACTTGGTAAAGTGGTTGTGTTGGTGATATTACAAAAAGCACCCAGTCCAACTTATCAATAAGTCATTTTGGACCCAGTCCACACAGTAAATGTGGTTGTTGGCATTAGGAAGGGCATCCAGACATAGAACCCAAACCAGAAAGAGTTCTGTACGAGCAAGACTCAGCCACCTGATCTGGCTTGTCTCCCAACGTTTGGACAATTCGTCTAACCCATGCTAGCTTGGAAAAATAGATGTTAAATGGTGGTGATGATGATGATGATGGTGGTGATGATAACGATGATCGTGGTGGTAGTGATGATGTATTTTGCTGTCTGTAATGGTTATACATTGACACTCTGGCATCCTGACAGACTAAACTACTGGAATATGTTTATGGTTTATGTAATGATTTTAGTAGTAGTAGCAGCAGCAGTATTGGTAAAGGCAGCATTAACATAAACAAACCATTTTTTTTTTTTTGGCTTCTTTCTTCTGCCACTCTAATTTGCAATAATTTACCAAAGAGAGAGAAAGAGAGTGCTGATGTCTTTTATTTTATATTTTTTTTATATTTCAACACAAGCTTCTGATTGTAAATGTTGTAAGAAACAAGTCCTCATTCTACATTAGTGGAACAGTCAAAGTTCAGTGAACAATTTCAGAATACAGAATACAAGTAGTGTGTTTTTTTGTTTTTTTTTACTGTTTTAGTCCGACAAATTAAAACTACCAAGCCCTTATGTGATTATTTGAAATATCTGAAATAAATATGTACATTAGTTATGTGAGTCAGTGTAGACAACATAGTTTAAATAAATCTCTTGCTGAACTAGTTTTTTTTTGTTGGTTAGTTTATATATTTGCTAATTAACTAAAAAATGTCGTTAACCTAAACATTGCAAGCTTAAACCCATGTTTTAATGTTTATTCTGTGAACTTACAATAAACCTGACAGAGATAAAATATCTTGATTTTTTTTTGTTCTTTTTATCAAAGAAAACTTTGTTAAATAAACAGAAGAATGTTACAAAGAAAATTTTTAACATTTTTTATCATCAATGATAACATTGATAAATGGATATAGCTGAAAAATATATATTTCAAATATTGATATAGCTATAGTCCCCTTGGAAATATATATTTTAAATATTGATATAGCTGTGGTTCCCTTAGAAATATATATTTTAAATATTGATATAACTGAGGTCCCTTTAAAAAAAAATATATTCTAAATATGGATATAGCTGTGGTCCCTTGAAAATATATATTTTAAATATGGATGTATCTATGGTCCTTTGAAAAAAATATATTTTAAATATGTATATATATGACTACCTGTGTTCAGATAAATGGTGTTAAATCGAAACCATTCAATGTGAAAGTCAGACCCTGCCAAAGGTGGGTACTGTCAACACACCTGTTCATTATTTTCATGAACAGGATTGACATATGCAGCTGGGTTAGAAGTGGTATCACAACTGGTAGGTGTAGAAATCTGTTAGCTGGAATTTTCCAGCGACATGGTGATGACATGGTGATACTTAACTCGACAGAAGGTGATCTCTGACTTGTGCTTGATAGGTTTGATGCCAAGTACTGCATGGCTGGAATGAAAATCAGTGCTGCATAAAATATATATGATAAATATGGTATATATTAACTTCTTAGATAACTTTGTAATTAATTATTATTTTAAAATGGTGACTTGAGATTTTGATAATGAAGATATTTATTTAAATATGTTTAATACAACGTAGTTTACCTTCTGGCAATGTTTCAGAATCAGAATTGATCATGTATTCCATTGATATCAACATGCAGCATGTCCCTATTGATATCAAAGAATACATATTTCAATTGTATATCTTCTATTTTGTTCCAATAAAATGTTATGTAATAAACTCTTTTATTACCTGCATGTATTGAACATAAATATGAATGCTATGGCAATGACAATAATGACTAGAAAGAAAAATAAATAAAATGAATAAAAAAAGACTTTGACTTGCTCCTATATTGTTTAATCTATCAACTCTTTAATCCATGTTGAGGAGAAAGAACAAGACATGAGAGGGAGGGTGAGGGGTTAGAAGGAGGGGGGAAAGAGAGTGGCAGAGAGAGGGAGATGACAAAAGCTAGACAGAGAAAGGTGAAAGAGAGAGGAAGGGAAGAGAGAAAGAAGTAGAGGGGGAGAGAGAGAGAAGCTATGAAGCTACTCAACCCGGATGTAAATTTGGGTCCTGCCAATTGTCTTTTCATTTTCATCTATATCTTTAATTAGATTAAATATTAAACAAAAGTCTCCTTTGAAACATCCTCGTGTAATAATTAATTGCAGTTTCTTTAGTTTCTGGAATGTGGCAAATGGAGAAGAGGAATAAGAACAATCATCATCATCTTCATAATTTTATAACATCATTATCAACACCACCATCATCATAATTTCATGTCACCATCACCACCACCTTCAACATCATCATTATATGTCTGAATTGGCAGTATCGGTAGAGGGTCGGACGCCATGCTTTGACGCATAGAGTTACGGCCCTTGCCATTCTGAGTTCAAATCCCGTCGCCGTTAACTTTGCCTTTCATCCTAACGGGGGTCGATAAAATAAAGTACCAGTAATACACTGGGATAATTGCTGGCCTTGTGCCTATTGTAGAAACAATTATGTCTGTTGTTCCACATTTGCTTGGGTTTGACAGGTCCTTCTCAGTACAGCATCCCTCCACTCCTCGGGGTCTTGTGGGGGGCGGGGGCTGGTTTAGTAACCGACCACTTGACCATAAAGCAGGTTATACTGGCTGGGTTACATGGTACCAGTAGCAGACAGAAGCTTGAGCTGACCAAAGTTGTCCAACATATCCATTAAAATTACCAGCTGTAATCAAGGTCACAGTCTGTATAAGGAATTTATAAAAATTGTCCTTCACGTCCTCTGTCAGTCTAGATTGCCGTCTATATGCACAGATAATTTTTATTCACTCAGTTACCCCTTATCTGCTAATAATAAGTTTATTCCACCCAACACATGACTGTTACCCACCCAGAAAAGTTTCTAGCATTCTATTTTGGCCATGAGTTTGGCTGTAGTTCCTCTCCATCTTGTATACAGTACACAATCATTTGTTTTCTATTTAGCATCTCTACAATCTTACCTGACCTATCTTTCATTGTGCTGACAGTGATGGTGGCAACCTCAAATGTTTGGAACATAGGAAGAGGTATGACAAATGGTTTTGTAGGGTGGATAGATCGACATTGACTTTCTGTGTCTGAAATGAAGAAGTTCTTTCATAGCTGTCTGCTCACATTTGAAGGGTTTTACGAACATGATGAATTCTTCAAGCCTTTTAAATGACTACCTATTTACGGGGGGATAAGCTGAAAAGTTCATATGCTTATTATGAAGGAATTATGCTAGAGCTGTGAAATCTTGCATGCATTAATTTCAACTCTTCTTATTAATAACTGCATTGTTTCTTTCTGGGGACTATGTTGAAAAAATATACCTCATTTAGTAATTCCATGAGAGTATCTTAGTCAGCCTTTGAACTTTTCAGCTGATCCTTGTATTTCACCAAACATTAGTACTAAATATCATTAACATGCCCTAGTATTTATGATGATGGTGATGGTGATACTGTAATGCTTCATGAGAACAGTTTTACGTCACGTCTGATCTCTGCCTTCCACCACTTGTTTATCTCCTCACTACCTCCTCTACTGCAGATTTACTCTCGAATCAAATGTAAAGAAATTGAAATAATACAACCCGCATCTCTCAAACCTGGTTTATTCAGTTTTAATTTAGACTCAGTGACTGCTATCTGGTGGGGTGGACGGCTGTCAGCTACAACCACCTCTGGAGGAATGAAAGGAGAAGTTTTGCCAGGGTCGAACTCAGAACGTAAAGAGTCAGAACAAATGCCACAAAACATTTTGTCCGTCGCTCTATCGATTCTGCTACTCCCCCGCCCCCCTGAATAATTGTTTCTGATTCAAGTTCAAGGCTAACAATTTTGAGAGAGGGTAAAGTCGATTAAATCGACCGCAGTGCATTACTGGTACTTTATTGTATTATCGACCCCTATAAGGTTGAAAGACAAAGTTAACCTTGGCAGGAATCGAACTCAAAGTATTTTGTTCATCGCCCTATCGATTCTGTTAATCCCCCACCCCACTACCGAATAATCAAAATCAATGAAACGTAATTATGATTAATCGAAATTTGTTTGCTTTAGACATTTTGTGGACATAAAATCGAAATTTAATCCAAATTTTAACTATTTTCCCAATTATAAATCACTATATGTTTAATTCTGTTCATGTATAAACAAATGCAACACGTTTGCACATTGTTCGATGTTGGTAGTTGCAGTTTTCTAGCAAGGCTCTGCAGCGGCGGCTACTGGTTGCTATACTTTGCACACATTTGAAATTTTAGAGAGACTGCAGTATAAACCTCGTTAAACATTCCATACAGAAGCAAATAAATGTTCCTTCCTACTGCTAGCCAACAGACATATTGATTTCTAAACATCCGTACAAACGCCTCAACATTTTTGGAAGGGTATCTATCATATATTAAGACTGACTGGTACTTTATTTTATCGACCACATTACAGAACTATGAAAGCAAAGTTGACCTCTGCAGGATTCAAAATCATCAGAACGTAGTAGTAATAATAAAAATAATAATATGCTATAAAAGCATTTATTTTGTCAGATTTTGCTCTACCGATTTTACTAAATTTACAATTAGCAATAATTAACAGTAGATTTTAGATATTTATCAGAAATGTATAAAATAAAAGCTGGTATAGTTTTCTATAGTTTGTATTTTATTCTCTATTTTAGACATGACAGACATTTTATACAAAACAGTCGGTTTTATATAGATGTGTTAATAAAAATAATTGTTTATATATATATATATATATATATTTTCTATGATTTAGGCTCCTTTCTCTCTCTCTATGTATATATATATTTTACATTTGAAATATAAACACACAAAAGGTGTCCCAAAAATGTATACACACTTTTATTAGAATGCTGTTGAAGTGCGTAAATTATTTTTGGGGACACCCTCTGTGTGTGTGGATATATATATATATATATTATGTTGTCACATTTCAATATCTGAAATATACATATATATATTTTATGTTGTCACATTTCAATTTCTGAAATATACATATATATATTTTATGTTGTCACATTTCAATTTCTGAAATATACATATATATATTTTATGTTGTCACATTTCAATTTCTGAAATATACATATATACATATTAAGTTGTCACATTTCAATATCTGAAATATACATTTACCTAAATAAAGAAAACATTGCAATGATCTATCCCATATCTATTAAAGAAAGAATTATAATTATTATTATAGAGAAACAGAGATATTTAAATAAATAAATATACCGTTTGATTAGTGAAAGCACTAACAATCTTTTTTCTAGTAGCGGACTTGCCACTCCACAACAAATATTGTTGTATGCGGTACAGAGTATACCATATATATATTTCTGAAGAATTAATTGATCGAGAGAACGTGTTAGTGGATAAGAAAGAGAAAGAAAGACGATTATTTAAATTAAATTAACACAATTGGACCTTGATATTATGTTAAAAAAATTTTAATAAAAAAAGTTGTTTATATAATAATTATGACTGCCTACCATACCACACACTAAAAAAATTCACAAACGTGCCGCATGTTGTGTGATTTTCATTAGGCCTACAAATATCTATAGTTAAATTATTTGTAAATCCTTCCCGGTTTTTTCTTGTGTAAAATATATATTTAAATTAATGAAAATGTCGATTATCGTAATATTACCTCTCTGTTATTCTTAATTTAAAATATATATATTTAGGAAGCACTGATCATATCAAATCCTCGAAATTAGTCGAGGAAACAATTTAGGGATCGAAAAAGAAAAAAGTAGAAATAATTAAAGTTTAAATTGTTTTGTTCATCTAATATTATCAGGCAGTTATCATAGTAGTAGTTGTAGAGGACATAGGAAGGATCGAGTGAGTGAAACTGCTAAACTATTATTTTGAGGCTTGGATCACGGCTTTCTCTCTCCATCAGTTGGTGATTGCTCTGTAGTAGAACTAACAGTAGATGACCCAGTTAGATGCAGTGACCTAGTAAATAGAGTAACAAAATAAAATAAAGTATATTAACTAAAATCAGCAAAGAGGCAAATCGTGAGTGCTGCTGGCTGCTGGGGCAATCCTTTCTCCGATTAGAATATTATGGCGGGGTTGACAGTTTATCTGACTCGTAAGAAAGTAGTTGTATGAAGTGGTAAATGCTAGTAAAGCTTTAGAAATAGTTTATATATATATATACACATATTGTGTGTGTATATATATATTTATATATATACAGTCACAAACACATATACGAACACACTCATATGTAGACACACACATGTACATGTACTAACACACATACATGTAGACACACATTCGTACAGTCACACTGACTGATGTACACACACGTACACATACACACGGTGTAACATGGTTTTCAGAGTACGATCTTCAGATGCTGTGTTAGGGATATTGCCACGCTGTGTGTAGTAAATCACCGAAACAGATTGTCATTCAGTTTGGGGTTAAACAATTTAATACAGAAATGTATAATACAGAAGAGAGATGTATTTATCTTTTCGGATTTATATGATTGCTAGAGAAATGGGGGGAATATATATATACGTATAAAGAGGGACGGACAATATATACATATATACTATATATATTATTTTTAGCTGTATTATATACGACTATCAGTGAAGCGATTCATTTTAAGTTCGTATATAGTCCCTTTCAGTTTCCTTGTGTGTTTTAAATGTGTGTCTCCTTCGATCGAGTTAATATAGTTTTATAATCAGACACAAACATAGGTACATACACACACACATATATATATCTATAAATCTATACATATTTATATATATGTAAACCGGAACGTGTTTCTCGCTGGACCTTTTTATACCTCAGGATTTTCCCTTCTTCATCGATATATTAAGGTATATATTTGAAAAAATCGATCATGGCTGCTTTAGATACGGACTCCTTTAGCAGGCAAACTTCGCTTCGAAGATCAAGAAGAAAACCTAACACGCCATATGCAAGTAAGTTTCCTAGGATATCCTTATTGTTATTGATATGATATCTTTCTTCCTCTTTATACCTCCTTCTGCTAGATTTTTTTAATGTCTCTACTACGGATCTCTTAGAATTATAGAGACTCTATTTCCGATTATATATATATAATCATTTCTATAATAAAATTAATATATCTTCTCTGTATTGAGTACATTTTTGACAGTGCTCGCCTTCCGATTTACATCGGGATCCTACACACACACACACACACACACACACATATATATGAAGCGAAGTTTTATTTGTTGTAGAAGAAATGACGAACACGACAAATGCCAACAATTCTGGTTGAATATATATCTTTACTTCACTTCCACAAAAATGAAAAAAGAAATATTACTTCCAATCGTGAATAGGTTTGAATATAGTATTCAGTAAAGCCTTAGTGTTGTACACGAATCTTTTATTTACTCTGGATTTTTACCTTAAAAGAAAAGTGACAAGTTGACAGTGCATGGCTGGTGTAGTAGTAAACTGTTATATATCGAGGTTGTGTAGGTGAAGAGGTTAAGGATTAAGTGAGTTGGGACCACAGGACAACCTATTTATAATGACCACTAGTTATTTTACTGATAGATAACAGATGGCCCTAGAATATGTTCTACTTCCTAGGACTGGTGCTCGGTAGAATTTATCGTCTTCTCTGCGAGGTCGCAGGTCCTTTACTTAGCGGCCGTGTCCGTAAGGGCAAAGAAAACACCGTGGGAGAACAGTTCTTTGCCCCTCCTCCATATATATATATGTATAAAGTTCCACAACACATTAGCAAACCAGCTTTATACACTACTCACTACAGATATAACCTCCCGGTGTTTTACCACTATATATATATATATATATATATATGTATGTGTGTGTGTGTATGTATGGTCGTTTTATTATAGAAATTACTTCTACAGGACAAGAACTGATGATTTCTTACGAATGAAACAGAACTAGTCCTGTAGAAGTTATTTCTATAATAGAATGAATATACTTTTTATACTCTACTAATGTATTGAGTATATTTTTTGACAGTGGTCGCCTTCCGATCTACATTGGGATCCCACACACATATATATATACACACATACAAACACACTTAAAAATGAAGAAAAACCAAGGTTAACTTAAATCCATTCTTTAATTTCACACATATATGTAGAGTGTCCCAAAAATGTATTCATACTTTTATTAGAGTGCTGTTGAAGTATGTATACATTTTTGGCGAACTCCCTGTATATATATATCAATCTGGTCATAAACCCATCCCATATATCAAACAATTTAATGTTAACTATAGGTTCTTTTACTCATCGTTCCTACTCAGCTGTGGAGTGTAGTAGCTATAATTAATTTTATAACCCAGCCTAACCAGTGCCCGAATATTTTAAATGGCTTAATGCTAACTATTGAATATTTTAGCTATTAATTTCACCGTGACAGAGATAATTTATCACCAAATTAATCTTAAACACAACTACATATACATATATATGTGTGTGTATGTATATATATATATATATATATATATATTTATTTAATTTAATGCTAAATAGTGAGTTTCGCTTACTTATTAAAACTCTACTTCGGTTTTGAGTACTCTTTTCTCTCAGTCGTCAACCAGATACCAATATATATATATATATATATATAACAAACATCCAATTCAGGATTGCTATATATATATAATTTGAATTAAGTGTGGGCTGACATTGTCAGGCCATTTTTTTGCCCAATTTTACAAAGCCCTTCCTTCAAAATATATTAAATATATTTTTAGCGTATTTTCCCAGTTTAAATCCCTCTTTAACATTATTGGTTGCTTCCGAAACTAAAATCTAATTAAATTGACATTTGACTGTCGCTATTTAAACCCCATTCTCTCGGTTCATATGCTGTATAAATTAGTCAATTTGAAAAACAAAATAATTAACGAATATATCAAATTAAATATCAACAAACTACAGCTAGTATTTAAATTTAAAAGTAATATTTCACAAATCCTTTCTTTTAAACAACCTTTGGGAAAGAAGATATATATCTTTGCGTACATGCACATACATACACACAAATATATACAGGGTGTCCACCAAAAATGTATACATACTTCAACAGCATTCTAATCAAAGTGTGTATACATTTTTTGGGGACACCCTCTCTCTCTATATATATTTATTAATATATTATATTATATTGTAATATAATATATATAAATTTTGCAAAGAGGAAGTTGACAGTAACTTCGAAGTTTCGACAATCCTATTTCACAACTATAGTTTTGGAATGACCAATAAATACCTTGTCTGTGGAATTTGGTAGATGGAAACTGGGTCTTCTTTCCTTTTAAGTAAATATTATCTATCACTTAATTTAGACAATTTTTTTTTTACAATCACTGGTAATCACTGTACATAATCGAACAATAATATAGATGAATAGATTGAAAATGAAGGCAATGGGGCAATAAATGAATATAGATGGTACTTGATTGATCTGTATTTATAAATTTCGAATGATTTATTAGTAAAAAAGAATGTTTAACATTAAATTACGTTTGATAATGATTAAGGAGAATTGAAAGAACGCTGTATCTGGATGATAATTGATTTAAGCGAATGTAAAATGAAAGTATCGATTTAATAATGTCTGAAGATCGCAGATACGTTATGTCTACTTAAAACGAAAGAACGCCTGGAAATTGTTACAAAAAATCCCGTCATGTATGTATGTGTGTATGTATATATATATATAACGAAGGTGTGATAACGCACCAGAGTACTCAATACGCAGGGTAATAGGAAAATGTTTAACCCGACGGCAGAGCTCAAGTCCAGAAATAGCCGTCGAAACGGCTTGATCTCTGCCGTCGGGGTTAAACATTTTCCTATATATATATGAGACACGCCGTCGGTTACGACGACGAGTATTCCAGTCGAACTGCCTGCTCATGGAATTAACTGCAAGTGGCTGAGTATTCCACATACACACGTATCCTTAACGTAGTTCTCAGGGAGATTCAGCGTGCCACAGACTGTGACAAGGCTGGCCATTTGAACTACAGGTACAACTCATCTTTGCCAGCTGAGTGGACTGGAGCAACGTGAAATAAAGTGTCTTGTGTATATATATACATACACACACACACACATTTCTATAATAGAATGAATATACCTACTATACTCTATTAACGTATTGAGTACCTTTTTTGACAGGGCTCGCCTCCCTTTTACATTGGGATCCTACAGTGACATTGCCCCAATACTTGCAACAGTAAATTCCGATAAAGGTAGCCAAGGCCCAGGTGATGATGTTAAACTGGATGACAGATTAAGTCTGTGTATATGTGTTATTGTGAAGTTCTCTGGGATTGGAGAGAGTTACTTCTCTGCTGCTCTTACTACCAACTACCCATGTGCATCTGTCACATAAAGTCTACCTTTTGTGTACCCATACCTACACTGTGTACATAGTTTAGAGCTCCAACCTACTCCAATTCTACATCTAGAGCATGGCCAATTCTCTCATGGAATCAGTCATGAACTTGTTCTTATTTACTAAAACTTTGGTCTTTTAATTTCTTAGCAGGGGTTTCTTCTCAAGTTCTTCCACAGCTTCAACAGTAAAAACTAGGTCCTCAGAGTACAGATGTTGCCGTGGACAGTCAGTGTTAAACTCCTCTGTTATAGCCTGTAGAACTACATTAAGCAAGAGGGGTCTGAGGACCAATCCTTAATGTACATGGCTTGCACTGCTCTCATGAACCACTCATGTACACCCAGTTTCCTTAATGACCACCAGATGACAGATCATGGTACTCTATCAAGGGCTTTTTATAGTAACTAAGTGTACCAAAGTCATCCTGACATATTATTTCACAATATGGAGCACTTACACTGTTGATTTTCACAACACAGCACATTGGCAAATCCCTTGCTTTCTGTTTCTCTACATACTAAATAAACCTGTTGTCTAGCTTCTCTTTTAGTTACTTAGTATTCATCTTTGTTGCCACAATTTTTCCAGCCTTTCCATGCTTGTCTGTTAACTTTAATGGCTAAGTCTACAGTATCGTTCTATCACCAAATCTTCTTTCATCTGATTGGTACCTTGTTCCACAGATCTCATCAGTAGCCTGAAACAGGTTGTCCTGTAGAATCTTCCAATTGTTTTCTATGTCATATGTACCTATCTCTTTCTCCTTGTTGTATGCGTCTTGTAGAGTTTTACCAAACTTATTTTTAACAGAGAGGTCCTTTAACTTCCATACCCCCCTTCTCCAGATTGTCCTGCATTTCTGATTATGTTTGATTCTTATTCTGATGTCACTGACAACTCATTTATGTTGACTGGTGCAGTCTTCTCTGGGAAGAGACTTAGTATTCATAATTATCTGTCTATTTTGTTTTCTAACGAGCATGAAATCAATCTGTTTTAGATGCTTGCCTGATTTGATTTGTTGGTTGGTTTCCTGCTGCAAAACGTCAGGTCATTTGCATCACTGAATTTTAGGGGCCTTGATCCATTTTCATTTTTCAAGCCATATCTGTGCACTGCAGTCTAGCCACTCTGGTGTTGTCCAACATGTCCATTGAAGTCATCAGCTAGGATAGTGACCTGGTTCTTATAGTTGAATCTATAGAAGAGTTTGAGAAGAAACTGATGGGATCATGACCCTGTCTTCTTTCTTACTTATTAACACAGTAGACAGTTAGAATGGTAGTGTAATAGTAGACAGTTAGAATGGTAGTGTAATAGTACAGTAGACAGAATGGTGGTGTATAGTACAGTAGACAGTTAGAATGGTGGTGTATAGTACAGTAGAGTTAGAATGGTGGTATAATAGTACAGTACACAGTTAGAATCGTAGTGTAATAGTACAGTAGACAGAATGGTGATTCTTCAAAACTAAATAGCGAAGTAATAGTATAAAAATGTATTTTTCTCTGAATAATTAAATGTCTCTGATGTCGATCTGGCATGACTAAGTCAAATTGATACGGTGACTAGAATTTAATTCACAAATTTTTTTTTTTTTTAATGTTAAAATATCAAAATGTTATCAAATCCCTTTCCTCTCTATTATGACTCCATTATCTTTGTGCCCTATTATCTTCTCTCTTTATATCTCATCTCCTTTTCTCTATGCCCTGCTCAAATTCTCTACCCACTTCTCTCATTTATTCGGGGGTTTCCCTGTTCATCAACATTCTTTATATTTCTCATCTTTCTCTCCTATTTTATTTCTATTAACTCTACCTATGAATCACTCAACTTTTCACAAATGTTTTGTTGACAATTCAAACTAGAATTCAATATAATTCTCATTAAGTTTTATTATTATTATTATTAGCAGTAGTAGTAATAGTAGTAGTAGTAGTAGTATCATCATTGTAGTATCATCATTGTTGTTGGTGGTGGTGGTGTTGGTGTTGGCGGTGGATTAAAACATCAAACAAATGCTTTGCAGTATGAGTTCATGCTCTTTGCTTTCTGAGTTCAAATCCTGCCAAGATTAGCTTTGCCATCCTTACAAGGTTGATAAGATAAAGCACCAGTAATATACTGGGATTGATTTAACTGACTTCCCAGTGGTAGCTTTGGCAGATGCCAGGGTTGATAGTGTATATAGATATATAAATACCTGAATGATAATGTATTACATGAAAATATCTAACAATGTCCTCAGTTAAGCTATTATAAAAACCCACGGATATCTTGTTCTGAAACGGAACACGATATCCATGAAGTTCTTTTTCTATCAGGTTAGGAATTTCAGAGTTATTCCTATCAACATCGGTGGTGGCACGATGAAAAGTAGGTCCAGAGAGATTGTAGATGTGTACTGTGTGCGAGAGATAAGCTGGAAAAGAGCTCCAGCCAGATTGATCACAGGTAAGGAACTTAGGTAACATAGGTGCAAGTTTACTGATAATATGGATGGTGTAGGAATACTGTTGACAGAGAAGTGGGAGGGGGTAAGGTGATTGTACGATAGAATAGCTACTATAATCTCTGCAAGGATCACTTCTATGAGGTCTTAGAGCAGATTACTTCCACCACAAACAATGATGTCCTCCTTACCACTCGGTGTTTCATTACTTATCATTGAATAAATTAATCTAACTGGAAACTTCGTTCTTTGTAAAAGGTCCAGTTTAGCAGGTGACATTAAATAATTCACGATTTAAAAAATATATATATTAGTAAAAAAACCAACTAGTCTTCACCTTCCCCTCCTTACCACAATCACCACTGCCACCTCCATTAACTAAAATCACTAACAATATACCACCAGCTGTAGTTCTCAGTTTATTGTATGTGTTTACATTTAATTATGTCAGTAACATGGACTTCTCTTTATTCTGCCTCTTATCGTTACTACTTCCCCTCCCCAGCAACACTGGGTAAATGACCTTCTCTTTCTTTTACCTCACACTGTTACTACCTCCCCTTTCATGAAAAGTCCCCTCTTTCTCTCTCTCTCTTTTTGTGTTTGTGAAGGCGAGCGTTTGTAATGGTGGCTTCATTATTGATTTATATAATAAAAAATAGAATCTTTCACTGCAAGAGTTGGTGAAAATTATTTTATACAATAGTGCACGTGTCAAAGCAGAATAGACTGTTTGAGCCACAAATGTGAAGCAGGGACTGTTTGAGCCACAAATGTGAAGCAGGGACTGTTTGAGCCACAAATGTGAAGCAGGGACTGTTTGAGCCACAAATGTGAAGCAGGGACTGTTTGAGCCACAAATGTGAAGCAGGGACTGTTTGAGCCACAAATGTGAAGCAGGGACTGTTTGAGCCACAAATGTGAAGCAGGGACTGTTTGAGCCACAAATGTGAAGCAGGGACTGTTTGAGCCACAAATGTGAAGCAGGGACTGTTTGAGCCACAAATGTGCAGCAGGGACTGTTTGAACCACAAATGTGCAGCAGGGACTGTTTGAGCCACAAATGTGCAGCAGGGACTGTTTGAACCACAAATGTGCAGCAGGGACTGTTTGAACCACAAATGTGCAGCAGGGACTGTTTGAGCCACAAATGTGCAGCAGGGACTGTTTGAGCCACAAATGTGCAGAAGGGACTGATTGAGCCACAAATGTGTAGCAGGGACTGTTTGAGCCACAAATGTGTAGGACTTTAAGCCACAAATGCTTATTTTATCGAGCACCAGTAAAGCACTGGGGTCGATTTGATTGACTTTCCCCTCCCCTTCAAATTGCTGGCCTTGTGCCTAAAGTAAAAACAATTATTACAATTATCAATATTATTAATTATTACTAAGATAATTGTAATAATAATAACAGTTTCTGATGTTGGCAGCGGGCCACAAATTTGTAGGTGTGAGCTAGTGTGTAAGACCAAAGACCAATACAGATACTCTGACTTAAAAACCTGATTCTGTTCCAACCAACTGGTCATTAGTTGATATGGACATAAATTGAAGATGTATTGGTATTTGACCATGGGATGTGGGGTGGGGTGGGGACTATATGCATTATTAGTATATACTAACATCATTTATATTATATACATATAAAAATGAGAAAACTCATCTGTAGAATATCCATTAAAACAGCTAAATGCTGTCAAAGAGAGCTGCAATGGGAAAAAGTACCTCAGAGGGCAGAGACCAAAGGCCAGTGGTCAACAGAGAGACAATCCACAAGGCAGAATACTGCTGCTGGAGGGTATTGTCTTGAACAGTGTACAGTCCTTCTGCTAGAACATACTGGGTCTTGTACAATGCATTATGCTGAGAGAAAATGGTACAGTCCTGCTGTTAGAAGATACTGGGTCTTGTACAGTGTTCAGGGCTATTTGGGTTTCTTTTATACATTGTTGAAACTGCAGGAGTATCTAACTTTGGCCTAATGGTTAGGATGTTGGACGTATGATCATAATGTTGTGAGTTTGATTCCTGGACCAGGTTGTGTGTTGTGTTCTTGAGTTAAACACTTTATTTCACATTGCTACAGTAGCTGGGGAGTTATACATACAATAGACTGGCATCCTATACAGTGGGGAGTTTTGTACTCAGTCACATAACAAACTTTAACTAACTTGACTATGATATTTCAGACTTAAAACTATTTTTTCAAAGAAAAAAGAATGAATGGAGTATAATAGCAGTGACCTTCTTAAAACAATTTCACCATAATTGTCTTTTTTTAAATACAATATTGTCTCTTTGATCTATATTCTAGGATATTTTTACACTTGAATTTTCAGGTGTAAAAATATCTTACAATTATATTTTCAACATTTAAAAAACTGTTGCTGCTTTTTATCATAAGTTCTTTTTCAAAAATGTACTGCTTTGACTTGTCTTGCAAATTCATTTTGTTTTAGCAAATTTACAGTTTATAAATAGATCCAATTTTTGTTGAAATCAATTCTATCTTTACTTAGAATCATAATCCTACTTTTCCGAGTAAGCTATAACACCTGTGATGCTAGGAACTAAATCTGGATAAAATAAGCATCTATATTTGGGCGAAATTCCAGATCTTGGAACACAACTTACAAGATAACTCTCATATAGAACTTTTATTATAAATCTTACAGATTTTAAAAAAAAAAATTTTTTTTTGAGAATTATTTTATTGATTAGCAGAAGTGTTTGTTGGTTGTTCTCTGGAAGTTATATTTCTAATACAGCGAAACTCTTGAAATGGTAAACATACAAAAGAAACATCTTTCAAAGCAACTTGAAGGTGAAATTACTTGATTTTTCTTTGTCTTTTTCTCTGTTGTATTTGGCAATTAATTTGAAATTTCAGTTTAGAGTATTTGTTTCAATCTACCATATAAACTCGAATATAAGTCCCCCTCCGTTTTACCGTCGATTTTTTGGTCACATACCTTAGCTTATATTCGAGTATATATATATATATACAGTATATTTTATATATATTTGCAATGATTTACTTAAGCAATACTTTACCTGTATTTCTTTTTCCTTTGATGTTTAATTATAAATATTCAAACCATATTATACTTAATTCTACACAATAGTATTCTCTAATGTTTTTGTCTGATTCCAACAAAAACAACAGATACTGATCAACTATGTTTATACTATTTATATTGCTGTTTATGAATTGAAGAACTACACACATACATATATATCAACCTCCCTAGTGTTGGTGATTTACATAAAAAATACAACCAGTTCATGCTGTAAAGTGGTTGGTGATAAGAAGGGTGGGCTCTTGCTGTTTCAACAGAGCCTGGAACTAGCTGTTGAAATGGCAAGAGCTCAGCTGTCAGTGTCTCGACTCTTTATAATATAACCTTACTCTACTACCCCAAGTATCAAGTACTCTGGTGAGTAATGGTCTAACTAGTTTCAAACTGAATCCATCCTGATTTATACACACACACATACACATATACATATTAGCTCATATTTAGTCTACCTGAGAAAAGTTCTAAGCATTTGAATGTTGCACATAACTCATTCACATTTACCTAGACACTTGTTATATGTTCTGTTTAGGTGCATTTTTTGGCTGGCTGTCTTACAGTTTTATAAATAGATTGTCGGCTTGTAATCTTGTAATTTACATGAAGAGATCGTAAACTTGTTTATATATTCAGCTCGATATCTAACAAACTTCTCTGAAATAAATCAGTTTCCATGGTATTGCATTGAGGATTAGTTACAAAGGTCAGCTGAAAAGTTCATAGGCTGACTATGAAGGAATGATGCTAGAGCTGTGAAATCTTGTATGCATTAATTTCAACTCTTCTTATTAATAACTGTATTGTTTCTTTATTTCTAGTGATTATGTTGAAAATTAAACCTCATTTGGTCATTCCATGAGAGTATCTTGGTCAGACTATGTTTAGTTCATTATTTGCTTTAAAGGTGTAAAATGTTGTTGTTGGGAGGTAAGGACCGTTGGGAGGTAAGGACCGTTGGGAGGTAAGGACTGTTGGGAGGTAAGGACCGTTGGGAGGTAAGGACTGTTGGGAGGTAAGGACCGTTGGGAGGTAAGGACCGTTGGGAGGTAAGGACTGTTGGGAGGTAATGACTGTTGGGAGGTAAGGACCGTTGGGAGGTAAGGACCGTTGGGAGGTAAGGACCGTTGGGAGGTAAGGACCATTGGGAGGTAAGGACCGTTGGGAGGTAAGGACCGTTGGGAGGTAAGGACCGTTGGGAGGTAAGGACCATTGGGAGGTAAGGACTGTTGGGAGGTAAGGACCGTTGGGAGGTAAGGACCATTGGGAGGTAAGGACCGTTGGGAGGTAAGGGCTGTTGGGAGGTAAGGACTGTTGTAAGGACCATTGATAATATGCCAAACAAAGGTTAACAGCACTAAAAGGAAAGAAAAACGATTTCCCTGGATTTAGTTTAAAACATCAGTAATTAGTAAGGTGGGAAATATATCAAGTTGTATCTATTAATAGTAGAAGAGATGCCAACCACTAAAAGTATTTTGTTGACTACAGAATGTCATAACTACTTAGAATGTATAATTATTCCTTCCTCTAGTAGTTTATTAATTTTAACTTTAATGAAGTTGTTGTCTTTAACCCTTTAACATTTAACCCGGCTTTATCCGGCCAGACTTCTCACACCTCTTTCTGTTCAAACCGGCTGTAACTGGCCACTTATACTGATGTTAAGGTATTGTCTTCAAAATATCAAAATATCAGAGATTCGATATTATGTGAGGTAAAGCCATTACCGCAATATTACAATAGTATATATAGAGTAATGTAAATGCTTATGGGTTAGGGAAGTTAAGATGTTGCCAAACTTTGAGAGATTCTAGTCTTTACTTAAGTTTCCTGTGTCTAGAAATTCTAAGGAACTTGAGTGTTTCTTTGGGTTAAATGTATATTATGTAAAATAGTTGAAATATTTTGCTGAAATTGAAGCTAAACCATATCAACATTTTTCTATTATCAGCAGAATGTCTTTGTGCAATTCAGAAACAAAAAATCTGCATTGCAGAAATTGTAACATCCTTGTTTGCAGCTAAACCATATCAATGTTTTCCATTATCAGTTGAATGTCTTTGTACAATTAAGAAACTAAAGATTGTAGATTGTGTTGTAACAAATTTATTATCTTTATCTATTCTGTTCAGATATCTGATTCACTAACCATTCTTGGAACAGATGCATCTATAATAACATCAATAGCTTTTATATTAATGGTAAAAAATAGGCAACCAATTTTCTTCTGTTCAAATAGATGGAATGGCGTTGAAAAGAAATGATGCTCAGTGTTGTTGGAAAGAAGTTATTAATCTTGTGGATGTCTACATGCATCTATGGATGGCTAACGACTCCTTAAACTCCTTAACCCATGCAAACATGTTAAATCCCACCACACTTGTCATACACCCATGATATATTTCCTCCCTCCTTTCCTCTTGAATCATTGCCTTAAATCCCACGGCATTATGTTTGTCATCTTCTTTTATTCCCCCACCCCATCTATTGACATACTATCCATCATATTCTTATCTTACTCTCCCTAAATATTATTTATTAACTATTATTTCAAAGTTGTTCTTCTTTGGCAAGTGACTCAAACAGAGGTTGTGTTAAAACTATTATAATTACATCAGGAAAGAATCTCTGGACAAATTTTATGGGCAAAAACAACCGTCAGGAGACCCAGGGGTAGACCCCGAGCAAGATGGGTGGATAACATCCATGAGCTCAGCTGGTCTTGGGGATCTAGCCATATCAGTTGGAGGCAGCTGCTTGTGACAGGACTTGCTGAAAGGAGTGTTTGAGGACGACTGTCTCAGGAATAAGTGGGCAAAGGAGGAGAAGAACTGTTTTAGTCATTTCATTTAATTTATGTTGTCAAACTGCTTGCACTACTGTGACCTGGTAACTGACATAATTCCACTGCAATATCATTTTTAGGCAACATGCAATAAATAATGTCTCTGAGATTTGGTACCCTAGTTGAAGCTTTCAAACTTTCTTAGTAGTAAATGTTTGGCAAGTAATTTGATCTGAGTCCATGTGTTGAAACTGAAGCAATCACACTGTAGGAGAGGTATTTTAGCCATTTATAAATACACACAAACTGAGGTATCAACATTTTCATTGCACCAATGGATAAAATGACTTTTCTAATACTAAATATAATTTCTATATTTTATTGACTTAATATAACTTCTATTTTATTTACTATATATAACTTCTATTTTACATTACTATACATAACTTCTATTTTATTTACTAAATATAATTTGTTTTATTTACTAAATATAATTTTTATATATGAAGCAATTTAAAAAAAATATATTTTCAATTTTCATTTTCATTCTTTCATTTAAAATGTTTTATCTAACTGGGAAAAGTAATATTATTTACAGCTTCGGTTTAATTACAATATTTCTAGTTCAACTCCTTTGTACCTCTTTTAGTTTTAAAGAAATAAAACCAAGGTTAATTTTTAAACCTTTCATAATCACATTTCTAATGAAATACACTCTATTTCAATTAATTAATGAAGAATTTTAAGGGATTAACTAAAATTATTAATTATTTCATTACTAAGATAGTCACTTAATGTAAAGTTTTTATATAAAATTATGTTGAAAGATTTTAATTTAAATTGAAAACCTATAAAATGGGTGATTTTATTTCATAGAACCAGAACTGGTTTGGGCTGGGTTGGTAACTAAAGGGTTAAGTTTATTTCTAGTACAACGCCTTGGTGCCTCTCAGTTTTAAAACAATGAAACCATCATTATTTCCTCAGTATAATTACAACATTTCTAGTACAACACCTTTGCACTTCTCTTAGTGTTAAAGGAATGAGACCGACATTATCACTTTGGCATAACAAAAATAGTATTATTACTGTTAGAAATGTTTGTTTCTATTATAAGAACCAAACAAACAAGTTTGTTTTTTTTCCTTTTAAGAAAATGTTCCCTTCACCCACTTCAAGCAAGTGTTTTGATTCTTTACTTCCTTTACTATAAATATATAGTAAAGTATATATATATCATCATCATCATCACCGTTTTATGTCCATTTTTCCACGCTAGCATGGGTTAGACCAGTTGTCCTGTTGTGGGCAATGCTACGTCAGGTGACCACACCTTGCACATACAAAACTGATTTTGGCTTGGTCTCTACAGCTAGATGTTCTTCCTAACACCAACCTCATTTACAGTGAGTACTGATGTTAAGGTATTGTTCTCAAAATAAATAATATCAAAATCTTATAGATTCGATATTATGTGGTATAAAGCCTTTGCCACAAAAATACAATAGTAAATATAGAGTAATGTAAATGGTAATGGGTTTAAATACAGTTAAAGAGTTCATCTTGAAACGTAACAAGTTGTAACTTCCTTAAACTGAGATTAACCTCAAAAATTAAAAGTGATGCAGCATAAATTTAAGAACTTCATGCTTGCAAAGAAAAATAAATGAGAGTAAAGAAAAAATATGAGATAAAATGTCTCTAAAATATTTCTCAAATGAATAAAATGAATAGAAGACTGTCAGGAATCTAGTCTGCGAGGAGACTCTTGTTTGAAATGCAATTTCATACTAGTTTAGAGATAAGATTTCTGTTGGTTGTTATTTTTCATAGTAGTGAAATTTAAATTAGCAACTCAGCTGTTAAATCTCTCCTTGACAATCTTAACATAGTCTTTTCTGTCTCAGATGAAATGTTTTAACAACTTGAACACTGCTCTAATGTTTCTCTTATTAAGAGCAACTACTTTATCTGGGAATTACTGCTTAAAATTATTATTGTTTTATACTTTGGGGATTCATTTTCCATATCGCCATCATCATCATTATTATTATAATCATCATCATCGTTATGATCATCATAGTTGTTTCAACTGTAATTCTGATATTTTTGTCACCAACCATTTTCTTCGACAGTGTTACACCACAGTATTCTGTTATATACAGAATACATATATATATAAAAGAGAATATATAACATTGAGAATATATAAAACCTTGCAAAATCCATTCAAGTTATGTAACATCATATTGAGAGAGATAAGTTATAAGAGTGTCTCTTCCTTATATCAACTACAAAAACATTTCTATGTCAAGTCTTTTAGAACAAAAGACATGAACCATTTTTGTCTTAATGGCTACAGATAAATATTTACCAAGATAAATATGAATGTTTTGTCAAGAATATTGGAAGATATTCAGAAGAAAACTTATCTGGAAACTTTGAGCATAGAATAAGTAGGTGAATAAGTAAATATATACACACATTTCAATATTACAATATTACAACTTGGTTGTAACTGTAGATATATATATATACAGAACCTTATACTTATACATAATATTACAGGTTATAACTGATATATACACAACCTTATACACAATATTACAGCTTAGTTGTAACTGTTTTATGTACAATCTTTCTATGTTACAGGTTGTAACTTTCAATATCACAATATTACAGCTTGGTTGTAGCTATTATATACACAACATTATACACAATATTACAGGTTGTAACTGTAGATATATACACCCTTCAATATTACAGCTTCGTATTGACTAGTTATATACACAACCTTATACTCAGTATAACAGGTTATAACTGTAGATATATATACACAACCTTATACACAATATTACAGCTTGGTTTTAGCTGTAGCTATATATACACTCCCTTCACTATTACAGCTTGGTTTTAACTAGTTATATACACAACCTTATACACAATATTACAAGTTGGTTTTAGCTGTAGCTATATACACACTCCCTTCAATATTACAGCTTGGTTTTAACTAGTTATATACACAACCTTATACACAATATTACAAGTTGGTTTTAGCTGTAGCTATATACACATTCCCTTCAATATTACAGCTTGGTTTTAACTAGTTATATACACAACCTTATACACAATATTACAGCTTGGTTTTAGCTGTAGCTATATATACACTCCCTTCAATATTACAGCTTGGTTTTAACTAGTTATATACTCAACCTTATACACAATATTACAGCTTGGTTTTAGCTGTAGCTATATATACACTCCCTTCAATATTACAGCTTGGTTTTAACTAGTTATATACACAACCTTATACACAATATTACAGCTTGGTTTTAACTGTAGCTATATATACACTCCCTTCACTATTACAGCTTGGTTTTAACTAGTTATATACACAACCTTATACACAATATTACAGCCTGGTTTTAGCTGTAGCTATATATACACTCCCTTCACTATTACAGCTTGGTTTTAACTAGTTATATACACAACCTTATACACAATATTACAGCCTGGTTTTAGCTGTAGCTATATATACACTCCCTTCACTATTACAGCTTGGTTTTAACTAGTTATATACACAACCTTATACACAATATTACAGCCTGGTTTTAGCTGTAGCTATATATACACTCCCTTCAATATTACAGCTTGGTTTTAACTAGTTATATACACAACCTTATACACAATATTACAGCTTGGTTTTAACTGTAGCTATATATACACTCCCTTCACTATTACAGCTTGGTTTTAACTAGTTATATACACAACCTTATACACAATATTACAAGTTGATTTTAGCTGTAGCTATATACACACTCCCTTCAATATTACAGCTTGGTTTTAACTAGTTATATACACAACCTTATACACAATATTACAAGTTGGTTTTAGCTGTAGCTATATATACACTCCCTTCAATATTACAGCTTGGTTTTAACTATATACTTCAGATATCTGGAAGTTTTAAATATTCTATTTGATATTCAGTTTAACTGTCAAAATAATACTTCCTTCCATATTCTCTAACCTCAGCCAAAGCTTCTGTTATGATATATATTGAATTGACCCCCTGCTCCTCTCCCTATCAATGTATTAGAAGAGATAGACAGACTACCTTGGAAGCTGTTGAGTTTAAATCAAAAACAAGTCTTGCAGTAAAACCGGAGATTAATGTTCTGCAGTAATTGGTCATAATTTATGCTACATTCTCATCCCTAGGCAAATGTTTAATGGTTACTTGGTTGTAGGAAATACGAACTACATACAGTCATCTTGGCACCAAATTGTTTAAACAGTTCTTTACTTTAGCATTATATATCTCATCATGATCCCTATTCTACCCTGTTTTCTATTTGTTTTCCAGAGTGCCATAACTTGAATAATATAGCCTTTTCTTTTTCTATATGACCCTTTTGTTACATCATCTCTCTTGTGACGGCTAATTTTTTAAAGATTTGCTATAAATGATGATTATATATAGATATGTGTATATAGACATTTAGCATACCATCACATATACCAACAGAGTCACACTTCACAAATGTATAAGCACATATATAGGGTATCCAACCTTTTTTTTTTTATCATATTTGCTCTTCCAACTTACCCGTGCAAGGTGGAAAATGGACATTAAATGATGATGATGATATATATATATATAGTAATAATAATAAATTTGAAGACTAAAATCCAAAGTATAACAATATATATATATATATAAATGAAATAACAGGAGGCTGGACTGTTATTTCATTTATAATTAACTCCGTATTCGCACCACCAACTACACAAACGAAGATGGGTGAACTGCACAGCGTTGAGTACTCTTCACAATATTACACCAGGATTGACCATACGGAATGACCAGTTCTATCCAGTGGTGAACCAACAAACCTTAAGATATATATATATATATATATTGTTATACTTTGGGAGGGTCATGCTGCCAAAGTATAACAATATCTGTTTAAACACACGTTTTCAGATAAGAAATCTTGCAAAACAGATTAAAAAACAAAATATCCCTCTCTATATATATATGTGAAGGTTGTCTGCTCCATACAAAGCTTGAACACTTCTTGCACTTTGTCTGTTCCTTCCTGGCATCTCAAATGGCTTTTGAGTGGTAGAAGACATTAAACCAATGTGTTGTAAGTCTGTGGTAGAAGACATTGACCAATGCGTTGTAAATCTGTGGTAGAAGGCATTGACCAATGTGTTGTAAGTCTGTGGTAGAAGACATTAGACCAATGCGTTGTAAATCTGTGGTAGAAGACATTAGACCAATGCGTTGTAAATCTGTGGTAGAAGACATTAGACCAATGTGTTGTAAATCTGTGGTAGAAGACATTAGACCAATGTGTTGTAAATCTGTGGTAGAAGACATTAGACCAATGTGTTGTAAATCTGTGGTAGAAGACATTAGACCAATGTGTTGTAAGTCTGTGGTAGAAGACATTGACCAATGTGTTGTAAGTCTGTGGTAGAAGACATTAGACCAATGTGTTGTAAATCTGTGGTAGAAGACATTGACCAATGTGTTGTAAGTCTGTGGTAGAAGACATAGACCAATGTGTTGTAAATCTGTGGTAGAAGGCATTGACCAATGTGTTGTAAATCTGTGGTAGAAGACATTGACCAATGTGTTGTAAATCTGTGGTAGAAGACATTGACCAATGTGTTGTAAGTCTGTGGTAGAAGACATTAGACCAATGTGTTGTAAGTCTGTGGTAGAAGACATTGACCAATGTGTTGTAAGTCTGTGGTAGAAGACATTGACCAATGTGTTGTAAGTCTGTGGTAGAAGACATTGACCAATGTGTTGTAAGTCTGTGGTAGAAGACATTGACCAATGTGTTGTAAGTCTGTGGTAGAAGACATTAGACCAATGTGTTGTAAATCTGTGGTAGAAGACATTAGACCAATGCGTTGTAAATCTGTGGTAGAAGGCATTGACCAATGTGTTGTAAGTCTGTGGTAGAAGACATAGACCAATGTGTTGTAAGTCTGTGGTAGAAGACATTGACCAATGTGTTGTAAGTCTGTGGTAGAAGACATTGACCAATGTGTTGTAAGTCTGTGGTAGAAGACATTGACCAATGTGTTGTAAGTCTGTGATAGAAGACATTAGACCAATGTGTTGTAAATCTGTGGTAGAAGACATTAGACCAATGCGTTGTAAATCTGTGGTAGAAGGCATTGACCAATGTGTTGTAAGTCTGTGGTAGAAGACATTAGACCAATGCATTGTAAATCTGTGGTAGAAGGCATTGACCAATGTGTTGTAAGTCTGTGGTAGAAGCCATTAGACCAATGTGTCTTGTGGGAAAAACCATGTAGCTACAAAGTGAGTGTCTTAACCACATGACCATTCCTCATGTAATTTTTCAGATAAACCTTAATTCACTTTTATGGAGTTGTATATGATATGATTTTTCTCTTTTTCTCCTCCCTCTCTCCTCTCTCCCTCACTCCTCTCCCCCTCTTTCTCACCTTCTCTCAGTCTCTCCCCTGTGTAACATATTATTGTTCTATAAACTCATTTCTATAGATGTACAACTATAGAAAACAACTATTTTATTCTATACACATCTATTTTCTCTCCCTTTCTCTCTCCTTTCTTTAACATCTATTTCCTCTTCCTTTCTCTCTCCTTTCTTTAATATCTATTTCCACTTCATTCACTTTCCTTTCTCTCCTTTCTTTAACAAATCTTCATTTTCCTCTTCTATTTCTTTATCCTTCTTTACAACATATAATCACCAGATTTCTGATAATTTTTAATTTCTAAAAGAATCATTTTCTGAAATGGTCTCATTAAAAAATTTCTTTTTTTTTTATATCAAATATTTTCTGATAATTTCATATTTCATTAAATTATAAACTTCATATTTTTTTTTAATTTAAAATTTTGCTAGTTCTAATTTTAGTTTAATATATACTTTTGATAGTTGTAAAAGTCTTGCATTTGAAAATCAAATTCTATTTCTTTTAAAAATATTAATTTGTTCTAGATTGGTTGTTGAAGCATTTTGCTTTTATTGGATATTATTTCTATGTCACATCTTAAATGGGATTTGATGGATGTGTGGATGTTAGCTTGGGTATAAGAGGAATCAGATGTAGTGTGTAAGAGAGAAGACTGTTCTGGTATGGACATGTGATGTGCTGGGTATAAGAGGAATCAGATGTAGTGTGCAAGAGAGAAGACTGTTCTGGTATGGACATGTGATGTGCTGGGTATAAGAGGAATCAGATGTAGTGTGCAAGAGAGAAGACTGTTCTGGTATGGACATGTGATGTGCTGGGTATAAGAGGAATCAGATGTAGTGTGCAAGAGAGAAAAATGTGCTGATATTGACATGGGATACATATGGTATAACTGATCATCTAAAAAACATAGCATAATGAGGCTGTTTGCTTGCAAACAAATCAAACATTATTATTATTTGATACTTACGGGGTCGATAAAATAAAGTACCAGTAATGTACTGGGTAATTGCTGGCCTTGTTGTGCCAAAAGTAGAAACAATTATTATTATTCGATATAAAACTCACAAATAAATTTACATATCCACTATGTTAGAGCAAAACACCAAATTCTAACACTATTTAAATTAATGAAAATGTTGATGAATTTTTTTATTGAAAATATACATTTTGTCTATGTGCCCAGACTTTATGGACACCAAGTATAATTAGTTTTTTAATCTAATATTTGTTGCCATTTACACATGAAATTATAAACCATTTATTTTTTTCAAACTTAATAAATCATTTACATATAATAGCAACATACATATTAATTAATCATTTAGATATAATAACAACATACATATTAATAAATCATTTAGATATAATAACAACATACATATTCATATATTCATGAAGAGAATTTTAGAAGTAATTTTCGCCATATTAGATATTTTTCTTCCATTTCTATGGAAACATTAAAAATCAGTATGTAGTTGTTGGCATTCATTTATTTCTAATTAGCCTTGTGCATGTTATAAGAAATTATTTATTTATTTATTTGGATTAGCTAAAGTTTACATCTATCATTATTGTTATTATGTAGTTGTTATTAGCTATGGCGATATTATAGTAATTTATTTCAAACAGATTTCTATTTAAAATCAAATTGATCTGTATAGTTTACTTTCCAGAGTATGTATCATCATCATCATCATTCCCACCTGTTGAGTTTCACTTCGATTTATTATAATTTCCTGTTGGTTAGTTTAATAACAGGATAGTTGTTTGGTTGTTGATTGTCAAAGCTCTTTCGTCACACATTCTTGTGACCTCTTCAATGACTACTTTTGTTACTCTGTGTCTCCTCGTTGTTCTGTTTTACACCATCTTGTCTTTATATAATCAATTTCTATCTAAGTCAGGTATAGTCAATTTCTATTTAAGATAGGTATAGTGAAATGTTTAGTAGTGAACAACAACCCTTCCTACATGGGCACATATGCACTAATAAACAAATTAGTCACTTTTATTTTTCTTAATCCCTAATCCCAGCTTGTTATCCCGAACTGTTACCATTCAGACTTTACTACTGAAAACTTTCTAAGGATGATTTAGCAAATACCAGATTAGTTTTACCAGAAAGTAGATATAAAAAAGAATAGATATTTGCCATAGGTGGTCCATGTATTTTAATCCTGTGAAATATTTGTGGGTGTTAATAGCCTGCAATAAAATAGGGTTTTATTTGACTATGATTCAAATTGTGGAAGAAATAAAAATATATTATTCACTATTTGTGTATTTTAAGCAGATATTGTAAAGATGGACATTTCTTTAGGTTATACTGGGAGTTTTATTGCTGTCTCAGATTGTTGTTGGCCTCATCATCATCATCATCATTTTACGTCCACTTTTCCCTGCTTGCAAGGGTGGGACAGGTTCTATTCAGCACAGCATCTCTCCACTTGTCACGGTCCTTTGTCAACTCCTCCGTGAGCTTCAGCAATCTGAGGTCTAGATATCTAGATCAGTTTCCAGGGCCCACCGTTAAGAGGTCAACAACTTCAACCCCACATAAGACTGTTGCTATCTCGGGTTGTTGTCGTTAATCTGACCAAGATCAGTTTCCAGAAGCCACACTGTAAAGTGGTTGTGTAGGTGTCATGACAAAAAGCACTGTAAATGTGGTTGGTGTTAGGAAGGACGTCCAGCTATAGAAACCAAGCCAGAATCGGTTCTGTATGAGTAAGACATGGTTCCTGACCTGGATCTCTCACAATGGGACAGCACATCCTGCCCATACTAGTGTGGAAAATGGATGTTAACCGATGGTGATGATGATGATATATACACAGTAAAATAGCAGTAATACCTTTTTAATCATCAGATATGCACTAATATCAGTAACATCTTTCTAATCATCATATATATATATATATATATATATATAGTATACATCAGTAGTATATGAGTAACACTGTTTTGATGTAATATTTCTCAGTATTCTGACTTTCAATCAATGTAAAGATTGAAACAATAGCTGCAGTATAATTCATGAGTCTGGATTAAATACAGTATGGCTAATTGAATTATTTATGAGACCTTGAGATGATCTTTGGATAATCTGAAACCTGGATAATTGATATTTGAATGACTGAGGATTGTCTGTATTCTTCCTTTCTGGTGGATTATGACAAACTATAGAGAGAGCTTAACTAGATGCACTTAACCTTTTTGTTGCCAACCCAACCTAAACCGGCTCTGGTTCTATGAAATAAAGTCACCCATTTTAAAGGGTTCCAATTTAAATTAAAATCTTCCAACATCATTTTATATAAGAACCTTACATTAAGTTACTATCTTACTAATGAAATAAATATAATTTTATTAAATCCCTCAAAGTTCTTCATTAATTAATTGAAATGAAGTGTATCTCATTAGAAATAGTGTCAGGAAAGGGTTAAGTTACTATCTTAGTAATGAAATAATTGAAGTGGCTGATGCCTTTCCTATTATCAATCACTTTACAGAGTGTACTGGGTGCATGTATTGTGTAATCCTTTAACACTAGGGAAGTTGTCATGTCTTTGGCACAACTGAAGGGTCCTTCCAACCCTTTGGCAAACTTTCTATAACTGGATGCCCTTCCTATTACCAACCACTTTACAGCATGCACTGGGTGCTTTTATTGTGTAGGTCACCAACACTTGAGAGAGGTTGCTGTACGGTAGCACAACTGAGAGGTCCTCTCAACCCCTTCCTCCTTTTTCTTTAAAGGAAAATAAGATAAACTGAGGATGATATAAATTCAGACTGGTGAGTCACTTAACTAATACTGTGCCTTATCTGACTTTCTTGTCAAATCAGCTCAAATGTTCCTTTTAGACAAGCTACAATACTTATCTATCATATTTCATTTCATTTTACATCCGCTTTTTCCCTGCTTGCATATATATCTACTAGTATTTGTTTTATCAACAGTAGCGTAATATAAGATTAAATATCAAGACCAATAAGCCAAACACCATGTCCAACTGTCAACTGTTTTTACCAACTCTCTCTCTTCTCCCACATTTCAAAATATTTCTTTAAATACATTTTTACTTTGATAATTGTTTTAATATGTAATATATTTTATTGTATATGTGTATATATATGCACACATATATATTATTTATTTATATATTATTTACAAGAGGCATCAAATTTGTTACCTTTCTTCAGGCACTTACATGAGTTAAGATACTGTTAAAAGTAAAGTGTGCTAAAAACGTATTATAACAAAGGGAAATAATTCCAAGATGTAAATTTGAAATTGCTCACGTGTTAGTGTTTGTATGCTATAGCAGAAGTATTGTATTATGTGGTGGAATGTTATATAGATATGGTAATATGGAGTAAAGTAGTATAGAAAGTGTATTGTATTATGTATGTGTGGAAAGAGAAAGAAAGGAAAAGATATAATGGAAGTATATAAACCAAATTAAGGTGGTTGAAAATCAGTCAAATTTGTTGAGTATTGTCACTTATCAAGCAGTTGGTTTTGAGATGGAGGTATTCTCTAAAGATTTTGCTCTTTGAATTCAAATAAATATTATTCAGAGATGACAAACTTTGTAATATTTAAAATTTCTCAGAGATGATATCTTCTGGTACCAATGGTGTAAGGACTTGATCTTTCAAGCATCTTTCAAGTAATCATATGTGTTACAATCTTATATATATATATATATATATGTATATAGTACATAAGTTTTATTTTAATATATTTTATTGTATATAAAATACCCAATTTATTAATTGTGTTTTTTTTTCTTTATTTTCTAGGTAAGTGTCATTTCTAAATTCATACAATATCAGTGTTTAAAAGGTAAGTGATTAGCAGGTAATATTTTTTTTTTAAATGAGGAATGAAAAAAATTTCTTTTGAGAACACACACGTGCGTATTTAGTCAGCCATTTTGGAGAAAAAGAAAGTGTGTGTGTGTGTGTGTGCTTATGTTTCATAAGTTAGCAGGGTGAGAAAAAGAGGTTGATAAATAAGGACCAGACATGAAAACAAAAGTGCTGGGTTTGATAGGATGTGACTATAAATCGTTCTAAAGCAGTAAATACCCCAGCATGGCTGCAGTCTAATGACTAAAACCAGTCATAATTGAGTAGGAGACACATTCACAATATGTAACACACACAATAGCAAATATACACACATACAGTTAAAGAAATCTAAAAACAGACACACACACAGTAAAAAACATACACACACGCTGTCAAATAACTATGAAAACAGAGGCACACATTCATACAAACACACACACATATACACATTCATACACAGACACATCCATACATAGACACAGACACAACATAGACAAGACAGATGCATATACTGCTAATGTTTTGTTCACATGGTATTTAGCAATGGCAAGGAGGAGATAGTTTACTAATCTTATTTCTTGTATAAATAAGTTTTATATTTTTTCTTTAAATATATATGTTGAGTTCATTATTTCTTTTTATGTTATATAAACATATTAAGATTCATAGCTTTTGTTTTCTTTTGTACTGAGCTTTAGTATTTCTTCTTCTGTCTTAGATATGATATAGAATTGACATTCCTTTCACATCTTACTTTTACACTTTTAGCTCACTAAAATTCAATTTAACCATATAGGTTTTATATATATATATATATATAGGAACCAGTAAGACCCCGACAGCTGAGCTCAAGCCGTTTCGACGGCTAATTCTGGACTCAGCTGTCGGGGTCTTACTGGTTCCTATTACCCACTCTACTACCTCAAGTATTGAGTACTTTGGTGCGTTATGGTCCACCTGGTTCCTTACCACATTTCCTTCGTTATATATATATATATATATATATATATTTATGTTTAGTGGTTCACCACTGGATAGAACTGGTCATTCCGTTTAGTTAATCATGATGTAAGAGTATGAAAAGCACTCTACGTTATGCAACTCATCCATCATTGATGTTAAATCCTGTGTTTGATGCAGGAACGGAGTTAAATATTGGTTTGATTAAAATAACAGGAGGCCGGACTGGTGATGTTCCTTTAAAGTTTTATTGTTGCAAAAACACTATATATATATATATATATATATATATATATAGTTCTATGGCCTGGTTATGTAAGATACTGGTGACATCATCAGGTGTGGATTGCATATGGCATACACAAACAGAGAAAGTATAGGAAAAATATACCCAACTCCCCCTCGATAGCAGTGAGTAGAGATGTGGTCTGGGGGCAAAAATGTTGGAAGTCTCCACTGCTACAAGCTCTACCACAAACCTATCACATAATCAGGGATCTGGTCCAGGGGCCAAGAATGCTACAGGTTCTACCACAAACCCATCACATGATCAGGGATGTGGTCCAGGAGCCAAGAACGCCAAAAGTCGTCTCCACATGCCATAGGCTCAACTGTCTGTAAAATTTGCTGAATATTAAGAACTTTATTCCTTTGTACAATGTATTCTTCTTTAGGTTTACTTAAAAAGATAAGAAAGATTGAAATATGTAAATACATCCTGTACAATGACATATGTTGGTTATGTAACATATTCACCAATAAGTCGAGAGTGGCTTGTGTAAGCAAAAAATGCATTTCCCATGAAGGAAAGTAAAATAAAATGATTGCTTTAACAACTGGTACAATGAAGAGACCCCTGCTGGATTTGATGAACAAGAAATAGCAATTGTATCTCAAGCCCAATTAATTCCCATGAAAAATATATTTATTCCCTTCAGTTTTAGGGTTAGGGTTGACACTTTATTTAAATATATTTATTCCCTTTAATTTGTTGACATGACACTCATGGTGTTGGGGTTGTGCCTCGTAGACAAGACCACAGGAGCATTTCTGTGGACAATAGCCAGCGACACCTGCTGAAACAGCCACCCAACCTCGCGAGGCTCCTTCCTCAGACAGGCTGCTGACATTCCAATCTTGTGGAGGAGCTTGGCTGTATGGGGGTCTGAGGATGCTTGAGGTCTTGATGCCGACCGCTGTGAAGAGGAAGCGGCTGGACAATCCCCAGTATTTATTTGTCTTCCTTTCCTCTGTGCATTGTGGGCCACAGTACCGGGGTTTGTGGCTGAAGTGACTAAGTTGGAGGTGGACAACATGTCCTAACATTTCATATTTATTGAACAATATCAATACATCAGATATCAACTATTGCAGTTGTTTATTACTTTACTCGAATATGTCATCCATTTTTAACACTAACTTCTTTTTTTCATTTCCTTTCTTTATTTTTGTTTCTCATATTTTCTAAAAAGAAAAAAAGAAAAACAAAAAAAAATTGTTTTGGGCTGAGTTTAAGGGTTGTGGAATAATAGAAATGGTAGTTCCAACCCTCTACATCCTCTGACATTGATTCAACTCTTGCTAATGCCAACTTTGGCTTTCATCTCTCCATTGACAATAAAGAAAAGTATCAGTTGCTAATTCAGTTGACTATATCCCCCACCTACCTCTGCACCACCCGGCCCGCATCTCCTTTACAAATCTCTGACCTTGGGACTTTCTAAGTAATTCCTCTTTTAATGTATCACTGAATACAGTAAATAAAAACTAGTGCCCCCACCCGCACAAAACAAACATGAGAAAACAAAAACAAATAAACCCAGAGATAATCAGGGATGATCTGAAAGCCTGGACCAAAACCTTCCCTGGAACAAACACTCTGGAAAGATGCTATCGCCTAAAAATACTTAATGACCCTCTCATAACTTGTAAGATATATTTATATAATGTGTGAAAGTGTTGTGCTGTCCCTTAAAAATAATTAACAACTCCCTCATAACTTGTGAAAGATATTTATATAATGTATGAAAGTTCCAGCCGTATCTGACCAGAATTCTCTCACTTCTTTCTGTTCAAACCAGCCATAATCAGCCACTCATGCCAATGTTAAGGTATTGTTCTCAAAATAAATAACATAAACATCTTATAGCTTCGATATTATGTGTGATAAACCCTTTACCGTGAAAATACTAAATATAGAGTAATGTAAATAGTAAAGGGTCAAGCTACCAATATTCAATACCAAAATTCTTGCCAAATAACTTCTGAAAGCCATATTATTTTCACATCTGCACCAAATGGTTTTTGATTTTTTTGACGTATGGAGTGATTAAATACATTATTATCATTTTTTATAACATGCCACATTCCTGCTAATTAGTCTTACTGTGATATACTGAGCTGTAGTTTGTTGATTATGTAATTAAGACTGGCCTATCTTTTATTTGTAATAGTGTCAAATTTGATGAGGCAAATTTATGTAACCTTCATGTGAAAAAAAGTCATTAAAATAGTTGAGTTGTTGACATTACTGGCAATAATGACAATTATAGAATTAAGATTCCAACATTATGGTGATAATTCCATTATTTAATAAATTCCAATCCTGTTATTAAATCTTTCTCTTCCCAGCACCCTCTCTCTCTCTCCCTCAATACTTTATCTTAGGCTTTTAATGGAGAGCTGTCAAGTATGGATTCTCTGGAACGACAAAAGTTAACTGCAATAGAAATAAGAATCTATTTAATAAACATGAATGATTTAAATTTCCTGTTCCAAGAAATAAAATTATTTCAAGATATTTTTTTCTTATTTACCATTTATGTATTTATTTGGGAGATTATTGAATTCATTTTCTTCATATTTTGATATGTAATAGTTTGATATCTTATTTGGCTACCTTCTCTGTTGGTACCTTACACTGGGCTACCTTCTCTGTTGGTACCTTACACTGGGCTACCTTCTCTGTTGGTACCTTACACTGGGCTACCCTCTCTGTTGGTACCTTACACTGGGCTACCTTCTCTGTTGGTACCTTACACTGGGCTACCTTCTCTGTTGGTACCTTACACTGGGCTACCTTCTCTGTTGGTACCTTACACAGGGCTACCTTCTCTGTTGGTACCTTACTCTGTTGGTACCTTACACTGGGCTACCTTCTTTGTTGGTACCTTACACTGGGCTATCCTCTCTGTTGGTACCTTACACAGGGCTACCCTCTCTGTTGGTACCTTACACTGGACTCCCTTCTCTGTTGGTACCTTACACTGGGCCGATATACTTTGATATCTTAGTTTGCTACCTTCTCTTACCTTCCAACAATTATATCATTAAACAGTTTAATTGATTGCCCTATTAACACACTGTTTTGAAGAAAATGGTAATTGCCAAACGATCCATTACTGTTAATTTGTTAACAGGTGTCATCATCTAGCCAAAGTAAACATGTACTTTTTTAAAATTGCTTTTGTATTTATATAAGTATTGAAAGTATCATCATCATCATCTTCGTTTAACGTCCATTTTCCACGCTAGCATGAGTTAGACGGGAGTTGTCCCACTTGAGGCAAGGTTGGTCGGGTGACCATGTCTCGCTCATATAGGACTATCTGGCAGGTTTTCTACGGCTGGATGCCCTTCCTAACACCAACCACATTTACAGTGTGGAACTGGGAACTTTTTACCGTGTTACCTACACGGCCACATTAGAGCGTGGACTGTGTTTTTTTTCTTGTGACACCTACACGATCTTGATCTCATTTATCTCATTTATTTGGACTGGATGTTGTGGTACCAACTTTATAGAGAGAGGGTGGTGTTGGTGGGAGGATGGGGTAGTGGATTGGGGTGTATATTTGTTTAAGAGGTGCCTACTGACTAGGTTTCGCTTTGTACATAGGCAAGGCGGGTCTTCTGTATTACTGCGTAGCGCCAAAGATCTCGGTACAGTGACATTGTCTTAGAGAGGTGCAAATGTGTAAGGTTGGAATTTATCAGATCGTCCCAGGTTTTTCTGGGTCTACCTACTCCGTAACTACCATCAATTTTGATTGCCCTGCACAAAGTATGTATTTATATAAGTATTGAAAGTATGTAGGTCAGTAGATATGTTGTATATATGTGTGTATTGAAAGTATCTTGGGCCTATTGTATGTATGTATATCTGTAGGTATGTGTATGTATTCATGTAAGTATTGAAAGTATCAATTTTTTTTTGTATGTTATATTTACCTGTATGTTTGTGTACATCATCCAGGTAACTTTTCTATTATTTGGTTTGATGCTCCAATTACCTAACTGGAAGATTTGTAAAAGAAAAGATTGTGTTGTGTTTCAAGAAGGTTCACTTCTGTAACTCCTTTGGTACCAAACTACCGGAAACTTACTTCTGTAACTCCTTTGGTACCAAACTACCTGAAACTTACTTCTGTAACCCCTTTGGTACCAAACTACCGGAAACTTACTTCTGTAACTCCTTTGGTACCAAACTACCTGAAACTGACTTCTGTAACCCCTTTGGTACCAAACTACCGGAAACTTACTTCTGTAACTCCTTTGGTAGCAAACTACCTGAAACTTACTTCTGTAACCCCTTTGGTACCAAACTACCTGAAACTTACTTCTGTAACCCCTTTGGTACCAAACTACCTGAAACTTACTTCTGTAACCCCTTTGGTACCAAACTACCTGAAACTTACTTCTGTAACCCCTTTGGTACCAAACTACCTGAAACTTACTTCTGTAACCCCTTTGGTACCAAACTACCAGAAACTTACTTCTGTAACCCCTTTGGTACCAAACTACCTGAAACTTACTCCTTTAACTCTTTAGTTGGCATTAAAATGAAGTTGTTGTGATGGTGATGGTGATGATTGTAATGGTGGTGGTTGTGATAGTGGTGATAGTGATTATATTACGTAAATATAGTTGATATTTTTAATGAAGTTGGTTTATATCTGTGAAAAAGTCTTTTTATTCTAGTTACAACAGACTAAAGCAGTTAAATTAGTTAGGTTGGGTTGTTTGACAAGATTGTGTCGGCTCACAAACTGCTTGATCTGATCTGATCTGGCTGGATGTTTGGTTGGTTGGCTGGTTGGTTGGTTGGTTGGTTGGTTGGCTGGGTGGGTGGTTGGTGGTTGGTTGGTTGGTTGGGTGGTTGGTTGGCTGGGTGGTTGTTTGGTTGGCTGGCTGGTTGGTTGGCTGGCTGGTTGGTTGGTTGGCTGGCTGGTTGGTTGGCTGGGTGGTTGGTTGGTTGGTTGGTTGGTTGGCTGGGTGGTTGTTTGGTTGGTTGGCTGGCTGGTTGGTTGGTTGGTTGGTTGGCTGGTTGGTTGGCTGGCTGGTTGGTTGGTTGGTTGGTTGGTTGGTTGGTTGGTTGGTCAGTTGGATGACAAGCTGGTTGGCTGGTTGGTTAAATGGATGGCTTGTTGGGTGACTGACCAGTTGACTGGCTGGCTGGATGACAAGCTGGTTGGCTGGTTCATTGGCTGACAAGCTGGCTGGCTGGCTGGTTGAATGGCTGGCTAGTTGATTGACTGACCAGCTTATTAACTCTCTGTTAGATGTCAGAGTATTAATTGTAGAATTGTAGGTTGTTTTAGTAGGAAACATTTAATGCCCACTCCTTCCTACCACCACAAATGACCACATTTCAATGAAATGTTCACTTTAATTCTTATTGCATAATAAAAGATTGGAAGATGAAAGGCTACTCTGATGTTTCTCATTTCTACCATAGAATGTTTCCATTAGTTACTGATAGTCTATTATAGCTGATACTATTTTTGTAGCGGGTATCACTGGTCTTTGCAGTTTTGTCTGTGGGGCACAGCCGAAACACTGCTCTGACCTAGGCAGAGAACCTGTCACCCGCTCCCCTTTCTTTCTTCCGTGGTCTAATAGTCCTTGTTCCTTCCCTCCTTTTCTTCTCATGGCATTTATAGTCCTTTCCTTTATTATCCTTTACAGCCAAATCTGCCCTTTTTACCCCTTCCCTCTTGTTTTCATAATTAATTATATAAATAATGAAAAATTATTTATATAATTAATTATGAAAACTATTTAACCCATAACTGGGGTGAATGGTCATTGACTGTGAGGAATTCATCTGCCATTTTAACAGCTCTTGGTTTTGTGCTGCTGTGGTTCCACTTACCCTCCTCATCAGACCAGGATTAACATCAATAATTAAGGTCTTAAACCCTGTTTTTTTATTATATTCCTCTTCTGGTTCTGCTTCATCAAAGTTAAAGAGTTGTGAAACAAAAAAAGGTAACCAAATCTTTACTAGTCTGTGTTACTGAGAATAACTGCCAGCACTTCTGGGAAATACATTGTTCGGTACATCTATATGGTATTATCTAACTTGTGGCATTTATTCAACAAGTTCTTATGTCAATGTTACATCTATAAAACATAAAGGCTCTCATGACAACAAAAGAGAAAACTTATGTAGTCACAGAGTAAATGATAAGGCGGTGAATTGGCAAAATTGTCAGCTTGTCAGATTGAAAATGTCTTTATTAACAAAGGTGTTAGAGGTAGTAGGGCGAGGTCTGTTCTAATAGTTATATTAGTACCTGTAATAGGAAGGATTGTAATAGTAATTGTGGGAGTAGTGGAGAGGGTCTTGTCTACTTTGGTAGTAGTGTAGGGAATCTGGTCTACTTTGGTAGTAGTGGAGAGGACCTCGTCTATTTTCAATCAGCTATTAACAAAAAAAAAAGGAATTTATGAAAGGATTAGATTACTTCTTCAAATTTGATTCATTAAAAATATTTTATAAACATTTGCTACTTTATTTAAAAGTAAATCCAGTAACAAAAATAAAATCAGGAATTTCTATCCAGGTTGATATCTGAAAGTTTCACTTAAGTATAAATTATAAAGTATAAATATGTTGCTGCTTATGTTTTTCCTCTAAACATATGACATAAAAAGCTGCCAAGAACTTATCTAGTCGACCTAGTTAACCACAACCCACATCCAGTATTATTAAACTACAACTTAACTAGTTGATCTAGTTAACCACAACCCACATCCAGTATTATTAAACTACAACTTAACTAGTTGATCTAGTTAACCACAACCCACATACAGTATTATTAAACTACAACTTATCTAGTTGACCTAGTTAACCACAACCCACATCCAGTATTATTAAACTACAACTTATCTAGTCGACCTAGTTAACCACAACCCACATCCAGTATTATTAAACTACAACTTAACTAGTTGATCTAGTTAACCACAACCCACATCCAGTATTATTAAACTACAACTTATCTAGTCGACCTAGTTAACCACAACCCACATCCAGTATTATTAAACTACAACTTATCTAGTCGACCTAGTTAACCACAACCCACACGGTGGATTGGCAGTATCGGTAAAGGGTCAGACACCATGCTTTCCAGCATAGTTACGACCCTTTATGATCTGAGTTCAAATCCCGCCGAGGTTGACTTTGCCTTTCATCCTTACGGGGTCGATAAAATAAAGCACCAGTAATGCACTGGGTAATTGCTGGCCCTGTGCCTAAAGTAGAAACAATTATTAAACTACAACTTATCTAGTTGATCTAGTTAACCACAACCCACATCCAGTATTATTAAACTACAACTTAACTAGTTGAGCTAATTAACCACAACCCACATCCAGTATTATTAAACTACAACTTAACTAGTTGATCTAATTAACCACAACCCACATCCAGTATTATTAAGCCAAGAATGGTGTACAACAAAAATGTGACTTACTGGTATAATATAAAGATCTGTATGTAATGTATTTATGTATTATATTGTATAAAACTTCAATATTAAAGAATGGGGAATATATAAAACAATACTGGAAAGGATCAAGATATCATCGTCACCACCAGCATCATCATCGTCATCACCACCACCATCATCATCGTTGATATCATCGCCATCACCACTGCCACCATCATCATGATGATGATGATCATCATCATCACCATTAACAATGTTTAACATCTGTTTTTCCTGCCAGCTATATTTGGACATGTCCTCACAGACCAGTCAAGTACTCAAGTGGAACCCCTGACCTTTAGGTGGGATAGGGGCCCAATAAATGATCCCACACTTTACCAAGTACATTTTATCATAGCACCAACCTTAGAGAAATTATTATGTCAATGGTACAGCTGGAAGGATCTACATCACCCTTTGGCACAGATTTTCTATGTAATGGAAGCCCTTCCTATCACCAACCACAGCCACTTTACAGAGTGTACTGAGTGACTGTTGTATTAAAATATATCAAGATGATAACTAAGTTAAGCCGTTATAAAGGCTTGGATCATTTGAATGTGCAAATAAACCTGCGTCACTTTAACACATTAAACACATTAAATCCTGCTGATAAGTAATAATTATTTATAGACTTATATAAGCTAGGTCAGGAAAACATAGGCTGGAATTATTGGAACTAGAGGTGAGGTCATCCATTGTTGAGGAAAGGACTAAAAACAGCACACCCAACAGGATGATTAATCAGACTGATACTAGTTAAACAAATGTATGACTAGTTAAGGTGATAGGGTTAAGGGTTAGGGCATGGTTAAAGTGGTAGTGAATCTATTAAATATTTTCCATAAAGTTATGAGTAAAATCATCAACATCGTTTAACATCAATCTTCCACACTAGAATGGATTTGACAAGTTGTGCTGACATTGAGAGACAAGTCAGGATGGGTGACTATGTCTTACTCATATATTATCATCATCATAATCACCATTTAACATCTATTTTTCCATGCTTATCATATGAAGTGCTTGTTATCTCACCTAAGGGTGATAGATTAGAAGAGAGAAAGCTCAGATACCTGGATACCTTAACAAAAGACACTGGAATTGACAAGGATAACCTACAAACCTTGCTGGGAAACAGCGACTATTGGTGTGAAGTTGTGCTAAGGGTGGGTTAGAGATAGATAAGGAGAGTGGTCTATAAATCTGCTCTTTGTGTCCAAATTAAATCCATTTTCTTTGTGTCCAAATTAAATCCATTTTCTCAATGAGCGATAGGGAGATGTGATAGTTGATGAAATCTCACAACACTCTATCAAGTCACAATATAGAATTCTAAATAGCTAGATTTACAAGCAGCTATTTTATTTATTATGTTTGATATGAAAATAAAATTTAACCTATGTCCATATGAGGTTCAATTGTAATCGTTTTTGCAGTTGTTATTTTTTTTATTTCACAATGTTATTTATTTTTATAGAAAAACAAAACTTACCATGGAGAGTGGTTAGATAAACCTACTGCAATAGCCACCACACTTCATGGGGCTCCCCCCTTAACCCTTTACTCTATATATACTATTGTATTTTTATGGTAAAGGCTTTACCTTACATAATATTGAATCTATGAGGTTTTGATATTTATTTTGAGAACAATACCTTAACATAAGTATAAGTGGCCAGTTACAGCCGGTTTGAACAGAAAGAGGTGAGAGAATTCTGGCCGGATACAGTCGGTTTAAATGCTAAAGGGTTAAACAGGCCACTGTCTTTTGGAAGCAATGTATCACATATTATCAACATTGTTATATATTCAGTATTTTACAAGACAAAAAATAAACAATGTTATATGTCATAATACAAAACCATAGTTTAACCAACATATACAAGATCCATGCGTGGTTCACAAACTACAATTTACTTACAACTGGTTTATAATCTGTTGTAAACATTTGAATTTTTTTTTTTTTTTTTAAATCTGAATAAAATATAAATTATGAATGTAATATATATTGAGAAGATTTACAAAAGAACAAACTTCCATTCTGAGATGCAAGCTGTCAAGCATAAAATAACTACAACTATTCATAACTCCATTTTAGTAGCACATTTTTTTTTTATTGTATTTACAAAATAAATATTTTCATATGGTTATGAAAATAGATAAATGTTTTTATCACTTACATTTGAGTAAAAGATTGAAAGAAATGAAGAGAATAAAAATATTATGTCAACATGCTGAGAGTTTGAAACATTTTTGTAAATAAATATGATTTGGTATCAAAGCATCTGTCAGTCTCCTGTAGCTTATTGTAACTGTAATAAATTAACTTGGTTCTATATTATTATTGCACGTGGCCTAATGGTAAGGGTGTTGGACTTATGATCATAATGTTGTAGGTTTGATTCCTAGACTGGGTTGTGTATTGTGTTCTTGAACAAAACACTTCATTTCACTTTGCTACAGACATATATGTTATATAACTGAGTCTACCATTTTAAGATAGATATAACAAACATAGTGATAGGTTACTTATTTAGAAAAGAATAACGACACTTTTTGCAAACGTTATGTTACCAGGGAGAACTGTCTTCCTTCTGAAAATCTTTCATATGAACTCTATATTGTTTGCTGATTACAATAAAGTCTTAACAGAGAAAATAACCAGTAAGTGTTTCATCTTTCCTGAAAGTTTGTAGGGATATCTTAGTCTAACAACTTCAAACAACTCTTATTTACTGTCTGCTGTAGATAGAAGCTGATAGCTTAAATGCTGCAATATTTTTCAGTCTGTGGCACTTTATTTCATATTCTATTGATTTTTGTATATCATAGAAATCACTTTTAACGGAATAGCCTGTGTTTCATTTTCAATATTTATCTATTCAACAATTTTCTATTTTTCTATTTTAGTTAATACATTAAAATCAATTATTTTCTTTCATATTATTTCAAATTGTAAGTTTTAAAGAAAAAAAGTTACCAATTCCAATAAAATCAATGAACGTACTGCGTAGTGAGGACTTTCATTTTTAGAAACCTTATCTCAGCACAGTGAATTTACCACGACCCCATCTGTCACCATAGTGTATCTTTAATCTTGGTTGAATGTGGCAGGGAAGCAAATGAGATTTGGTTTAGAAGCAACCCTTTAGTTACCAGCCCAGCCAAAACCGGTTGTGGTTTTATGAGATAATACCACACCCATTGTAAAAGTTTCCAATTAAAATACAAACCTTCCAACATAATTTTATATAAGAACCTTACATTAAGTTTACTATCTTACTAATGAAATGATTAATAATTTTAGTAAATCCCTCAAAATTCTTTGTTAATTAATTAAAATGGAGTCGTGGAAAGGTTAAAACAATGAATATATCAGTCCATTCTAACAGTTGCACCTCAAAGCTACTTTAACACAAAGCTTTTCAAGTTAACCTATAGTATAATATTTCTACTGCATTTTTCCTGTCTGTCACACAAGATCATGAAAATTTAACAAAACTGTTCTAAGATTTTTTTTATTTAGAATTTATGAAATAATCAAAAGTCTGAGAAAAAATTGTTGGCAAACAAATTTTCTAAAATGGTTTCATTCATGTCAGTGGTATTCTTTGATAAACATAGCCATTATAGTTTGTAAAGTGGTTGGTGATAGGAACAAGATACAGCTATAGAATACTTGATGATCAAAGAGTTGGGAGGATACTTCAGCTGTGTTAAAGACGTAAGAGTGATGTAGAGTCCCCCCAACATGGCAGAGGGATCAAGCTTCACTTGACTTAGGCTGTGATGACCCACCCAACACTTGATAGCAGAGGAAATAGACATTAAATAATTGTTTCTACTTTTGGCACAAGGCCAGCAATTACCTCAATGCATTACTGGTACTTTATTTTATCGACCCTGTAAGGATAAAAGGCAAAGTTAACCTCAGCAGGATTTGAACTCAGACTGTAAAGGGCCGTAACTCTATGTTGCAAAGCATGGCGTCTGATCCTCAACTGATACTGCCAATCCATCACATTATATAATGATGGTTATATATGCATGTATATGTATATATATATATATGTATATGTTATATATATATATATATATATATATATATATGCTTTGGCACAGCAATCTTTATAAATATATTATGTGTGTGAAGAAAGGGTCCCGTGATGTGGAAATGGCTGGTGCAGCGAGTATCACTGGCTGTTCTCTATGTGGTGCAGCTGTCTTACACCGTCGTTCAGCCAAGGGTCTACAGTTTGACCGCTCCCTTATATATTTTTCTTCTTTTTTGTTCTTCCTTTCTGTCATTTTTCTAAATTACATCTATTGACAGTTGCTCTGTAATAACTGTTTATACTCTAAGGGAGATTACTCTGTTATTTGTGGCAGTTTTTAATTGTCAGATGACGTGTTTCTTAAGTCGTTGAAGTGAAACAAGTTGGCCCCTTTTATTTTTCCGTTTTACATCCAGAGACCCCCTTATTTAAGTGTGTGACTTACTTAACAGTGCTACATTGCAGTAAATTATCAGAGGTTCTATCATAGAAATAAATTACGATGGTAATACAACACTAAGGACATTAACTTTTTTCAATGTTCCATACTGTTGGTTTTTACTTCATTTATTCAAATAGAGCCAAGAAGCTTAACATTTATTTTATCATAAATATTTTTAGCATGTACGAATACAAAACCCTTCAAATATTAAACACTTAACATCTAAAAGTCTGTCTCGACCTCTGAGTTTCATCAGACCAGTGCTAATTCTGGTCCCTGTGCTGTGAAGCAACAAAGAATACAAGAGTACCCCTGGACAGGATGCCAGTCCATCACAAGGTTAAACTCCCAACTATTGCTGGTACTCATTTTCAGCTGAGTATACTGGAGCAACGTGAAATGAAGTGTCTTGTTCAAGAACACAACACACAACCCAGTCCAGGAATCAAACCCACGACATTATGATTTAAAGTTCAACACCCTTACCACTAGGCTACGCGCCTTCATTTACATCCTGTAATAATTTATTAAAAAATATCTAAAAACAGGTTTGTTAATTTAAATGTTTATAGTATCTTTACTAGTGGATAGATTGTTGAGAAATTTGCAGTAAAGACTAATTTTAAATGTGATGCAGTCATCATAGCACTGTTTTGTACATTTTAAGAATGTCTTACTAATGTGATTTAGGACTTTAAGGGTTAAATGGGTGTTATTTGCTTCTTCTGAATTAAAGGGAAAGAAAAGAGATTTATATTCTTCTGTCTTGGGATGTGAAATCCCTCATAGTCTTTTTAGATGCTGCTACAATGTAGGGATTAGGCAGAGTCAGAACGCCAGAATGTTTTATAGGGACAGATTTATGCTAGATAAATACAGTTTAGCTTTATGCCAGGTAAGAGTTACTACCAATACCCACTTCCTCGTGGGACAACTGCAAGGGAAGTACTTGGATAAGAGTAAGACTTTAAATCCTGTAGATTTAGAAGCCTTTGACACTAGACTGGCTGCACATACCTCACACTAGCATCATGTCAATATGGAAGCAAGTTTCTTCTCATCGTAGTGAAAGTTTTAAATTAGAAATCTAAGGGAAATAACCCTTTGTGCTGACCAATCTGAAAAATTCAGAATTGTTGACTGGTGACTTTATATGTCTATAATTTCTGTAAAAATTGTGTTTTAACCAGTTTCGTTCCATATGTATGTGTATGTGTATATATATATATATGAAATCGCCTAGTCTTGCATCACAATCGGATGATAGAGCTGGGTCATCGAAATATGTAAAGTGTCTTCACAGAATTAAAATTCTAAATTAAATTTTCCAGTCTGGCTTTCTATTGTTGTTTGAATGTGTGTGTGTGTATATATATATATATATATATCCGTGTTTGGTTGACAGCTGAGGGAAAAGAGTACTCAATACCAAAGTATTGATGACTCTGTGATAAACAGGCGAAACTCCAGAGTAACAAGACTCACTATGTTTAGCCTTAATAAAATGTGTGTGTGTATCATCAATTAATCCCCACTTTCCATGCGCTAGAATAGGTTGCCCTGTTGTGAGACAAGCCAGGTCCGATGACCATGACTTGCTCATACAGGATTGGTTTGGGCTTGGTTTCTACAGTTGAATGCCTGCTGCACACACAGACTAAACTATGTAGATTGTACAGTAACAAAGTAAAAGTAAAGTAACAAAGTACAGTAACAATAAAAGATGTAAGATAAATTTTTTTTTTGTTTTTGATTTTTTAAAGTTTAAACAATTTTGTGAAATTGTTTAAACTTTAAAAAATAAATTTATATTACATCCTTTGGGTCTATTATCATTGAACTATCCAAGAAACCTCTAATAGAAGCCAGCTTTTTTTTTTAGTTTGTTTAAACTTTAAACAATATAAGGACATTTTTAAATATAAGACTGGAGGCCTCTAATTGTTGAAATATTTAATAAACTTCCTGAGATGAAACCTTAATACAGGCCTACTAGACCTCTGCAGGTGTAAGCTGTAATAACAACCCTACATGTATTTTGTGAAATATGTTTATAGAGATTTGGCGCCTTACATTTCGGTGCAGTAACCATTTTGTAAAGTCATGAAAACATTCTTAAATTTAACAACCTTCCCCCTAGTTAATATTTTGTGTGGAAGGGGAAGAAAAAGATTTGAATTTCTTTTTGTTCATGTATGTGTGTATGTGTATGTGGGAGAGAGAGAGAAGTAAACATGTGTTTGGTAAGGGGGATTTTGTCTGTAAAGGATAATTTAACAATGGGATACATAAATTGGGTTAGCATATGTGTAAGAAAGATGTTTGTGAAAAAGTGATAAATAACTGATAAGTTTTAGGGAGTTAGGAAGAAGAAAGATAAGACTAAATATAACACACACACACACACATACATATAGGCACACATGAAAACATACACATTGAGCTCTGTCATAAAAAGGATGCTGTGATATATAGAATTATTTCTACTGTTTCCTCCCCCTTTTTTCTTATAATTTGATTTGGAAAGTAAACTAAAAAGAAAAAACACCCATTTGTAGTTTTTTTGTTTTGTTAAAAATAACTTATTGTGCTATATTTTCTACACTAGAATATATATATATATATATATATATATATATATATATATATATATATATATGTGTGTGTGTGTGTGTGTATGTATATGTGTGTGTGTGTGTATGTATATGTGTGTGTGTGTGTGTGTGTGTATGTATATGTGTGTGTGTGTGTATGTATATGTGTGTCCTGTGTATGTGTGTCCTGTATTTTGAATATATATATATATATTTATATGAATATATATATATATATATATATATATATATATATATATATTTATAACTAACCTAGTTTCAGAAGATCCCGTTAAGGGTGAAAGCACCGATTCTTTGCTTAAACTTTAATCTGTTATTTTAATAAATATTTGGTCTACGGTTCTTATATATTTGATATATATTTATCCTTATCGAGCCCTCTTTGGATTTTAGTCTTGAAATTTATTATTATTAATATATATGAATATATATATATATATATATATGAATATATATATATATATGAATATATATATATATATATATGAATATATATATATATATGTTGTTATACTTTGGGAGGGTCATGTTGCCAATAAGAAACACACGCACCAGTTGCTTTCACTTCAATTTAATTTAATATATATTTATAAATTTACAAATTTATAAATTTCTGGTTGGTTGGTTGGTTCCACAACCAGATAGTTGTTTATATATATATAGTCATAGTTCTTTCGTCACACACTCTGTGACCTCTTCAGTGACTGGGGATTTCTTTCTTCATTTCTGTGCCTTTCCTTTCTTCTATCCTACGCCATTTTGTTTGTGTGTGGGTTGCGTGCTCAGTTTCAAACACACACAGACACCCGGATGTGGCGCATGCGCAAACTGAGCACGCAACCCACACACAAACAAAATGGCGTAGGATAGAAGAAAGGAAAGGCACAGAAACGAAGAAAGAAATCCCCAGTCACTGAAGAGGTCACAGAGTGTGTGACGAAAGAACTATGACTATATATATATAAACAACTATCTGGTTGTGGAACCAACCAACCAACCAGAAATTTATAAATTTGTAAATTTATAAATATATATTAAATTAAATTGAAGTGAAAGCAACTGGTGCGTGTGTTTCTTATTGGCAACATGACCCTCCCAAAGTATAACAATATCGGTTTCAACACACGATTTCAGATAAAGAATCTTGCTAAACAAATTCAGAAACGAAATATATATATATGAATATATATATATATATGAATATAAATATATATATATATATATATATGAATATATATATATATATGAATATATATATATATATATATATGAATATATATATATATATATATGAATATATATATATATATATATATGAATATATATATATATATATATGAATATATATATATATATATATGAATATATATATATATATATGAATATATGAATATATATATATATATATGAATATATGAATATATATATATGAATATATGAATATATGAATATATATATATATATGAATATATATATATGAATATATATATATGAATATATATATATGAATATATATATATGAATATATATATATGAATATATATATATGAATATATATATATATGAATATATACGGGGTAACAAATAATAGTTAAATGCAGTCCACTTAGGTAAAGTCCAGTTATGGTATTCCAGGTAGTGGATGATATTAACGCTTGGTTTGACTCAACAAGTCGTTTTCATAGTGATGCTGCGGTATGCTGTAATTCCTATGTTGTAAACACTTGGAGTAATAATAAATCAGGAAAGAAGGTTGACATGGTTTGCTATACAAAAAAGGTTTTTAATCTCATAGCTGACAATTGTTTCTCTGAACTGGTAGGTCTAGCGATCGAGTAACGCGAAAATAAGCGAATAGCGATCTCTAGACCTACCAGTTCAGAGAAACAATTGTCAGCTGAGATTAAAAACCTTTTTTGTATAGCAAACCATGTCAACCTTCTTTCCTGATTTATATATGAATATATATATATTTATATATGAATATATATATATTTATATATGAATATATATATATTTATATATGAATATATATATATTTATATATGAATATATATATATTTATATATGAATATATATATTTATATATGAATATATATATTTATATATGAATATATATATATATTTATATATGAATATATATATATATTTATATATGAATATATATATATTTATATATGAATATATATATATTTATATATGAATATATATATATATTTATATATGAATATATATATATATATATATATGAATATATATATATATATATATATATGAATATATATATATATATATATATGAATATATATATATATATATATATATGAATATATATATATATATATATGAATATATATATATATATATATGAATATATATATATATATATATATGAATATATATATATATATGAATATATATATATATATATATATATGAATATATATATATATGAATATATATATATATGAATATATATATATATGAATATATATATATATATATATATATGAATATATATATATATGAATATATATATATATGAATATATATATATATATGAATATATATATATATATGAATATATATATATATATGAATATATATATATATATGAATATATATATATATGAATATATATATATATATATATATATGAATATATATATATATGAATATATATATATATGAATATAATATTAAATAAATGGAAAACTATATTTATAAAACCATATTTATTTCATTATATATATTTCGGGGATATCATATTAACAATATGCTATGCCTTCATCAGACAAAATACAATATAAACAGTTTTATAGATAAATATATTCGACATACCGTAATAAACATCAACTTCATTTGAAGAGGTTTACTGCTAGCGTAAACCTCTTCAAATGAAGTTGATGTTTATTACGGTATGTCGAATATATTTATCTATAAAACTGTTTATATTGTATTTTGTCTGATGAAGGCATAGCATATTGTTAATATGATATCCCCGAAATATATATAATGAAATAAATATGGTTTTATAAATATAGTTTTCCATTTATTTAATATTGTAAATATACTCCAAATATTTGTCGAGTGCTTTTATATCAGTTATAAATATTTACTAGTTGTAACCCAACAATTTTAAATATAACTTTACATATATATGAATATATATATATATATGAATATATATATATATATATATATATGAATATATATATATATATATATGAATATATATATATATATATATGAATATATATATATATATATATGAATATATATATATATTATTAATTCTGGCAATATTACACAAATATGACCCTCCCCAAGTATAACAATATATGAATATATATATATATAGAGAGTGAGAGAGAGAGGAGAGGGGAGGGGAAGAGAGCAATAGTTTGCCAAATGACAGTAGTGATGTGAAGTAAAAAAAAATCATCATTTAACAATGATATTCTCTCTCTAGTGAAATGATGCCTTGTTATTGTTGTGACTGGGTGCCAGACACCAGACAGAAGGTGTCATGGTGGTGGAACTACTGTAGATAAGGTCATAAAAGCTAAGAGACAGGGCTTGAAAAAAGTCAGGAAGGCTGGGGGCTGGGTTGCAGGAAACAGAACAATATCTAGCAGCTAGGAGACAAGCCAGATATTAGGTCTGTTTAGCATATAAGGGGTAGTGGTGAGGGTAGAAACGAAGGGGTTGTCAATGGTGTGGGACTTGTAGACCAGAGGTGAGGGGTGTTTTGGATTGCAAGAGAAAATCCCCGCCATTGTTTGGGAGAAATCTGTACAGAATGACAACTGCCTATAGCTCACTTATCTTTACTGACAAGGGAAAGGAAAGTTACATGGAAGTGTTATTGTGAGAGGGTGATGAATGAGAAGAATACATATACTGAGGGTCTATCCCAAGTTGACCCAACTAAGGGACCAGCTATTAAATTTAACAGCTGTATGATAGATATGCCCTTTCTATCACCCCCCCCCCCCCCGCCCCTTTGGTATGGATTGGATGGGAATATAGGAAGCCTTGTTTTGCTGTCAAATGCCCTCTCTGAAATCCTCCCTTTGGTATAGGTTGGATGTGAATATTTGAAGCTGTGCTTTGCTGCCAGATGCCCCCCCCCCCACACACACACATACCTTTTAGTTGCCTCTCACTTTCCAATAACAATTGTGGATAGAGTTCTATTTCTTTTTTTTAAATGAAAATTTACTAAATTTCCATGGTGCTAAAATATTTCGTTTTTATTTGACTCCAACAAAGAATTCAATCACAAACTTCTTACGTTTGTAAAGTTAGGTGCAGAACCACAGGCTGTGGGGGAAGGGCAGCACCGTTTGCACTTAGTTTAAATGCTAGGGTGGGCGTACGGTGTAATTTTGTCTTAAAAGCCTAAATCTAGCCAATCATATAGCTTTAAAAAGTCTATTGGGATTCTCTCTTGGCTGCTCTCATTTGTTACCATTATGCATTCAACCTTAATCTCTTGGTGCCTTGTTTTTGTTATTTCTCCCACCTAACTATAATATTTACTTGACAATAACACTCATGTTTGTATTTAAAATAAATGTGTAAACTAATGTTTGTTGTTATGGTGGTGATTTTGGTAGTGTTCTTGTTGAAATTCCACTATATAATTGTCACCATCTTCTCCCCTAGACCCTGAAATTATGCCATGTTGCTTCTTCTACTTAATAGTAACATGATACTTTAAATGTTTTGTTTTTATTTAATTTGCTGCTCAGTTTTAGTCTTTGTACCTCTCTTATCTCTTTCCTCTTTCTATCCTCCTCTTGCAATTTCACTATATATATCCCTTTGTCTATGTCTCTCCCCCACAAACTGAACTAGTTCTCTCCAATGTTGTCTTTTATTGTTGTTACCCTGGAGAAGGAGACTGAAATAAAAGTAAGATGAAAAATAGGGAGACCAAAGTTTTATGGGGTTTTTGTTGTTTTTTTGGGTGTTCTCTTCCCTGGCATATTTCCTCTACCTTATCTGTACTTTGGAATGGTGACTGATAAATGTTACAGTTGGTAGGAGATAGATAGTCAGTCTGAAGCTAGAAAGGAATAAATGAGTGATGAAGAGGTTTTATCCTGTGGCATGCAAGAAGCTGTTTGTAATTTTCAATACTAACCAAATACCTGCCCTGTAAATGGGGAAAATTTTGTGAACAGTTATGTTTTTTTTTTTTATATCTTAATTGAATATTCAAATAACTTAAGACACATAAACCTTTTCGTTAACAACAACAGAGTATATATAGCCCCGTAACTCCGTAGCAGAGAGCCAGAACAAATACTGCAAAGCATTCTATCTGACGTTCTAACGACTCTGCCAATTCGATGCCTTATCACAACAGAGTATATAGACATGTAGTAAACATATGACATTTATGTGCTTCTCTCTAAATTGAAAATATGATGAATATTCTTAATAGATTTTCGACCTGATTGGGGTCCCATAAGAGAATATGTACATCAAACAATCATAAGGAAATATGTAATTGATGGCTTTATGGTCTTGTAATTCCTGATGGAGTCGTAGGGGCACCGTAGTGACTGCCATCTCTCTCCAGCTGTCTTGAAAATAAAGTATATTTTCAATTTATAGGGGAATAAATAAATTTGGGTTGTTTACTTGTCTATATACTCAATGTATATAATTATACACACATTACACACAATTTCTGTTAAACTTTGTATTCTATATGTCGATATAAATTTAACGTATATGTGTATGTATGAATATATACATATGTATGCATGTTATCGAACCAACCAACCGGAAATTTATAATAAATTGACGTGAAAACTAACAGGTGCGTGTGTTTTTATTGGCAGCATGACCCTCCCAAAGTATAACAATATATACACACATATCTAGATCACCTCTTTCCTCTACCCCACACTCATCACCATGTCAAATCACACCACATTTGTCATACATCCATAACTTCATAATTAGTTTCCTTCTTCCCCCACCACCACTCACAGAGCAGAGAGGGTTCTTCAGTTGGGACAAAAAGGAACCCAGTACCACATGTAAGCTGGTTGATGATAGGAAGGGCACCCTGCTGTAGAAACCTTGCCTAAAAGGGTTGAGAGGACCCTTCAGTTGTGACACTCTACGACAGCCTGCATAGTGTTGTTTTTTTTTCACACGATAAATGGATCTCGATGGGATTTGAACTCAGTGAGCAGAGAGGATCCAGAACAAATTCTATCCGATGTTCTAATGATTCTGTCCATTCGCCACTATCAAGAGTTACCAAACCATTTAAAAATATCTATTGTTGAAATGGTCTACTATGTGGTATGTGTGTGTGTTATTTTTTATAGTAATGACTTCTACAGAACTAGAACTGTTTCATTCGTATGGAATCATCAAGAAACTCCTGTAAAATTTTGAAAATGCATACACTCTTCTAACGTATTGAGTCCCCCTTTTTAACTGTGGTCACCCCCCCCCCCCCATACAGACAACTCGGGAATCTACATATATGTATGTAGAGAGAGAGAGAGAGCGATGTAATAAATATGTTTGTTATTGTGGACCAAACTCAAAACATAATGTTTGTTAAGAATTGCTCTGATTTGATTAGTAAATTCATTTAACATTACAATTTAGTGACTTAGTTTTTTTTTTTAATCTTTAAGAAAGAAACCCAGATAAAACATTATATTAAACAGTTTTTGTTTGTTTTCCAAACAGAATGTGTGAATGTGTCTTGTTTAACTTATATATTTCTACTTACATTGTTGATATGTTCAGCTCTGTTTCTTGCGAGGCTTTTACCAGCCACTGTTACAGAATACACTGGAATTTATTTTATAAAAGAAAATATAATAAAAATTAAAAGTATTTGGTGGTGGTTGTGATTGTACGTGTTTATATAAATAGTCCTTCAACAGCTCCAGTAATTGTGAATATCAATGAAGTGTGGAGAGAGAGTTAGACAGTTATTGCTTTAAGTTTTAAACTAACTGCTATTTTATCTATCACCACTACCACCTGTCGTTGTTGACTGGAAGAATTAACTAATATTTCGCCAGCAACGGAAGGTTTTGCTTTTTACTACGAGCTGTTGTTGACTATATAATAATAATAATGGTGAAAAAATATAAATCAATAAAGGCCGACACCAACATGACACGAAATAAAGAGAACTGTAGAAACTATGAAAAAATAATTGGGCGATAGTAGAATTATGAAAGTAGAAATAGGTTGTGGATTGTGAATTATAGTGTAACATGTGCCCGCTTTACCCATTCTGTATGTCACTTACATTGTGTGTATGTATGTGTACGTGTGTGTGATTTGTGCATTTCGTATGTATATACTGACAGTCTACTACTACGGGCTTTGGGGTGCGCGTGCTTGTGGTCTGTTATTGCTGCTTTTAAAAACATTCATTCCATCATAGCATCACATCCGCCACATTTCATCTTCTTTACCCCCTCCTTCTTTAACCCCATCCTTCCCCTGGAGCCCCTTTTAACAACCCCCTTCCTCCACCGTCGCCTCTAATTTTGTCCCTCTAACTTATTACCCTACTTTTTTCCTCATTCATATATATATATATTCATATACAAACCAACCTTACAACATTTCGCTTGGACCATGCCAGGTTCCGAAAGGAACCGCTATTCTTTATTCAGCTGTGCCAGACCGACGGATGATATTTCGGAAATACCCCATATTTTTGGTGAGCTTTCTTTCTTGTCCATCTTTCTTTTTATCTCTCATAAAGTAAACAGTTGAGATCCAAGGAAACTGGTTGTGGTTAATCTAGGTTGACTATGTTAAACATACAGATATAATCTTGTTCATTTTAATATATATCGTTGTTTGTTTTTTCCTTTTACATATCGATCGTGATTTTTAAATAATTTTCAGTTATTCACTGCTGTAAATTAACGGTTAGAATTAATCATCTCGTTAAGGTTTTCTTGTAATTTCAACATAGTTATTTTTTGATATTTATTATCACCAAAAACATATCAACTTTTCTATGAATATAATGTTTACAGAATATAAATATATAATGAATACTTTTTACAGAATGAAAATATAGACACAAATAATATATAGTATATATATAGTGTATATTGTATATATATAGTGTATAATATATTGTATATATATAGTGTATAATATATTGTATATATATAGTGTATATATATAGTATATAAATACTTCTTATAGAACGAAAATAGACATATATATGCAATACTTAATATATATACAATTAATTATTGCTAGGAACCTTATAAATATAATATTCTCTATAAATATTCTAAATAAAAATAGTGATATTTTTCTTAAATAATATTTATATATTATTTTCTCATCAAAGATGTTTTGGTTTTCTCCTGGTGGGGACTTATAGAATTCGTTAATGTGTTTTTATAAATGTATTACTGTTTTCTCTAGTAAACTACATAGTTTATAAATCATTCATGCTTTACATGTAATAGACCTAGATAATATTGAACCAATTTACAACAACAACAGTGTGTAACTCGAGTAATGTGATCAGTGATCGATCATCCTGGAATCTTATTCATGGTCAAGGCGATGTGAAACATTATCATGCGGTTATTTTCTGGGATATCGCATTTCTCTCTCTCCATCACACACGCACTCTCCCTCTCTCTGTATATCTCTGTATATATATATATAGCTGTCACTCTGTGTACCTATGTATCTCTCTAGCTATTTCTCCCTCTCTATTTATGTACTATCTATCTATTCTTCGACAACCAACACAAATATTTTACTATCAACCAAATCGATATCGTTAAATTTAAACACGTTTACCATCGTCAACTTTTTAGTTTTGTCATTTCAATCCAACGACAACGACACTATTTTATGACCGTACCTTATATATTTATTTTTACATTTAAAATGAGAAAACTACTCAAACTAAACTACTAATTAATGTAATTAAGTCTAAAGGTGCCTGACTTTAATTAGCAAGGTCGGTAGTTTAGTTGAACGACTGACTACTACACGTTGTCTCATCAGTAGCTTATTTCCTTCACATTCAACAGTTTTCATCTGTTGCCTCACGATAACAATTTGACCCTGATTTTAGGTTATTTATCGCTTCGGGTTTCCCTTAGAAAATTACTGCTGTCATTCATCATCACCATCATCACTACTATCATCATCATTATTATGATCGTTATCCTATCATCATCATCGTCAACATCATCACCATCACCACCATCATTACCATCGCCACCATCATTATTATTATCATCATCAGCATCACCATCATCATCGCTGTCGTCGTTGAGGATGGTGAGTTAGCAGAATTGGTAGAACGTCGGATAAAATGTATTTTGCCTTAGCTGTATTTGTTGTCCCTTTACATTCTGAGTTCAAATCCTACTTAGGTCAACTTTACTTTTCATCCTTCTGTGTCTCCTGGGGATGAGGGTCTTTAAATTAAAATACCAGTAACGTACTGTGGTCGATATAATTGACTCCCTCCACTCACACACACTGTACAAATTGCTGGCTTTGGTTCTTCCAAACCTTTCTTGGAGACAAAGCTATATTAATTATTGCTACTTTACCATTACCGTGACATTACATAAAACAACCTGGCCGTCTTAATGACACTTGCCATGTTATCTATCACTTTAAAAAATATATATATTTCCATAATTGTATAACTTTTGTTCAATAAATACAAGGATGGTTGTTTTGTTTGAACGTATTTCAGTAGCAACTGTTAAAGGAAATATTACTGGGGGGTCAAGGTTTGGTTCAAGAATATCTATTACCTTAGTAAATAGATGAATCTCTTTACACTGAGATTTGTATCAGATAAAGGAAATAGATATGTGAAATAATTAGAGGAAAATAATACGTGTTGAAAGTCTTTCTGGCAGTAATCGGTAGAGCGTCGGACACCTTGCTTCGCAGAATAGTGTTATGGCCATTTACGTTCCGAGTTCAAATCCCACCGAGGTTAGCTTTGCCTTTCATCTCTTTATGGGGTCGATAAAATAAAGTACCAGTAACACACTGGGTCGATTTAATCAACTTTCCTCTCCCTTTCAAATTGTGTCTACATCAGAAATCATTATCTATTTGTATGTCATTTTTTTGTATATCTGTATTCTTTTCAAATATATTATCGATATGTTCTCCCCCTCCCTCTCTCGCATTTTTATAATACTCTTTCAGTATGAAGCAGCAAAGATAATATATATGTGGTTGTGTGTGTAGCGATCCTTCGTTGTAGGTAGACGCGATGTAAACAAGTTTCCGGAAGTTCCATTAAATACTGCCACTACCAGTTACTTCAATCACAATAAAATAAAAACGAACATTTTAAAGTCTATTAACATTTTATTTTTATCAATAATAAATTCAATGATTTATAGGTAGAATAGAAACATCACAACATACATGAACATCAAATAATTGTTTCTACTTTTGGCACAAGGCCAGCAATTACCCAGTGCATTACTGGTACTTTATTTTATCGACCCCGTAAGGATGAAAGGCAAAGTCAACCTCGGCGGGATTTGAACTCAGATCGTAAAGGGACGTAACTATGCTGGAAAGCATGGCGTCCGACCCTCTACCGATACTGCCAAACGACCGCCCTGAACATCAAATAATATCCACGTATCTGCATTTATCAGTAAAAGAAAGCATGGTTTAAATTTAATGTTTGTTAAAGCTTACAAAAATTATGAAAGGAAATTGTAAAGGATTTGAGGAGTTCCATTTTATTTGAGTTTCGGTTCATTAATGTTAATGTAATTGTCAGCCATACTTAACGTGATTTCCGGTGATTATAACAGAAGTGACCACTGTTTAAATCACGTCTATCTACAACAAAACATAGCAACGGTGAAAATATTAATTTTCTTTGGGCTCCAGTTGAATAATTTGTTTTTTTAAAACCGTGCTATATATATAATGGACGTACTAATATACATATGATTAGTGTTGGTAATTAAGATATACATTAAAAGTACGCTGGCAGCCGAAGTGTGTTATAAAGTTATATCTAGACATGTAGAGTGGATAACTGAGACTGTACAAATGCATTAATTACCAATACATGCGAATTAGTATATCCATTTCAGAGCAATACTAAGACTGATGCATTGCTCAGAAAAAAATTAAGGAAACCACCAATATAACAAACTAAACCTACCCTCAATAGAAGCAGTAATGGAATGGTGTTCATGGCACATCACCATTAGCCAATGATCACCATCCATGCACATTACATGGCCAAACCAGTACAATGTTCTCTCATGTATACTACATCAGATTCCCTCTTATGCCTACTTTTTCTCTCTCTCAGCTCATCTGTGCTTCATCATTCATGTACACCGACATTGCATATCCAACAGAACTTGTTGGATTTGTTTCTCTCTCTCCAGCCTTTCCATATCCACCTCTGCATTCGCTGCCAATGTTTCACTACCATGCATCACGCAATTAAAAAACAAACAAACAAGAAACATTTTAATTATAAAAACTATCACCTTCAAAGGCTTACACAACATACCACACAGAGAAGACAATCCTCAGAATTATTTACATGTTTAACATTGACAGTACAGGATAGAAAAGCAAAACAAAGCCCAAATATTCTAGCCCTGAGGACCCTGACCAGCTGCTAAAATCTTGTCAGTCATCTTAGCAAAAAAAAAAAAAGAGACTGAGTTAGGATGAAATCTAATTGGATTAAGTAGTTTATTATTTTTAAATGTTTGAGAATATAACCTTTAAGTTCTATTATGTTGAAAGTGACAAACAAAAGACTACAGGTTGGTTGGAAATTTACTAGAATGATAATAAAAAAAAATCAATGTATTTTATGTTGAAGAACTAAAAGTTGCGAATACAAGCGACCGAATCCTCCAGGGAGTTTCTTGGAGTAATATTACTCAATAGTGTGTAGCTCAGAGGTCACAGCTCTGATACTACAGGTATGTAGTTAGAATGTCTCTGGAAAGAATCGCTGAACAGTTATTACAGGCAAAAACCAACTGGCAGGAGACTCAGGGGTAGATCCCAAGCAAGATGGTTGGATAACATCCATAAGCTTGGCTGGTCTCTCTTAGGGATCCAACAAAATCAGTTGGAGCAGGTTGCTTCTGGCAGGACCTGCTGGAAGGAGTGTTTAAGGACTCTGCCCCCCCCCCCCCCCACACACACACACACACAAAACCCTCTCAGGAATAAGTGAGTGAAGAAGAAAAAGAAGAATTCTTAACCTTAAGCTGACTACCAATCCCTTATACTTAGTTCATACTTAAACACTAAACAACAATATAATGACATAAAATAGTTTTGTGAAATGCAATGTCAAGGTTGAATGTTTTAGTCTCTTTCTTCACTTACCTTCCTCACCCTTGATGGTGTCTGTGCTGTTGTAAATTAACAGCAAATGTAGGTTAAGCTTTCATATGCTTTTGGTGTTCTATCCAACAGCGTTGATAGCTTGAGAGAGAGAGAGGGAGAGAGAGCACTTCTTTTAGAATAGAGACAACCAGCTAGTTGACTGATGATTTATTCTATGTCTTACACTACAATGTGAAGAGATTTTATAACTTGTAATTCATTAATGTTACATTGATTGAGAATATTTCCTTCAACAAAAGACCCCACATCTGGAGAGAAGCTCGTTATGTCTACATATATATTCTTTGTTTCAGTTTAGTATAAGTTTTTGATAATTTCCCATCAAACAAGTGTATCATCAACTTGTGGTATTTTAGACACTGCAATAATAGAAACTGTCACGATCCCTCATAGGTAGGTGAGATTTATTAAATGAGGTGAAGGAATCGATTGAGAAGATCTCAGACCTCATTCACTTACTGCTTACCCAGTGGGTTAAAACTCAACAAATCAGACCAAGGAAATAATGTTTCCATTCGTCTTTCCAATGCTGATATTATCTACCAGTTGCAACTCCTAGCAGAAAGAGCAACATGAAATAAAGTGTCTTACTCAAGGACATAATGCATTACCTGTTCTGGGAATCGAACTCACAATCTCACGATTGTGAATCCAATTCTCTAATCACTAAGCCACAAAACACCAGACAGCTCAATATGTCTTTCCCTTGTTCTCCAAGCATATATGAACTATTTACCAAATCTACCATCTCTCTCTCTCCCTTTGCTACTCAGTAGGATATCTAATACAACTAAGGATATCTAATGCAACTAACCAACTGTATGGGTCTCATTGGTCTCAGCAGACCCTGAACATGGGGCTCCTTTGCTACTCAGTGTGATACCTAAGGATATCTAATGCAACTAACAAACTTTATGGGTCTCATTGCTCTCAGAAGGCCCCGAACACAGGTCCCCTTTCTCAAAACCAAAACTATAGAAAGAAATTTTAAGTTATATAAAAAAATTCCTCATCATGTTCAACTTAATCATATCACAAATTAAAGGTAAACATTCTAGGAATTATTGACATCTACAGTACACATGTGAGAACATTTTTAAAATAACCAAAATAAAGCCTGAATATTTTAAGCTGCTACAAGCATAAGCATAACCACTAAGGGATTATTAAATAATGTGGCAGCTATATTCCAGTGTAAGGTGTGTATGGTGGTGGTGAAGGTACAGATGGAGAAGTTGTTGAGCTGAATCTTGGGAATGGTGTAATGGTGGAAGGTTTAAAAATGTTTTGTTACCCTGGAGAGAAGGTGGATTGGATTTGGCAACAGTGGTTAGAGTGGAATGTGCTTGGAAGAAGTTTCAATAACTGAGAGGCATGCTAATGAGGAAAGGAATGTTACTGAAACTGAAGAAAAGGGTGTATGCTACATGTGTGAAAAGTGGCAGGATTTATGGGTGATGAATGTGGCGGAACAGAAAAGCCTGGAAAGAACGGAAATGAGAAGGATTTGGTGGATGAGTGGAATATTGATGAGAGAGAGGAAGAGAAAGACAATGAATTGCAGAGGATGATGGGAATGGAGCCAATAATAAAATGTCGTGAAGAGAATTGGAATACAATGGTTGGGTCATGTGCTGAGGAAGGATAAAATTGGGTGAGTGAGTGATGGAAATGAATGTCCAGATAAGGGGTGGACCAAAAAGACACAATTAATGCTAATTGTTTGTAAAATAGGGATGAAACATATTCCCAGGTATATACAGTAATTTATACCAACCCACATGAAACAGTCCTCGGTTCTGTGAAACAAACCTGTTCATTTTTAAATGTTTATATTTATCTAAAAACCTTTCATCATAATTTTATGTAAGAACCTTTAAGTCATGTTCCAAACACCATAAACAGTGTATTTTGTTAGAAATATGGTAATGAAACAGTTAAAGTGTTTACATTTATCTAAAACCCTTCCATCGTAATTTTATGTAACAACCTTTGTTAAGGTTTGTTCCAAACGTTATATAGAAAGCTTTATCACCAAAACCCTTCTAATTCTTTGTTAGTTTTACCCTGATTTGTAAATTGTAGGCAGTCTTTCATTAGAAATGTGGTAGGGTTAAAATATCTTGGTTTACTCCAATCAACTATACTAACACCCACTTTACTATTAAGTTTTCAAGCAGCAGGAGTTCGTCAGTAGTTTTCTATAGTTAATCTATAAAAGACGTAACTTGTGGTGCTACCTACCATTTCTGCCTACTAGCAGCTCTTATTGATCTATATTAATCAATATTTTAACCAATATAAATCAATTATATCTAATTGAACCATATCTACAATTATAGATCTCTTATATTCAGCTTATCAATGTTGTACATTTTTTAAGAGCAGCATCAGTTACTTATTCTGTTTAGGTTTTTTTTTTTTGTGTTTCTATTTTCTTGTTGTTTTTATGGGTTAAATATATACAGATATAATTGAACTTGTTGCTACTGCACATCTTAGCAAAGGTTATGTAGAGTAGTTTATTTTATTTTATTATTTTTTAGTTTCCATTTGAATAGAATTATTTATTTTTTTTAAATGACATTTACATTTTCTAAGGGAAAATTATTTCGAAAATTGAACCAATTTTCGTAACTATCATAAATGAGGAAGGTTTGATATTTGGCTGGCTTATTTTGTAAATTGAAGTTTTTAAATAATATATATATATATATATATATATATATATATATATATATATATATATATATATATATATATATATATTAAGTCCATAGAATCATTAGATAAAATATATACAGTATTTCTTCTTCCAATCAGCATAAATCAACCACACAAAAAAAAATAATTTAAACGAGGCTATAAGTTTAAAATATACTTATGAAGAAACAATAGATAAATGATATAGCTTTTTATCCACGACTCACAGCTACAGAGAATTTACCTAGTATTTCTGATAGCCTGTAGAAATTGACTAGACATATAGTTAACCATACATAATTAGGTACAAAATTAAAGTTAGAAGAAATATATATATATATTAATGTGATGTTCATGAATTGGATATTGTGAGTGTAATAAATTGGGTGTTGTGTGTGTTTGTTTGGATTTACAAACCAGAGAAAATGTTTTGTAAGCAGATTTCTGTAAAAAGAAAGTTTCCACAATTGTTGCCTGCATTGCATCCAATTCCACCCCATTAAAGCTGTTTAAAGGGTGGATGAACTCCTCAGAGTCAATGGCCATCTACCTCCAACTATGGGTTAAATATCTCCTTAATAAAACCCTCTCTGCCTCTCTCCCTCCCTTCTCTCTCTTTCTTATACAATAATTGTTTCTATTTTTGACACAAGGCCAGCAAATACTCAGTATATTACTGGTACTTTATATTATCGACCCCGTAAGGATGAAAGGCAAAGTTAACCTTTCTTATACAATAATGTAATAACAACAACAACAAAATAAAGCTGTAATTGACATCAATAAATTAATACCTTGTTAATGGGGGAAAAAAACTATAAAAATATCCACAAAAACAAAACAAGGTCCCAGCTGCTTTTATTTAAAAAAGTAATTAGTTTGATAGTCTTAGTGATGCATTATAAAGGTAATAAAGGTAGATTAGTAGATAGGTTGTATAATAGGAGATAAAGTTAAAGATGGAATAAATGTAAGCAGGAATAATTAACTGTAATTGATTAGAGTTTGTTGTGGTAGGATGGGAGACAAGCTGTAATCCCCCACCCCAATACACTTTAAATGCTATTAAACTAGACTAAGACTAGACTAGACTTACTAGCTGACTTTTTCTATAAAGTGATTACTCGGGGATTGTCTGGCCACTTCCTCTTCGCACTGGTCACCGTCGAGACCTCAGGCATACTTGGACCTCATTACAGTCGAGCTCCTTCACAAGATCAGAACGTCGGTGGCTCGTCTGAAGAAGGAGCTCCAGAAGGTGGGGTGGCCATTGTCTGCGGGAATGCCTTTGCAGTTTTGTCCGTGCTCCTCCTCAGACCATTGACCAATGACAGTTCCCCTCCACCTCCCATAGTTACAAGTGTTGTGTCCACACAGCACTTGTTAATTATAGATGCACACAAGTAACAGCACTTTGCTCTATTAATAAATGCTTTAATGTTACTTTAGTTCATCCTCTTCATTCCTTGTGCTGTCCTCTAATTAATCCCCCCCTCCCCCTAGCCAACAACCAATCATGTAGTCGCCTTACTCCTTTCTTGACCATCCCATCACTTTGTCTCCCTTCCCACTCTCGTCTGGGCCCCAACTATAACAATTACAAAGAAAAAACAAAATAGAAATCAAATCTGACTAAAGATTTATTACTCTTAGTAAATATTGGTTCACACAACCTCTGCCGTTTGCTTTACTAATAATATTGAAACCCCCTTCAAGTAAATGTTTCGACCCTTTAGAAGTTAAGGGCTGAAATACTTGTTTGAATGTGAGGAGGGTTTCTTCTTTGAAGACCTTCTGCTGTCCAGCTCTCCTGAGACTTTCTTACCACTTGAAATCCATTAATTTGAAATACAAAAAAAAACTCTTTTTTTTTAAATATTTTGGTATTGAATATAATAATATTTTAATATTTTGGTATTGCATATAATAATATTTTAATATTTTGGTATTGCATATAATAATATTTTAATATTTTGGTATTGAATATAATAATATTTTTTAAATCTTTGTCTTTTTGCAGATATTCGACAACAGTTAAATGAACAGTTAAAATGTTTGGAGTATAGACTGGACACTGAAGTGGCCATAGTTCTGGAAATGGAGGATTTTTTTAAGAAGATCTCAGAAATAGAAAGTGAATATGGTAAAAATTTGGAGAGACTAGTCAGACAAATTAATACAAAGCATAAAACTGAAAAACAGAAGTAAGTAACCTTTTATTTTTATTTAATTTCTAAAGGGTGGTGGACTACCAGTGGAATCAGTAGAGCGTTGGACAACATGCTTTGCTTTTCAGCTTTTTATGTCTCTCTCACACACTCTCACCCACACACCCTCACCCACACAGTCTCACCTCTTGCTAGACAACACATCCAATACAGTTGTTTTCTCTTTTATCCTTCTTCTCTTAACTATTCTCCCAGGCAAAGCCGGGTACCTCAGCTAGTATTTATATATATTTATCATTTGATATTTAATATATTATTATATCATCTGTACCACCCCTCCTAGCACCCCCTGGACTTTCTCAATGTCCCCCAGGGGTAGTAGCACCCACTTTGAGAACCTCTGTTCTAATGAAACACATTGCTTATGATTGTCTTCTACACTCTGTCTGGTGGAAGATTTGTTTCTTCACTGATTTCAAATGCTTTCATTGCTACCCACCATCAGTAGCAACGATTAATTGTAATCAAAGTAAAGAATTGGTTTACTGAATAACCATCATCACCATCATCATCACCATCATCATCACCACCATCATCACCATCACCATCACCACCATCATCATCACCACCGCCATCATCATCTGATAAATAGCATTTTCTCTGGTTTCCTACAAAATAATGTAATTTGTTAAGAATACCCCCAGAAGAGCTGAAGGTAGATAGGTTAAGAATATTATATTACTGTTTGATTGAGAGAGGGGGGGGAGGGTAGAGAGAGAGATGGGGAGGGAGAGACATTCAGAGAGAGGGGGAGAATAAGGGGAAGGAAAGAGAGGGGAAAATAGAATGAAATAAAGAAATTGAGAGATAGGGGGTGGGGGAGAGCATTGGAAATCAAAACAGATATTTAACTCTTTAAGTTGATTCCAAAGACCAAAAAGATGTTGAATAATAGAAAATAAAACAGAAAATTTAACATCAGAAAATAATCGTAGAATATTACCAATAAGATTTCATTCATTTATTTTTATTATTTCTTTTGTTGCCTGTTATCTCAAATTTTCTCTTTAAAATGAAGAAATATTACTCTCATCCCTGTTGCCTTCCAACCCCCTTTTCTTTTCAATTAATATTGCTTAAATTCCTCAAAATGACTGCAACCTGTAATCAACCTGTTATAATACACAAATAAAGGATCTTAGATTAATTTGATGCCGTGAAACTAATACTTAACAAAAATCTTTCATGTTTTACCTTATAATTTTTGGGGGGTTTTCTTCTTTTCAAGAAAAATATATTTCTTGTTAGTTTTTCTTCACTCTTTTCTTTCCCCATTATCTATTTTATCAGATTTTCTATATTTTCCTTTTTATTATCTTCCCTCACTATCCATTCTTTTATTTCTTTATAATTACCGTAATTCTTTTTCCAAATTTTCTCCATTTGGTTTTTTCACATCTTTTCTTCTTATTGTTCATTTTTCTCACCTACCTACTTACATCTTTCATTATTTTTTTCTTATTTATCTTGTTATTCCCACCCTCACTATTTCCATCTCACTGACATCTTCACCCCACACACCACAACCCCCCCCCCTCTTTCTGATCTATGATCTTATCTATCTCTTTTCTCACCTACCTACTTCTTTCTCATTTATCTTCTGTTTGCTCCCCACCCTTGTTATTTCCATCTTACCGACACCTCCCCACTCCTTTTTCTGATCTATTCTATCCTATCCTATCTAATTCTTCCAAAACAACATTGTTGTTGTTGTTACTGCTGTCTGCTTGCTGCATTCGATTATAAACTGTTATTTTTCTAACAAGCTGATTCACTGTGAAAATCGTCATTCCACTGCATATAAAAATCAATAAAGAATTTACAGCTATATAGTATTGTTATATATTGTAGATATAAACTGGTATAGGTTGGTGGGTGTTGTGTACTTCTATAGTATACAGCTAAATAATATTGTAGATATAAACTGGTATACTGGTATATGTTGGTAGATGATGTGTACTTCTATACTATACAGCTAAATACTAGTGTTATAATATTGTAGATATAAACTGGTATGCTGGTATATGTTGGTAGATGATGTGTACTTCTATACTATACTGCTAAATACTAGTGTTATAATATTGTAGATATAAACTGGTATGCTGGTATATGTTGGTAGATGATGTGTACTTCTATACTATACAGCTAAATACTAGTGTTATAATATTGTAGATATAAACTGGTATGCTGGTATATGTTGGTAGATGATGTGTACTTCTATACTATACAGCTAAATACTAGTGTTATAATATTGTAGATATAAACTGGTATGCTGGTATATGTTGGTAGATGATGTGTACTTCTATACTATACAGCTAAATACTAGTGTTATAATATTGTAGATATAAACTGGTATAGGTTGGTAGGTGTTGTGTACTTCTATAGTATACAGCTAAATAGTATTGTCATAATGTAGACATTGACTGGTATACTGATATAGGTTGGTAGATGTGTACTTCTAAAGGATATATCATAGCTAAATAGTAGTGTTATAATGTAGACATTGACTGGTATAGTTTGGTATGTGTACTTATATAAAGGATAGATCTTAGACACAGAAATAGTTAAAAGAACATTTTAAAAGAATAGAGAGAGAAGAGGCTTGTAAATGTAACAAATCAGAGCAAGATAGACATAAATATTGATGAGTCACTTTTAAGGCGGATCTTTTGAAATAAAAGAAATTGTTGTAAAGTTTGTTATTATTCATGGTTTTCTTTCATCTAACCAAGCGAATAAATCACAACAATGTATCTATTAGGCTTAATAATAGTCACAGCAACAATAACAATAACAGCCACAATAACAGAAACAACAATAATAATAACAACAACAATATAGTATCTATTAAACTTAATAACAACCACAATAACAGCATCAATAATAATTCATCATCATCATTGTTACGTCCATTTTTCCATGCATGGAAGCATGGGTTGGATATGCTACAAATTTCCACAATGATCTGTGCACTAGTAAAGATACTATAAAACATTTGAATTGACAAACGTTTTTAGATATTTTCAGTCAAGGTATTACAGGATGTTAAGAAAATGGGTGGTTTTGTTTCATAGAACCGGAGCTGGTTTGGGGTGGGGTTGGTATTAAAAGGGTTAAATGTATTTTGGTTTAGCTCTTTAAAATTATTGTTTCCCTGAAATGTTTATGTTTAGGGCAGAGAACAGATAAATAATAATAAGCAGCTGTTGCAATGAAGTTCAGCTTAGTTTTTAGAACAAATTTTCTGTCTGAAAAAGTTGTGCCTGCTTACATTTTAATACTTTGTTTTATACTTCAAATCTCCTGTGGTTCTGTGCAAGTGTGTGCATGTTAATTTAAAGGGGGGGGGGATATTCTTTTGAAGCCATTAAATATATATGTGTGTATCTATTGAACAATGAAAATAAAACAAAAGTCAGAGGTAGGTTCTTAATTAGTTCATTGTTTTACAATCGTTCCAGAGACTTGATTGATCATCATAGATCGATATATCGACTAGCAGGTAGTGGTTACATTGCTACCTGTTTCTAGTCTCAAAATCCCTGATCAATCCAAACATCTTCATCAGAAGAGAGTGAGTGTGTGTGTGAAAGAGAGGTGGATAGTTTATGATGACAGACTTTCAAAAAAGACTTAAGTACAAGTCTGCCAACACTTTTGTGTCTATGGTGTCAACACTCTACCTCTTATCTATCTTTCATACACACACACACACACTCTCTCTCTCACTCTCACTGTATTTCTCTTTCAACAACAACTTTTCCCTCTCCTACATATATTTGTGAAAAGTTGTGTTGTTGAGAGAGAGTGTGTGTGTGTGTGTGTGAAAGAAATACAGTGAGTATGTTTGTGTGAGAGAGAGAGGGAGAGATAGTTTAAGGCTTAATTCACAATAAAACAAAGGTACTACATAATTAACAAATATTTTTACCTGAGGGGGTTTTTAATTAGTTACTATTAATTAATTCTAATTACTTGTTGATCATATCTCAACAAACAGATGAGGCTTTAATTCAGTTTCAATATCTGAAACTTACTTCACTCATCTGACATAGAAGTCAGCTATCTTCAATTTATAAATTTACTGTCCTTATCACTTCAAATCAACCCACCACCACCACCATCACCAGCTGTTCCATGGCACACAATAAGTTATTTTTGTCTACAAAATTCATAAATATATTCCTACTCTTTATCTTATTTTATTATCAGAGAGCATTGACTGGTTTATGACAACCTACCCAACCCTTGATAGTGGACGGGGGTGGGGGGAACAGATGTTAGATGATGATAATAATGTTGATGATGATAACTGCTGCTCCTTACAATTGTTATTTTGTAATCAATAAAAAATAAATATTTTTTTAAAACCTTACCTTTCACTTCTATTGCATTCCCATTAATAACCACACTTCCTAAATTGATTAATAGTCATTTTTTTTTTTTACTAAAGTATTGATCTGTCAGAAATATCACATCTCACCCTCAACATTTTCTACTAAGCCGGTTTCTAACTATTGAATTATTTGATATGTCACTAAGGGACCATAAGATCTTCATTTAACCCTTTTTATCCCAACCTGCCCTAAACCAGCTCTGGTTCTATGAACCAGAACTATTAAAGAGTTCCTATTTAAATTAAAATCTTCCAGCATGATTTTATATATGAACCAAATGTTAAGTTACTATCTTAGTAATGAAATAATTAATAATTTTAGTAAATCTCTCAAAATCCTTCATTAATTAATTGAAATATAGTGGAACCTTGGTTCATGAACTTAATTCATTCTTGAAAGCTGTTTGTCTCCTGAAATATTCGTAAACTGAAACTATTTTTCCCATCTGAAATATTGAGAGAGAAATACAGTGAGAGAGGGGGGGAGAGAGAGAGAGAGCGAGAAGGAGAGAGAGTGAGAGACTGTGTGAAAGATAGATAGATATCACCATAGTAACTAACTACACAAGTGATGCTTTCCTGCCAATATTCCAGTCTTGTTGCCAACCGTTGTTGCCGGATTCCATGTTTGTTACTCAAGACATCATTCATGAACCAAGACATTTTATATTTGTCAGGTTGATACCGGGGGGGGGGGGGGGGGGCACGGAGAAAGTTCCAGGGGCCAGTAGTTTTGGATAGGATGAGTAGGCTGTGTTTTGTGATAAATTTAGGCAGGGGATTGGATAAAACAAAGATGCCAAAATAGGAGGGGACTCCATGGGTGTATTCTGTGAACTTAGATAAAGGTGATATACAACTTGCTAGTTCAGAGGGAGTGGAAGTTATTGTATAAATAAAAGAACAGTGCAATATTACACACAAACACACACACACACACACATATATATAAAGATTTGTAATTTCCTATTTTACTAACATGCCAAAATGGTTCAGACTTAGTGTAAAACAGGAACAGAAAGAAGACAATGAATTATACATAGGTTCTGTTTATATAATCCTACATACCTTTAGTGAGTATATATATACTACTGTAAGAACATATATTTAGTCTGTGTTTATACATACATAAATACATACCTTTAGTATGTGTGTACACTACTATTTACTTAGTCTGTGTTTATACATACATACATACATATATATATATATATATATATATATATATATATATATATACATACATACCTTTGGTGTATATATATATACACTGTAAGAACATATACTTAATTTCTGTTTATACATACATATATATATATATATATATACATTTGTTGTGTGTATATATATACACTTTGAGAACATATACTTAATTTCTGTTTATACATATATATATATACATTTGTTGTATATATATATACACTTTGAGAACATACACTTAATTTCTGTTTATACATACATATATATATATACATTTGTTGTATATATATACACTTTGAGAACATATACTTAATTTCTGTTTATACATACATATATATATATATATATACATTTGTTGTGTATATATATATATATATAGACTTTGAGAACATATACTTAATTTGTGTTTATACATACATATATATATATACATTTGTTGTGTATATATATATATAGACTTTGAGAACATATACTTAGTTTGTGTTTATTCATATATATATACATACATACATTTGTTGTGTATGTATATACACTGTAAGAACATGTACTTAGTCTGTGTTTATACATACATATATATATATATACTACTACAAGAACATATACTTTTTAAAAGCTTACTTGTGTTAAAATAAAACTTCTATAATAGGTAATTACACAAGTGTTCCTGCCATGACCATCTGGTCAATTTAATATATATGAAAAAAATATAACATTTATTATAATATAAACATTGTATAATATATTTATAAATTATACAAATATATTTTCTTTTGTTTTATATTCATCATCATCATCGTTTAACGTCCATTTTCCACACTAGTATATTAAAATTAAAACAATGTTGTCTCCAATCGAGACAAAGCAAGTGTGTATTTGAATACATATAAAAATGAGAAAACTCACCACTAGAACAGCGGTCAAAGCAGCCAAATGCCCGTCAAGGGCAGCAATGGGCAAAAATGCCTCGGAGGACAGAGACCAGTCGCCAGTGGTCAACAGAGAGACAATCCACAAGGTGGATGACGGGCAGGATGAAATATCGCCTTGTGGATTGTCTCACTGCCAACCGTTGGTTTCTGTCTATGATGGCTGTCCTAGCAGTGAGTTTTCTCATTTTTGTATGTATGTTGTGGTTTATCAAAGGCAGCGGACAGACCTTTTATGTTCTGAGTTCCAGAATGTAAAAGGTTAGCTTTGCCTTTCATCCTCACGGGGCTTCGATAAAATAAAGTACTAGTAATGTAATGGGGTCGATTTAATTGATTTTCCATTCCCCTAAAATTGTTGGCCTTGTGCCTAATTCAGAAACCATTATTGTGGTTTATTGAAATGATAATACAAGATAGCTTCACTGAATTCTCACAGCTGGAATATCTTGCTCTTATTTTCTCTTATAGAATTCTTTGTATATAAAAATATATGTTCTTGTAACTATGGTAATAGTGTATTAACAGAGCTTAATTACATTTCATCATTTACCATTTCCATTTGGGATTTTCATTTTATTTTTGGCCTGTTTGTAAAATAGGGCACAACTGAAAGATTTACATGTAATTACCACTATTCCAGATGTTCTTTTATCAAAATAAAACTGAGTCCTGTGAAGATTTCCAATTTTCCATTGTTATATATCAGAATATGAAGAGTGGTTAAAGCAACATAAAGCTAATATTTTACTCTAAAACACTCTCCTCATTCTTCTTTGTTTGTCTGTCAGGGCAATGTGATAAACATCCTGCCATTCAATTTAATTTTGTTTTGTCATTCAGCATTTGTCATTTGACAACCTTCCCCACTTCCACACTATGTCCATACAAATAAAAACCCTAAGCTCATTATTATATTAATTTTAGATGTAAATTTATTTTTGCAAAACAAGAAAGATTAAGGAATAAAGAATACAGTTTTTGAAATATGTTAAGAAAAATAGTTTATTCTTTTGATTTACTATCAAACAAATAATGACTGACTTTTATTTTTGATGGAGTCTTGTACTTAAAAAGGTCAATATAAAAAAAGAGTTGATTTGATTGTTACCTACAAAACTGTGACTTAGTGATCATACTACCAGCTCAGCTGCGAGATTTTCACTGGAAAACCTTTTTTTTTTAACAATTTCTTTGAACCAGAAACTTATAAATATTAATTCCTTTCAGTAGGACACTATAAGAATTTACAATGAAAATTTACAGATGACAAAAGTTTGAAATTTGCAATTGTTTATATTTTTCAGAAGAGAACATTGGCCATATTTCTCCATGTATACCTGTTGGCAAAATCTACTCAACATCACAAAAAAACAAGGCCATGACCACAACACACTCAGTGAAATTTGTAACAATCAAATGGTGTCTCGTCTACAAGACATTGTTGAAAATTCCCAGCGTATCTTCAAAAAAGTGAGTTTTCTTTATACATTTCAGTTTTTTTCAAATACCCTATATACTTGAATATAACCTAAGGAATGTCTCCAAAAAATCAGTGGGAAAATGGGGGGGGGTGCTTATATTCAGGGTCAATATTTTGATGATTTTTTACCAATTTCAAATTCTACGTAAATAAGATTAGGATTTTTTGCCCATTTCTCAAACATAAAATAGTGGGGTCAGCTTATATTTGAGTATATACCAGTACATCAAAAACTGTTTTCTTTTAAATCAAAAATATAAATATTCAGAGGATAGACACAACAGAACTCCATTAAATATTTTTTTTTAATTTATTTTTATTTTTATTTTTATTTTTATTTTTATTTTTATTTTTATTTTTATTTTTATTTTTATTTTTATTTTTATTTTTATTTTTATTTTTATTTTTATTTTTATTTTTATTTTTATTTTTATTTTTATTTTTATTTTTATTTTTGCATAATATTTTTTTCAGTCAAGTGAATTGAATTAATACCATTAATGTTGAATTGCCTGGCATCACCAGCAATATATAAATGCCAACAAGGGGGACTATGTAGTTTTACAAATAGTTAGAAATAGCCATATTTCCCGCAAATTATACTCTGTCATCTAAACAAAAGTAGGACACATTAGATAAACCCTAACAATATTTTAACCATTGGGCGATTGGTCACTGGTCACTTTAGATATAATCATTCTTTTTGTCTTTATTATTAATTTAGTCTAATGTCTTTAAAATTCCTTACGGAACTTATAACAGAAGTCAAAGGCCGAAACACTTACATTGAGTTGTGTTTCTTCTCTCTGAGACCTTCTGCTGTCCAGTTCTCCTGAGACCTTCTGCTGTCCAGTTCTCTTGAGACCTTCTGCTGTCCAGTTCTCCTGAGACCTTCTGCTGTCCAGTTCTCCTGAGACCTTCTGCTGTCCAGTTCTCCTGAGACTTTCAGTTACATATATATATTTATGAAAGTTAAAGACAGAAACATTTGCTTGAGGAAGTGGTGGGTCTTCTCTGAAGACCTTTGAGAGTTTCTTACCTCTTCACCTGATGAGGATGACGTGCTGGTTAAGGCTTGAAACACTTGCTTGTGTGTGTGTGGTTGGGGTGAGGTGGAGGTCTTCTGCTGTCCAGCTCTCCTGATAGTTTTTTTTACCACTGTTACAGTACATTTTACTTATATATTTAAATCTAAAATGTTATAGGTTCAGAAAGTTTTATCAAAATATTATCCTGTTAATAGCAAAGTGTTTTAGATATTACATTTCAATATTACAGAAATAAATGTCAGAATATCATATCTTACCGAGAAATTAAGACCCTTTTTTCTTATCTCTTATAGTATTAACAATCTCTGTTGGCAACACGCTGATATTTTTAGTCCAAGATTTCTGATTAGATAGAAAATGTTGGATAAAATTATACAGCTTCAGTTTCTTGTTTATTGTGATAGCTTATTAGCATTGTTGTAATTATTGCTACATTACTGTCTAATTATTATTTTTATTTTAACATTTATAAATCTTAAATATTTGTTGATGATATAAATATAAATTGGTTAAACATACAGAAAAAGAAAGCAGCATTATAAAGGACTATACATGCCATAAATGGGAGAAAATTAATTTATAAGATTTGGTAAAAACTTGTTTCAATAAAGACAGAATGTAGGCCATTAATAGGAGATATACTTTTTTCTCTGTTTTTACAGAAATCTTTCAATCTAATAATGTTTTTATTTTTAATTATGTTACCATTTTTCACTATATTACTATAGATAGTTCATATATTAGAATCATGTTAACATTTTCCACCATATTACTATAGATAGTTCATATATAAGATTTACTTTATCTTTTCCCACCATATTACTACAAATAGTTCATCTGTTAGATTTACTTTATCTTTTCCCACCATATTATTATAGATAGTTCATATATAAGATTTACTTTATCTTTTCCCACCATATTACTACAAATAGTTCATCTGTTAGATTTACTTTATCTTTTTCCACCATATTATTATATTAGAATCATGTTACCATTTTCCACCATATTACTACAAACAGTTCATCTATTAGATTTACTTTATCTTTTTCCACCATATTACTATAGATAGTTCATATATAAGATTTATCTGTAAATAGTTATCATTTGAGATAAGGATTTTTTAAAAGCTACATGCTAAGGTTTCAAAAAAGATGACATGATACAAAGGAAATATTCATTCTAAGTATATGTTTCTCTATTTGTGTTTCTACTTGAATTATTGTATCTACCTGTGTATAATATACTTTTGTGTATAATGTACACTTCTAATTGTGAGTAATGAAATCTCAGAAAAATATCTCATGTATAATATGCCCTAAGTTTTCTTTGATATTATGATGTATGTAAAAAGGAATATCTAGATTACACAGGATCCCAGACCTCATTCACTTACTGAGTGGGACGAAACTCACCAAATCGGACCAAGGAAACAATGTTTCCATTGGTCTTTCTATTGCTGATGCTATCTACCGGTCGCAACTCCTGGCCGAAGGAGCAACGTAAAATAAAGTATTTTGCTCAAGGACATAACACATCGCCTAGTCTGGGAAACGAACTTTCAACCCCATGATTGTGAATCCAATTCTATAACCACTAAGATGCCTTCAGAAGGATTATTTAGTCACTTTTATTATAATTGCAGTGGTTTACACAATAATCTCATGAACAAATGTTATAAATAGATAAATCTTGTTTTATTTCTAACTATATTAATAGATCTGTTAGCAATGGTATGGATAATGATGCCTTCTGCTCTTACAGCAAACAGGAAATCTTTCTTTCTCCCTCTATGTCTAAACTTAGAATGACTAGAATTTCATTCCTTTGCTGTCAATAACCAGCCTAGTCTTGTAGTACATAGAATATTTTTAATGCACTTTTTCAACTAATCAAATCAAACTATAATATTTCCAGTTCTCTATTTTCAAAGTAGTTTTAGGTATGTTATGTTTCTTGATTAAAGTTCTATCCGAATTGACAAGATCCCAAACCTCACTTGCTTAACAAGTGGAGTGGAACTTGTCAGATTGGACAAAGGAATCATGTTTCTCTATTAAAACTTTAGAATAACAAAATATTTAATTATTGGAAAATTATTATTATTATATTTATTATTCTGAGTTCAAATCTTGTCGAGGTTAGCTTTGCCTTTCATCCTTACAGGGTCGATAAAATAAAGTACCAGTAATACACTGATGTCGATTTAATCAACTTTCCCCTCCCCCATAATTGCCGACCTTATGTCTAAAGTAGAAACAATTATTATTATTTATAATTTGATATTATACTTCTGCAGTTCTTAATTAATATGGATTGCATAAAATCGATTAAAATATATTTTTTTAATGATTAAATTATCCACTTTTGATGGACTAATTAAATAAATATGTCTTCTTCTATCCTCTTGTAAAGAAAGTAATAGAATATATTCTGAATTTAGTATTAGGTTAAATATTTTTGTAAATCCATTTATATTTAATTTCATTACAACATTCAAATATATTATTAGTTTTGTCAAGTATTTAGTAAGTTCTCTTTAAATTAATTAAAATTTCATTTCAATAGAAATAGAAGCACTGCTGTAACATTGACTAAATTATATAGTCTAATAATGGGGCATATAAACCTAGTGAACTGGTAAAGATGGGTATCAACACACCCCATTATTAGACTGTATCATGTAGTCAATGTTACAGTGGCATTTCTATTTCAATTCTAAAGCAACTTTGCTCACCACGTTCCAAACATATTTACTTAATTAAAATTTGTTTTTTAATTTTTAATTTTACTTTTTTAGATTATAAAGATTAAATCAATGAATAATTTTTATTCTTTTAATTTTATTAGTTATTAAATTAGATGAGTTGAAGGGAGTCATAAACAACACAGCTACAGATTAAACCATATTACAGTATTAGTTTGATCCCTTTCATATCAAGCTGCCTAAAACTGACCCTGATTCTGTGATACAAAACAGTTTAATTTAATATTGTTATAGGAGAGGGTGGTCCTAGGACCAAGGACACTAGAAGTCTCCATTGCTATGGGGTGCCAATGGTGGTGAGTAGGGAAGTAGTCCTAGGACCAAGAACGCCAGAAGTCTCCATTGCTATGGGGTGCCAATGGTGGTGAGTAGGGAGGTAGTCCTAGGACCAAGAACGCCAGAAGTCTCCACTGCTATGGGGTGCCAATGGTGGTGAGTAGGGAGGTAGTCCTAGGACCAAGGACACTAGAAGTCTCCACTGCTATGGGGTGCCAATGGTGGTGAGTAGGGAGGTAGTCCTAGGGCCGAGGACACCAGAAGTCTCCATTGCTATGGGGTGCCAATGGTGGTGAGTAGGGAGGTAGTCCTAGGGCCAAGAACACCAGAAGCCTCCATTGCTACGGGGTGCCAATGGTGGTGAGTAGGGAGGTAGTCCTAGGGCCAAGAACACCAGAAGTCTCCATTGCTACGGGGTGCCAATGGTGGTGAGTAGGGAGGTAGTCCTAGGGCCAAGGACACTAGAAGTCTCCACTGATTTGTAAAGTTATCACAGAACATCAAATTTATTAACAGAATGTTATTTTACTTCTATTTATTACATAACTATAATGTTAGGGTTAGAGATTTATATCTTATATTGCCAGCAGGGAAAGTGGATGTTAAAACGATGATGGTGGTGGTGGTGGTGGCTGCCGCTGTCGTTGCGGTGATGATAATGAACCAAATGACTGCTGTTTAGTGCATAATGCATCTTTGTCTTGAAAATTCTTTTTTTGTAGCCTCTTATTGTTTTGTTTTTTAGTTTGGTATTATTTCATTACCTAAGTCCATTTTCTTCCTTGTCAGATCATCTTCTGCCACTTGTTTTTCTTGTCAGACATTACAATCTTTCCTTTTGTTTTAATCTTGTTAAGACACCTTCTTTTCAGGTGCAACCTAATTTGGTTTTTTTCTCATGTTTTCTTTGATCAGTCTCTTCTATACATACCATACCTTACCTTACCTTTCACTACACCGTTTCACCTGTATATTATATCTCTTAGCTAGGTTAATCTGACATCTATTTTTTTTTTTTTTTTCGTTTAGCCTCCAGGTGTAGTTTAGAACCACCACTTTTATTTCCTGTTGTAATCTTTATAGTATACCATATTTAACGTTAAATCTCTCCATACTTGTATAATCTTTATAGTATACCATATTTAACGTTAAATCTCTCCAGCAACAAATCCTACATAATCTACAACATGAGTAACAGAAGTATAATTTCGAAATTCTTTTGCTAGTAATTGTATTTGCTTCAAATGAAATTAGTGGTATGTGACTGATTTTTATCGGTGGATAAAAGGTTAATGCAAATTTGTAGAACCAATGATGAAATTATTGATTGCTTATTGGATATAGAATTCTGTGTATCACACAATTATAACTCTTTGGTAGAACAAATATAACTTGTAAAACCAGTAATGTTAGTTTTTACTTGTAGTTTATAACAATAGAAATACTAAGCTTTACCTAATAGTACTGTGTAAATATAAGATATATACAGTGTGTAAAAAAAAAATGTATACACACTTTGAGTTATCTGCTGTTGAAGTGTGTATATATTTTTTGGGATACCCTGTGTATGTGTGTGTGTGTTGTGAGAGCAGTCCTCAAATCGCTAAGACTGGCAGAGGAGATAACGAAGGAATGCAACAAGTGGAGAGATGCCGTGCTAAGTAGGACCCGTCCAACCCATGCCAGCAGGGAAAAGCGGATGTAAAAATGATGATGATGATATATATATATATAATATAATACAGTATAAGATAATATTATTATCATCACCATTTAATGTCTATTTTCCCATGCTAACATGGGTTAGACAAGTTATTCTGTTGTGAGAAATGTCAGGTCAGGTGACCATGTCTTGCTCATACAGAACTGATTTTGGCTTGGTTTCTACAACTGGAATCCCTTCCTAACTCCAACCACATTTACTGTGAGTACTGGGTGCTTTTTGTCGTGACACCTACATGACCATTTTACAGTGTAGGCTGGGGACTTTGGTGAGAGAGGTGGGTATTTGGGTGTGCGTGAGGGGTGGAGTCTTATGACGAATTGTCTTCCTTACATTAGAGACGTTTCAGAAAATATTCCAAAGATCTGTAACCTATACAACATCTGGACAGTATTAAAAGATAGATCTTCCTTTTGAGGAAAGCTCTCTTGAACAAAACCTTCCTCCAAAGACATCATGACCAAGAACAATATGTCTTCCATCCCATACAGTTGTTATGGTGAGGATTATAAAAGTAAAAACAGCTGTCCTTTAAAAGTAAAGCTAAAGGAACATCATGAATCTGTAATTTGAGGGATAGACACAGAAATTAGGTTAGGTGGAGGCAATCATTGAAAGTCACCAACAAAGTGTAATAGTTTGGGAACAAGATTGAAAAAATTTCTTTCTTTCTTTTCCAGATGTTTTTTTTAAATTTAGATCATTTAATAATACAAATACCAGTTAATCTAAATTTGGAGGGCTTTAAGTTCTGATTGCAACCATATTAAAATAGTGACAGGGCATAAGCTCTGAGTGCCTTAATCTTCGTAAAAATATTGTTATACAGAGTGTTCCAAAAGTTGCTATTTATTTGGATGTAGCTATTGCTATTCAAAATAGATAGTGGCTATTGAGACACCCTGTATACATGTATGTCCTGGGTTGGGGTTAGGGTTAGGCTGGAGTTGACTTCAAAACAGATAGTGACTATTAAGACACCAAGAATAGCTGTATATTCTGTGTTCAAGCTGGAGTTGACTTAGTTTTTTTATTTTCATGAGATATTGACACAAGATATTAACTTTTTTCTTCTTTTTTCAGTGTCGAGAAGTTGGAATAGAAAGTCATGAAGATATTTTGAAAGTTCTTCACGAGTTGCAAAGTGTAAGTTTTTAGCATCAATTTCTTTACAATTTCATTTCTTTTATTCACCAATATCTTTTAGAAAGTTGCTCTGACTTGCCAAGGTGTACTGCAACTTCAATGGTATCAAGAGCTCAGGAGAGAAAACAAATTAAGAAGCCTTTTGTAGTCAGCTGAAGTACATGCTTTATCATACAGGAGACCCTTGACTTTAAGAGAGAAACCCTTTCTAGTCAGTTGAGGCACTGCATCATATAGGAGACTCTTGACTTTAGAAGAGAAACTCTTTCTAGTCAACAGGGTTACATGCTCTCTAAAATGGAAAATGGACGGTGATAATGATGATTTCAGGTAGTGTTGGAGTTTAACCCTTTAGCATTTAAACCAGCTGTATCTGGCCAGAATTCTCTCGCCTCTTTCTGTTCAAACCGGCTGTAACTAGCCACTTATACTGATGTTAAGGTATTTTCTCAAAATAAATAATATCAAAATCTCATAGATTCAATATTGTGTGAGATAATTATGTGAGATAAAGCCTTTACCATGAAAATATAATAGTAAATATAGAGTAATGTAAATGTTATGTGAGGTATTTATGCGAGGTAAAGCCTTTACCATGAAAATATAATAGTAAATATAGAGTAATGTAAATGTTATGTGAGGTATTATGCGAAAATATAGAGTAAATGGTAAAGGGTTAAGAGAAAACACTCTTTCATTTTCACAGTTGCTAACATCTGTAATGTGGTAAAGTTAATAACTGTTGTAACATTATATGTTGTTGTTCTAAAGACTGAAGTTATTCAAATACTATTGGCCTGCTCTGAATTTGTTAAAGATTAAGTAAAAGTTGTTTTTATAAAATGTATCAAAAGTTCTAACAAGCTAACAATGAAGTATGATTGAAACTTAATACTTTAGTTCAAAGATAAATAATATGGTTTATATAAGTTAACTTTGATACATCAAAATATTACATTAACATAATTTCCTATGTAGAATAACAAGCTATATATATATATATATATATATTTGACAAGAGTCATAAACAGTTTCTTTTTTTCTTTTTATTTATTCATTACTATTTTTGTTGCTGTTGTTATTTATTTATTTCATTTTTTTTTTTTTTTATCTTTATATTCTAAGATATTTTATTCAAGCATATCTAACATGATATAGTTTTAATAGTAAAAAATAGAGTGGAACCTCGGTTTACAAACGCCTCTCATCGCAAACAAATCACGAACAATGTCTCAAGTAACAAACACACAAGTTGGGAGTATTGGCAGGAAGGTGTCACTTGCTGTGTAGTTAGTTACTATGATTATATCTATCTGTCCTTTCACACTCAGTCTCTCTCTTTCTCTCTCACTGTATTTCTCTCTCAACATTTCTTATGGAAAAATATTTTCAGTTTAGAAACATTTTGGTTGACGAACAGCCACAGCTTCAGTAACGAATTAAGTTCGTTAACTGAGGTTCCACTAGTCTGACATTTTTTATTTATTTTTTATTTTACTTTACTTATTAACACAGAAAATTGGGGTCCTGGTATTTGTTTGTTACCATCATTGTCTGACAGTAATTCACAGCCCCTCCCCCTACTACCAGTCATTACATGGCAGTTAAACTACATCAGCTTCACATTTTCTCTTCCACTGGCATTTTATCTCATTTTTTGGGAACTAACCTGCAAAAGAGCTGTAAAGAGATCCATTAACATATCTTTCTCTCCTCCTCCTCCTTACCCCCCCCCTCTCTCTCTCTCTGCTTCTCTGTAGAAAGGTTATAGTAGCCACCCACTTATTTCTTTCTTTCTAACTCTCTATCTCCCCACCCTCTCTCTCTCTACTACTACTACCTATAACTACTCTTATTTTCCACAAATTATATATATATATATGCGTTAGTCTACAGTTCTATTTCCACACATTTGTCTTCACTTCTCTTTACTTTATTACAGCCCCCCCTCTCTCTCACAGAAATCAATATTTACAAATAAACCCCACTCGTTCTATTCATAAAATTAACTCTATTAATCACTCTCATCTTACACATTTATCTGTTTTATATTTTCCTTGTAAGTCTTACTTTAAACTAAACCTATTTCCATGCCATCCCACTTCTATTAATGTCTCCTTCCTTATCTATCAATGTACTAATCTACGGTTCTCTCTCATCAAATTATATGAATACCATCTTTTCCTATCAGATTTTATTTCCTTTTCACCAGTATGTAGTGCTGTTTCCATCATTGGTTATCTAATAATGTTTCCTCACCTACTATCTCTATTTCTCTATTTCATGTTGATAACTGTTAGCACAACCTAACCTCCCTCATAAATGAATCTATCCTGGCTTCTTATTTCTCAAATCGTCTACATTTTTGTACATTTTTACTATTTTGTCATCCAAATTAAATAAACTGGTTTAGATTTATATAACCAGCCTAACATAATTATTGTAGTCACCTTTATCATCGTCATTATTGTTGGTTTAATAACATAAATGGGTTGGGTGTGTCTTTTTTTTTATCCCCAGTATTTCAGCCATGAAGCCTATCCTTTTATATTTTTCTTTACCCAATATCTAGTAATAAGAATGTTCTTTCTTTCTGCCAATCTTGATATTTGTTACCAGAAATCTCTGTTGCTATATTACTCCTATCTTTCCTGTTTAGTGTAGTCAATATTCTGTAGTACAATATAATGTTGAGGTTGTTGTGTAGGATAGACACTAAATATTACCTTCACACAACCATCTTGATATTCCAATCTTCAGGGATCTAAAATATACTTTATAGTAACATACATTTTTTTAAATATATATTTATAAATATATATATATATATATTAGTGAAGGTGTGTAGTTTAGTGGCTAGTGAATTGGATTCACAATTGTAAGGTTGCGAGTTTGATTCCCAGACTGGGTGATGTGTTATGTCCTTGAGCCAGACAATGGACATAATATGATGATGATGATGATTATATATATATATATGCCGTCTAACCCATGCTAGCGTGGAAAATGAACGTTAAATGATGATGATGATATATATATATATATCAAGATGGATTCAGTTTGAAACTGGTTAGACCATTACTCAGCAGAGTACTTGATACTTGGGGTAGTAGAGTATGGTTATATTGTAAACAGTCGGGACCCGACGGCTGGAGTCTTGCCATTTCAACAGCTAGTTCCAGACTAAGTCTGGAACTAGCTGTTGAAACGGGTCTTGACTCTTTATAATATATATATATATATATATATATATATAGTGAAGTGAGGATGATAGAAGCAGTAAAATTGTGAATTAAATCCTTTGCTATATTTAGATTTCGATCTTTTAGGTTCTAAGTTCAATTTTATGATCTTTGAGTTGAGTTCTGCAACAAGACAATCAAACTGAACGTATCAGTCAGTTACTGACATGTTCATCAACTGTTGATATTGTTCAAAATATTCTTAGATATTGAACATTGATCGATTAGCCATCTTATAAGAAAATGTATCTAATTTTGGGTAGAATTGCTTCATCGCATTATCAGCACATATCATCATCATCATTATTTCTGTTTGTTGATAAATGGAAGGGTATCCATCTGTAGAAAACCTGCCGTATAAATGGTCAGGAGGTCCCTTCAGTTGTGTCATAGACATGACAACCTCCCTAATGTTGGGGATTTACACAATAATCTCACCTAGTAAAGGGGTTGGTGATAGGAAGGGCATCTAGCTATAGAAAACCTACCATACAATGGGTTGGGAAGACTTCAGTTATGCCAAAGCTACAACTATTTTAGTGTTGGTGCTATGATAAAATGCATTCAGTTGAGTATGGGATCTTATGTTGGAGTTCCCTGGAGGTCAGAGGCTTCGGTTGGGTACTGATCAGTCTGTAACATGTCCAACCCATGCTAGCAGAGTAAAAAACACGTTAAACGATGATGATGATGATGATGATATCCCTGCTAGCAGAAGTTGAAAAAAAAGTCTCAATATTTATTTCAACACTGACTTCTCTAGCTTTCTTTCTCTTCTAAACTCAAACATATGTTTCTTCATCTTTGAAAGCTGTGGCTAATTCTCAGATTTCTATTTCTTTACTCTAGGGGTCATATTTCTGTGTATTTAGTGGGGAAAGGGTTAGGAATCTCAAAGGTATGCTGTAAATGTTGATTGTATACTCTGCTGTCAGTGTTAAGTTGAGAAACAGGTGAGGTTGCCAAATTAAGATGGCCTATAAATGATGTTGATGATGATGATATATATATATATAGAGAGAGAGATTTTGTTTATGTGTGAATAAATTCATTTAGTTGTGTGGTAAGGTAAAAGAAAAACTAAAGGAAAATATCCAGGAGCATGCTTTACCTGGGAACTTAATGTTGATGTTTGCATTCTTAATTTAGTGAGATTTTCTCTGCATACATTTGTATAATAGAAGTTTTCTGATACTTATCGTCTAAATGATTCTGTTGTTTTGTAGGCAATGAAGACATATCATGCATATCAAGCTGAAGCTAAAAGTGCTGAAGCTAAATTGCAGGATGTCCAGGCTCAAAAGAAGAAACTTGAACATCAACTCCAAGGCAAAACTGGAACCACAAGAAATTTAAAAAGATTTGAACGCAGAGAAGAAAAGGTTTGTAATTCACTTTTAGCAGCCCCAACCAACCTTATTTTTCTACCAGTCCCAACCTTACTTTTTTACCAGCCCCACCTTACTTTTCTACCAACCCCACCTTACTTTTCTACCAACCCCACCTTACTTTTCTACCAACCCCACCTTACTTTTCTACCAGCCTCACCTTACTTTTCTACCAGCCTCACCTTACTTTTCTACCGGCCTCACCTTACTTTTCTACCGGCCTCACCTTACTTTTCTACCGGCCTCACCTTACTTTTCTTTCTATTTCTAGCGCAAACACAAATACAATGAGAACAAGTTGAAGGCTTTGAAAGCACGAAATGATTACCTGTTGTGTATAGAGTCTGCAAATGCTGCCATCAATAAATATTACTCTGATGATATCACAGACCTTATGGATGTAAGTAGAATAAAACAATTTCACACTTATCACTGTTATCATTATCATTATTATGCAGGGTCAATAAAATAAAGTGCCAGTAATGTGCTGGGGTTGATTTAATCAACTTCCACCTCACCAAAAAAATTGTTGGTTTTCTGTCTAAATCAGAAAGCATTATATTACTACTTCTTGACTTTGCCTTTCATCCTTATGGGGTCAATAAAATAAATTATGTTGTTATAATTCAATATGGTTGTTGTATTTCTTCTAATATTTTCCATGAACATTTATCCTAAAAATATTTCTACTTCTTTTTCTCCCTCCAACAGTGTATGAATTTTGGTTACCACAGTTGTGTAGCTCGAACTATGAAAATGTATCTTTCGTCCCATGAACAGTTACGTAGCTCTCACCAGAGAGCAATTGATCGATTGAACCAATGTATACAAGGTCTTGATGCTCGTGCAGACAAACAAAAGTTCCTTGAGTTACACAATCCTATGTTCATGTTACCGAAAAAGTTTGAGTATCAACCGTATAAAGGAGATGAGGTGAGTGATTATATTCTAGCAGTAAATTTATATAGCCATTATGTAGCTCTATCAACTTCTTCTCTCCTTCTTCTTCGCCTCTTCCTCCTCCGTCTTCTTATATATAATTAAAGTAAATGTTTGAGAAGCTGACCCTTTCCTCAATGTATTTTATAAACGAATGTTCAAATATTTATCTGTGAACCTTGCAATAAAAATGCACTGATTGCCCGGTTAGTTATGACTCACTCTATATTTAATGTCTTGGCTATGAGGACTTCATGTTTTATTAAATATTATTCTAAAATAAAATGGAACTGAAATTATTTAGTCTTGTTTTTAATGATCTTATATTAATATTTTTCTTTTTTTTTTCTTTTTCTATTTAGACCCGCTCTATCAACGCAGTTGTGGATGAAATGACCCACCGCTGTGAAACTTTAAAGGTCCGATTAGAAGGAGTACATTTAGAAAATGATGAAGTTAGTAAAGAGTTATTATTTATCTTGTTTGTGTAAGATTTACTGCTGGTATTCACACTGCTATAGATTTGACAAGAAACCACTTCACCTCGCAGGGCTCTCACCTGCAGGCAGCCAACTCCACTCCGATAACAGGGAGCGGGGATGTGGTCTGGGGGGCCAAGAATACTGGAAGTCTCCACTGCGACAGACTCTATCACAAACCTATCACATGAGCAGGGATGTGGTCTGGGGACCAAGAATGCTGGAAGTCTCCACTGCTAGAGGCTCTACCAAAAACCTATCAGAGAGCAGCCAATACTTGGACAAAATAGCTTATAAAAATGACATAGGTGTTGATGTGTTTGTCTTCAATTTATATTTAAATTTCTTTCATCTTTTAATGACAGCTATGGAAAACCCTTGAGACTGCCGAAGACTCCCTTATGAAAATGATCTCTGTGAATGATCACGATGTGACACTTCTCTTCCTATCTGATAACCCTCCTCCACCAAAGTCTCCACATGAAGCTGCTAAACACAAAGCAGATCGCTTGGAGACAGAATCCTATTATCTTTCAGTAAGTTTTTGTTTTTTACTTGTTTCTTCCAAAATCTTTAATCCAGAATCTGTATTCAGTTTAAATTAAACAGATTTCATGTGTTCTAACTCTTCAAAAATAATCCTATTTTTTTTCCTTGTCTTTTAGTTAATATTTATAAAAATCAATTTTGTTATTGATTTCAGTATGTCATATTTCATTTGGAAATGTAAAATTGTTTGACTAAATCTCTATAAAGATTATTATGATAAAATAGTTATTCTTAAAAACAGTTTTCTTAAAGTTGTCTTGAATAAGTTTAGTGAAATTATTATCATTTTTTTTTTTTACTTTATAGAAATATTTATTTTCCCCATGATAGAATCATGTTAGCCATTTAATGATATGTGTTTTTGTTTTAATTATAAGTGTTCTAAAATTGCATTTTTAATATATTATAGAAATTTAAAGAATACACGCTTAGCTGTAACCGCCTTGCTCGGTTACAATCAAAACACAGTGCTATACAGAAGGCTGCTGGTGAAGGCATAAATAATTCAGGAACCATAATGCGGTAAGATCTATTAGATATAAACTTCTTTATAGAATAAAGTCAAATAACTATTCCAGTCTTTATAAAAAGTGAAATCCACAATTTTATATATATATATGCAAACAAACAATAACTGTTCTTCCTTGCTAACAGGGAAAGTGGATATTAAACGACATTGTTATACATATACAATAACTGTGGACTGAGCGCTTTTTGTTGTGTCTCCTACACAACCACTTTACAGTATGGACTGTGGTGTAGTCATTGTGCTGTTTTTTACATTTCAAGACTGTCTTACTAATGTGGTTTCATATGATACAGGAGATTAAGAGTTAATGTGATGTAGTTATAGTGTTATAATAATCATCATCATCATCATCACCGTTTTACGTCCGTTCTTCCACGCTAGCATGGGTTAGACGGGTTGTCCTGTTGTGTGCAGTGTCTGGTCGGCTGACCATGCCTTGCTCATACAGGAACTGATCTGGCTTGATTTCTACAGCTGGATGCCCTTCCTAACACCAACCTCATTTACAGTGAGTGCTGGGTGCTTTTTCGTGGCGCCTACACGTCCACTTTACAGTGTGGGCTGGGTGCTTTTTTGCCGTGGCACCTCCACGACCACCTTGCGGTGGGGGGTGTGGGGGCATATTGTTTATATGCTTCAGCATATACCCATGGGAGGTCGGGTACTCTGTATTACTGCGTGACGCCAGAAGTTACGGTCGTGTGTCATTGTCTTTGAGAGGTGTAGTTGGGTAAGGTCAGGTTTTATCACCTCATCCCAGGTCATCTTGGGTCTCCCCACTCCGCGGTTACCATCAACTTCTAGTGCTCTGCACCTTTTTATGCAGCTGTCATCCTTCATATGCATCACATGTCCATACCAGCGCAACCGCCTCTCCTGCACACAGCATTTGATTCATGATAATAATGAAATTATTGTGTAAAGTGATCAGGTACACTACGTCAAAGGTGCATGTATAGTACATAGAATAATATACAAATGTCAGGGAAGTGAATAGTGTATGAGTCATGATATACATGTGTGTATGGAGGGGGAATATTAGGTGTAGTGTTGGCAAATCTCAGGAAGCATGGAGGTTTTAACTGATGCAGGTAGTTTGTTCCATGCTTCAGCAACTCTGAGCGTGAAAAAATGTTTCCGAAAGTCATGGGAACTGTGCTGTTTTCTGACTTTGTGGGCATGCCCACGTGTGTTAGACACATGGAAATTAAAAAGGTGTTCAGGATTGTTGTTGGCAAGATGGTTAATCATTTTTGTTTTGTTTTATACATATCAAGAATGACTTACTAATGTGGTTTCATATGGTACAAGATGTTAAGAGTTAATGTGATGTAGTTATAGTGTTGTTTTATACATATCAAGAATGGCTTACTACTGTGGTTTTATGTGGTACAGGAGATAAAGAATTCAATTTTTTCCTCTTTCTTTTTTTGTAATTTTAATTCAACTCTTCTTTATTAACAGACCTTTATCATTCCGAGCAAAACCTAAGAAGCGTCGTATTGGCCGTACACCACCTATAGGACAGCCAAAATTATTTGGAGGTAGTTTGGAAGAATACATTGATGTAAGATCTTTATCATTTGAATTGTTGTGAGATGTAGACTTAACTTTCTGGAATATAAAAATATTCTAAATAGAAGATGGAATTAGTTCACAGAAAATCTACCAAATAAAGGGTTGGAAGGACTCTTTAGTTTTTTCAAAGATGAGAACTTTCTTGGTGTTGATGATCTACATGATAAACACACCCAGTACACTCTGTAAAGTTCTTGGTGGTATGAAGAGATTCCAGTTGTACAAAAGCTGCCAAACAAGGGTTTAAGAGGACTTGTCATCTGTTTCAAAGACATGACAACCTCCCTAGTGCTGGTCTTAAAAATGTCTGTCTTGAACTCTGCGGTTCATCAGGCCAGTGCTTATTCCATTGTATAATGTAATCTTAGATATACTATGACAGGGTGGTCATGGCAGAAATTCCTTTGATCATAGCTTTTCTCTGTCAAAGCTAATCTGAAGGTAGAAATTAATATTTCTACATGATTATAAATATCATACTTAAAATAATGCTAGTTAAAACAACTTTTAATATGTTTTTTTCTCTTTTATTTACAGAATACAGGAGAAGAAATTCCTCTGATTATTCGTAGTTGCATACGTGTTATAAATCTTCACGGTAAGTCATATATAGTCTTAGTTATATTCTGTTATGTACAAGTATATTTTATTCACAGTTGTATAAATAACATTACAAATTGTTCACAATTCTTTCAGAATGAAAATATAAACACATATATAAACACATATAATAAATACAATTAACTATTGCTTGGAACCTTACAAATACAACGGACCAAAATATATGATCAAAGTGAGACAGAGAAAAAAGGAAAACAAAAACGACCATCAATTCACCACCAAATGCAACAATCGACTGCACATATTCTGTTATATTCTGAAGTTGATAAATTAAGCACCAGTAATATGCTAGGGTCTTTTAGTTGATAATCTCTCTCCCCATTTAATTTGTGACCTTCTACTAATTGTACCTGCATCAGTTGTTAGCTGTCAGGACACTGCATCCTTCAAAACATCCATGCTCCCCAAAATTCGCCAACACTACACCTGATATTCCTCCTCCATATACACGCACACATGTGTCTGTGTATATCATGACTCATACACTGTTCACTTTCCTAACATTTGTACATTATTCTATGTACTATACATGCATCTTTGATGAGTTGTACTGCACCCGAGCACTGTACACAATAACTTTTATTGTTACATATATTACATGTTTCATTTATATTTTGTATTATCCAGGCATTCATCATCAGGGTATATTCAGGGTATCTGGCTCTCAAGTTGAAATCAACGAATTTAAAAGTAGTTTTGAAAAAGGTGAGATTTAATGGCATTTTTTCTTTTTCTTCTTCTCCACCACAATCATGTTGTTATTTTTTTCATCCATTTTTTTCAAAAATTGCATGGGTTGTTATTATTATTCTCTATTTTTCAATTGTTCAGGTGAAGATCCCCTGATAGATATGGTGGATGCTAGTGACATTAACTCTGTGGCTGGTGTGCTCAAACTGTATTTCAGAGAACTCCGCGAACCTCTTTTTCCATTGCATTTATTTGATGAACTGATTAATTGTACAAGTAAGTCACCTTTTTTTACCATTATTACTTTTCTGTTACCGTTTATACTCAAATATAAGCTAAGGATTGTGTGACTATAATGGTCAATTGCTATAAATAATAGAGAAAATTTGGGGGGGGGGGGGGGGTGAAGAGAGATGCCTGCAATGAATCCAACCTTACATCTCTGAGATGCCAGATCAGTATGTTACCCACTACACCAAAGAACTACTGACCACCAATTCCATCTTTTTAAGTCTCTAGATAAAAGTGCTAATAACTGGTTAACTTAAAAAGTAGATGTAAAAATACTGAAGATTATATTAACCCATTAGCATTTAAACTGGCCGTATGTGGCCAGAATTCTTTCAGCCCTTTCTGTTCAAACTGGCTGTAACCAGCTACTCATACTTATAATAGATAGTATCAAAATCTCGTAGATTCAATATTATGTGAGATAAAGCCGTTACCATGAAAATACAAAAGTATATATACTTTTTGCCACAGCAAAAAAGCACCCAGCCGACACTGTAAAGTGGACGTGTAGGCGCCACGAAAAAGCACCCAGCACTCACTGTAAATGAGGTTGATGTTAGGAAGGGCATCCAGCTGTAGAAATCAAGCCAAATCAGTTCCTGTATGAGCAAGGCATGGTCAGCCGACCAGACACTGCCCACAACAGGACAACCCGTCTAACCCATGCTAGCGTGGAAGAACGGACGTAAAACGGTGATGATGATGATATAGAGTAATGTAAACACTAAAGGGTTAAATTACTTTATGACACTTTTGTTTTACTTTTGGTTAAATCTGAATTAATTGTTTTCTCTTTTCAGGAGTAGATGACACCAATACGCGTATTGAAAAGATTAAAGAATTAATAGCCACCTTACCCCGATCCATCTTTATTGTAATGAGATATCTCTTTGCTTTCCTAAATCAGTAAGTAATAATAATCACCAGTGGATTATTTTTTTTAAAGTTATTATTATAGTTTATGAATGGTTGTGCTCCATCATGGCCTCAGCCAGTCGGCTCGAACATGTAAAAAGATAGCAACTACATCCATGAAAAGAGAGACCTTGAGGGTATCCTCCAATGAGGATATGATAGCCCAACGCCCTTCAGTATAACTAGTTCACAAACCTCACTATGTCTTCTCTATATCTCTTCTCTCACTGGTACTATGGTCTCCTCTTTATATGCAATGTTTTCACTTGAAATCCTTTTATCATAATTTTATTTAAGAAATTTTTTGTTAAGTAATGTTTTGAAAAACAATATAAAAAATACATAACGTTTCAAAGTAATTTCCCTCCTTAAAATGACTTTATTATCGTCTCCAGTCTGTCAGAATACAGTGATGAAAATATGATGGATCCTTACAACTTAGCCATCTGCTTTGGACCAACTCTTCTTCCTATCCCGCCTGACAGGGACCAAGTTAGTTATCAAAGCAATGTAAATGATCTCATCAAAACTATTATCATCAACCAAGAAGAAATATTTCTCAATGATGGTGGGGAGGTTTATGAAAAATGGATTCTTGATAATCAGTAAGTAAACTTTTTATTTTTATTTTCTTCAAAGTTAAAAATAACACTCAATTTCAAAAGTAACTAGGTAATATTTTTCTTTTTTGTCAAATATAGTTACAAAGATCCTTTAAATATAGCTACAAATAACTTTTAAATATAGCTACAAAAATCCATTAAATATAGTTACAAATACCTTTTAAATATAGTTACAAAGATCCTTTAAATATAGTTACAAAGTCTAATCCATTCAAGATACATGTAATTCTAGAAATATACCATTTCAATATATCTAATATCATTTAGTGTTTATATTACATTTAGCACTAGTAGCTATATCTTTAAATCTATTATTTAGTATTTATGTTACATTTAGCTCAACTAAGAATACCTTTAAATGTTATGGTTTCTGAAATGTTTTGGTTTTAAAAAGAAAATTTTATATTCTAGGGATAACATAGATGGCAATGAAGAAGACGAAGTAGGTTCGTTACCGAGTGATGAAGAAGGTAATTTGTTTTGTCATTCAATTGCTTCTGTCTTCCAACTTTTCATATACACTCACCATATGTGTATATATATATATATATATATATATATATACATACATTTATCTACTTTTCTATGTATAAGTGTGTGTCTGTGTATCCAGTTTACAATAGGTACACCATATCCTTGTGTGCTGTAAGAAGCAACTAAAAGTGTTGGTGTCAAGAAAGGCATCCAGCTGTAAAACATTGCCTCAAAAACTCCCACCCAACCCATACCAGCATGACAAAGTTGACATAAAAACAATGATGTTGGTTGATATGTATCTGTCTGTCTGTCTATGCCTGTGTATTGTTATGTTGATAGTCTTGTGTACAAACCTCTCAGCATTTCCTGTTATTTTTTAAGCCAAAAAACAACAATCCCAGCTTCTTTCAGTTTTACAGTTAACTAACATTTCCAGAAATCTAAAAGCCACTTTTTTTTTTATTTAATAAAAGACTAGCTTTTAAATTTAATTTGGAAATTTGATTGGCTCATTGCACAGAAAACCTACAATATTTAGTGAGAGAGAATGGGTGGTGTAACTTTTTGAAACCCTACTGAAAGTTTACTATTTTCTCTCATTATTTTCTTATGTTTCATTCTTTCTCTTTCGTGGCACTACTAATAGCAGCATGTATCTTGCAGTGTTGCTTCCACACTAAATATGGTTCTAGTCAGTGCTTCTGCTACTAAAACTGCTCTATTTATTTAATTCTATCTTTCCAACCCTTTGTCCTTGTTTCTCAAAGCTTTCCTCTAAAACAAACTTACCTATACAGCTTACCTATGCTATATAGCTGCCTATATTGCTTAATTCTCATTTCTATGTTCGTATTTTGTTGCTCAAAACCTGTCAACGCCAATTAACTTTTAACATTTTAATTACATTTGTTAATTTTAAGTTTTGACAAGTTTTTGTTTGTATTTATGAAAATATCCTTTTGGTTGTTTTATGAATAAATTTAATATAATTAACATAAAAAAGAACTTTATTCTTCAATTCTAAAATGACAAATATTAATAGATCATATAAAAATCATCGCCAAATAAAAATGACCACATTAGGTTTACCCCTTTAGCATTTACATTACTCTATATTTATTATTGTATTTTCACAATAAAGGCTTTATCTCACATAATATCGAATCTATGAAATTTTGATATTATTTATTTTGAGAACAATACCTTAACATCAGTATGAGAGGCTGGCTATGGCCGATTTGAACAGAAAGAAGTGAGAGAATTCTGGCCAGTTTAAATGCTAAAAAGTTAATGTATTTGGCTTACAATAGGGACACCATATTCCTCAAAATTATAAGAGGTAACTAGAAAGGTTGGCATCAGGAAGGCCATCCAGCTGTAAAACATTATCTCAAAGGGGACCCTATAATAAATATGTAATTTGTCAAGGGATCTTATACTTTTTGACATTCTTTGATTTATTCAGTTTAGAATTATTCAAATATTTTTGTAAGAATTTTGTTTTACTCACATTGTCTGGAGAGGAGATGGACTCTGCCAGGTTTTAAATGCCCAAGAAACGCTGTATGTCACTTTGGTGCCTTTACAACTCCATCAATAGTTATGGGTGCCAAACATACAATTGTATGGTACATAAAACAACCAGATTGTTTCACATATTTCTACAATTTGGTTTGCTATAACTTCAATATCTACACTGAATTCAGTCTTTCTTATTTAACAATAGAGTTAGTAGTAATACTGTATTTCATTGAATAATTTTCATATATGAAATTAAATTTTAAATTGGATCTTTATTGCTCAGAAAATACAAAAAATATTGTTAGAAATAAAATGGTTGACTTTTATAAAGGGAGTTAACTATAACTAATATCTGGGTTACTGGTTTTGGTTAGAGTGTGTTTTTGTATTACAAACTTCAAATTTTCCGGCTTAAATAAATAGTTGATATATATTGATATAATATTCGTAATTTACTTCATTAGGAATTTATATAATTAGCTAAATAGGTTTCCTTGATCTATCTTTACTAACACATAGATGTTTCTATAAATAACCAGTTTCCTTTATTGCACGAGTTTGTTGTTTTTTAATTTGCATAATAAACAAATTAATGCTTTTCTTCTATGCCATTTACTTACTCCTCTAACATTTTGAATGATGATTATTTGCCTTTCTTGCAGCCTCCATCTGTGGTAAGCTGGAATCCCTTGGAAGCATCTTTATAATCCCTTTTTTCCCCAGCATGTGTCTACACCCGTTCTCCTCAATACAGCTTAATGCCAACCAGCCTTTCTGTGTTCATTGTTTCATTTTTATATGTTTTAGGCAACTGAAAAGCTTTATTGCTCATAGGAAAATTATAAATATTTGTTTAAATCCTCTTTTTTTAATTTTATATAAGTCTGTGGTGTGTGTGCATGCAAGTGCACTTTACTTTACAAAAATACTATCATAGAAAGTTAAAATATATTATTATGTCCAAACAATATTTAAACTTATTAGTTTGGCTAACGTAATTCATATTTCACGAGATAGTGTTACATTATTAATGTCATTTGAAATATATTTCAAATAGCTCAGAACTGAAAAGTCCTGAATGAAATGAAAAATTTAAACAACAGAATCTTGCAATATATCGATAATAGATTGAAACTTGACTATATCATATTTTTTCTGTGTGCATGCATGTACATTCCTCTATGTGTTTGTATGTATGAGTGTTTAATAATGAATATGGTGAATCTAGATAGGAAGTTTAAATTCTGTTGTCATAACTTCACTATTCAGATAATAACTTTAAGATAAAATTAAAATTTGGTTTTACGCTCTAACATAGCGGATATGTAAATTTTAATATTTGGCAAAGCCAGCCATAAAATCGCTTGGTATGCAAATTAGGCTAATCAGCCGATGTATACTTTAGAGAATACTATATATTCTCAAGAGTTATAGTGAGTGACAGAAGAGAGATACACAATCTTGATAAAGGGCAATAACTCAGAAACAATATTGTCATCGCTAGAACAAAAAGATGGCGATAGTCATCTAAAAATCATAGTGTAATGAGGCTGTTTGTTTGCAAACGACTTGAATATTATAATTATTTGATATAAAACTCACAAATGCTACTTTAAGATAAACAAAATTGCTGCAATTACATTTCTCATCATTCACAGCTACAGCTTAGGTTTTCAGCTGCTTAAAAAGTCATTATTACAAATTCTATTTTATATTTTATCTATTCAAAATATTTTGGTATAAATTAAATGGATCTGATCTATATATATTGTGAAAAAGAAAGTCAAATATATGAGACCTGCCAGTTTTTTTTTTAATCTAACGTATATACTTGTATATAAGTACCCCCAGCTATAGGCGAACATTCAAACCCCATTTATATACCGAGGCAGCTAACAAACACAGTGTTTAGATAGTGTATATAAGCTAACTTCCCATTTTATCATTGACTTTTTGGTCACATTATTCCTCATCTTATATTCGAGTATATACAATATATCTCTGTAAGTTTTGTTTTAAAGCACAACATTTCTTTTCTCCTCAGTTAGAATATATTTTCTGTTTTATATTTCATTTTAAATCTGAACTTGATAGAAAACATGTTAATTAAATTTCAATTTCCTTTGATATATTGAATTAAAGAGACTCTTCAGTGTATCAAAGATATGGCCACCTCCCTAGTGTTGTTGATGGTCAAGATAAACGTATCTAGTTCACTCTGTAAAGTGGTTAGGGATAGGAAATACATCAAGCCATAGAAACCCTGCAAAATAAAAAGGGTTGGGACAGATGTTTCACCTGTGTCCAACATGTAAAAACCTCCCTAGTGCTAGTGTCATGATAAAATGTATTTGGTACAACACCAGGTTATATGTAAGTGAGATGTAAACTTCCTGCCCGTCTGAGAGGTCAGTTGCCATGCTTGAGTACTGACTCGACATGTGGAAATCCATCCAACCATTACTCACAAGGAAAATGTATGTTAAATGATGATGATGATGATGGTTGTTATTTTATTTATTTTTGCTAAATATAATTGACATGATGAATATAAAAGCTAAATTTTTCTTCTTTGATATGAAACTAAAGAAAGATACTAATATACATTGCTACACCCCTTTTAGAAGTACCCCCTATTTAATTAATTATTTGTATGTACCCAGTTTAGAATATGTATACCATATCCCTGTGTAGTGTAAGAAGCAACTAAAAGCAACTAGTTAGGGCAGGGTATCTGGCTGTAAAACATTGCCTCAAAATATTGCCTCTCCAATTCAGGCCAACATGGAAAAGTGAATGTAAAAACGATAATGATGATGATGGCTACAAATTTTCAAAACTATAAATCTATTTTTTTTAAAGCTAATTCTTTCTTTAGTTTGCCCACTTCGTGACTGAGTGATTTAGAAGTGTTTTGGTTTAGTACAGTACTAATTAAATCAAATATATACGTAACATTGTAGATATTAAAAAGTCTTTTGTTCTGTTATTTTATTTGGATGTTTTCATAAAGAATTTTATTTAAATATTTACTTATTTTCTTCTCTTATCGTGCTTTCATTTCCAGCCTTAGTTAACAGCCTGGTGCATGGCAGGCTTCACAAAGTTCACTTGCTCATGATACACTACATGGGTGGGGAAATCAATCATTTGTTAAATATTATTGATTTGTTTTCAAACAGACATATATAATCTTTTATTGTTTTACTAGATTTCAGTCATTGGACAAACAGGTGTGTTGGGACACCGCCTTTGAGGTCTTTAGTCAGTTAATGTGGTATTTTATTTATTGACCTCCAATTATCAATCAAATTAACTTCTAACATCCTGTAATGATTTATGCTGATACAGACCTGGGCTGGGCCACGCTTGAAATGCCCAAGAAATGCTGTATTCCACTATGGCACCCCTATGACTTCACCAGGAGTCACGGGACCTTACAAATGATTTAGCAGAAATATTTTTAGTGGTTTTGTTAATTTAAATGTCTTTAGTATCTTTACTAGTGGACAGATTGTTGTGAAAATTTACAGTAAACTAAAGTAAAGATTTTAATATTTAATGTGAAACAGTCATAGTTCTGTTCAAGAATATCTTGCCAATGTGGTTCTGTTTGGTACAGGACATTGAGTTAATTTAGCTTTTTGATTTGGGGATGGTGCATGTGCTTTGTTCTATTGGCAATATTGGTAACATAACCATCCCCAAATATAACTATATATATATATGTGTGTGTGTGTGGGTGTATCATCATTATTATCATCATTTTTGTGTCAACTTTTCCATACTGGCATGGATTAGACAGGACATTTTCAGTTTGAGGCAATATTCTTACAACCGGATGTCCTTCCTGGCATTAACCTCTTTAGTTATTCCTTACAACACCCAGGTATACATTGTACCTGTTCTAAACTGGATACATAATGTTATACATCATCAGCATCATCGTTTAACATCCAATTTTCCATGCTTGCATGGGTTAGACGGGATGTCACATCTTGCTCATACAGATCTGTATTTTGGCTGGGTGTCCTTCCTAACACCAACCACTTTACAGTGTGGACTGGGTGCTTTTTATGGTAGCACCAAAATTACCATCTAAGAGGATGAACTGGGTGGTTTTTGTTGTGACACCAGCACAATCATCTTACAGGGTGGACTGGGTAGTTTTTGACATGTCACCAGCAGAACCATCTTACAGGGTGGACTGGGTGGTTTTTGTGTCACCTGCACAACCACCTTACTGGGTAGTTTTTCACGTGTCACCAGCACAACCACCTTACTGGGTAGTTTTTCACGTGTCAACAGCCCAACCACCTTACAGGGTGGACTGGGTAGTTTTTGTTGTGTCACCAGCACAACCACCTTACTGTACAACACATTTTCAAATATATTCATCATAACAGTGGAAGAAGATATATTTCTGTGAAAAATTAAATAGGGGCTTTTCAGTTGCTACTGAGAAATTTATAGGCATGTGCTCACATCCCCCTATTTTTCATTCACACATTTTGTGTCAATAATTTGGTTCCACTCCACCCCTTCATTTATTTTTTCTTTTCTTTTTTGCTCTTTTGGACTGTTTTCCTGAGTTCTGCCTGTATTTATTTTTCCACTCTGGTATTATGTGTGTATTTCCATATACATGTGTATGTATACAAGCGTGTATGTGTGTATATATATATGTATGATGTTACATGGCCTACTGATTTTGGTGCTGAACTCACAATTATTAAGTTGTGGGTTTTGTTCCTGGATGAGGTGGTGTGTTGTGATCTTGAACATGATACTTCATTTCACATTGCTCTACATGGTACAAGTGAGAACCCTATCATTAAAACCCTGAGAAACCACCTGTGAGTTGCAATCTCGTATGGGAACAGCTAAACCTGCATACGTGTCAGCTTTTGTTTTCATTTTATATATATATATATATATATATATATATATATATATATATATAAGACATGACTATGTTCAAGTTTTAACATTATAATCAGTTTTTTTAGTTTTTTTTTTATTACAATCCTATTTATAAAACACATCAGTCAAATGCAGCTTGTTCTTGTGTTAACATGCTTGTGGTTTGTTGTTGATGTAAAGAGGGTTTTAGAGAGTATTTTCTAGTATATTATTAGTCTTAATTTATAGGTTTGGTGTAATAGTAGTTTTTGTGTTACATTTACGAGACTCTTCATTATGTGTTTGTCTGGTCATATAGTTTATATGAATGATAGACTTCATGTGTAAAGGGTGTAATGTTGGAGCATATCTGTTGCCTTGTATTTCTGCCTATATTCATCTATGTCTTGCTCTGTTAGTCTGTTTTGATATCCATTGTTTCATCATTGTCTGCTTTAATCCATGGAGTTCTTTATCTGGTCTGTCATTTGTGGAAGTGAATCTAAATGTTCTTCAAAGTAGAGACTTTACCACCAATATTTTTACAGCTGTGGAGACATTTGCTGTGGGGATATTTATTGTCACCCTATAGCTGTAGGGATATTTATTGTCACCTTAAAGATGTGGGAACATTTATTGTCTCCCTATAGCTACAGGGACATTTGCTGTCAGCCTATGACTGCAAGGATTGTTCCCTATAGCTACAGGGATAGTTCCCTATAGCTGTCGAGACATTTGCTGTCTCCCTGTATGGGTGGGGATTATTTGTTTGTTTTTTTAAGTTATTAATATTTTTCAACATAAAATATGTACCAAACTTGATAAAATAAATAATCTGGATCAATATAATTGTATAAATCCTTTAAAGTTGGTGCCAGCATAACAACCATCTCAGTCCAGTGACTGAAACCAGTAGAATACAATAATATGTAACAGTTTCAATATTTATTTGCCATTTATCTCAGACAGACATTAAACTAATTTTTGATTTTTCTCCATTTTTTTAATTTTCAGATAATGATCTGTTTGAAGCAACGGCACTGTATGACTTTGAAGGACGGACGGAAAGGGAACTATCTTTCAAGAAAGGCAATACATTGGTGATATTCAAGCAAGTCTCCAGCGACTGGTGGGAAGGTTGCTTTAATGGCAAAGAAGGCCTCATACCCGATAAATATGTAACACTTAAAACCGGGTACGTGTATATTATGTGTGTAGAGTGTACATGTCTAAGTGTGTGTGTGTGTGTGTGTAAGGTATACTTGTCTTAGTGTGTGTGTGTCGGGTTTACCTGTCTTTGTGTATGTGTATAGAGTATACTTATCTTTGTGTGTATATATAACCCATGCCAACATGGGTTATATATACAAAAATGTATGTGTGTAAAGTATAGTTGTCTTTGTGTGAGTGTAGATGTGTGTAATCCAAGCCAGCTTAGAAAAATGTATGTGTAGAATATACTTGTCTTTGGTTTTGCCCATAAAATCTGTCCAGCAATTCTTTCCTGAGACATTCTAACCTCTGTAGCAGCAATCAAGCCAAGAAATGTTTACATTATTTTATTATTTATTTCCAAATATTCCAATGAATGTTTAGTGTTGTTTGTTGGTTTTTTAAAAAGAGGTTTAATGTATTTTTCTGTTTCTCTCCAGGCGTGAGGATAAAAGAAACCACAGTAGTAGCGGTGATGAAGATAAACACAGCTCTACATATTCTTTGCCATTGAAACCTCCGATGAGACAACTTAGTGATGATAGTGCCACCAACCAACAGCTGGCGAAATGCATGTCTCAACCAAATATTCTTATTCAACAAGAGAGACCAGCCAGCCCTAAAACGTCTGTACAATGTCCTTCATCGCCAAAAATGCACATGAAGCTTGAGGCCCCGCCTCTTCCAATGATTCGTGAAAGAGTTGTTAAAGAACACTCTACAAAAGAAGAAAAATCAGAGCCGCCCCAACCAACTAGTGTAACTGCCACCAGCACCACCTCAACAGCGACAACGACAACTGCAATATCAAGTTCTGTGAGCAGCGAAGAAGTGGCAGCTATTGAAGACGCACTTGCCAAGATGATGTCTGGCATAAAGTCTTTAGAAGTACAACAGAAAACTGATAAAAGGATGAGCTTGCCAGCCATGAAGAGTAAACCCACTCCAAAACATACACCTGATTTAGTTTTAGACCTTCCTGAAGGGTCAGACTCCCCACCCTCACAGGAGAATAGTGAGCCTGGTAGCCCCACTGTCATTAGTGGTGCTGATGCTTTTGCTAAGTCCAATCAAAGTACATTAAAAAAAGGAGGACATCCGTTATTGCGCACACCAATAGCAATCAATCGGCATAGTGCCCCTGAGGACACACAGCCACCAGGTGGACTTGTGCAGTCATCAGTATTAAAGAGAAACTTTAGCACACAAGTGCCTGGTGGCCGTATTTGTCCAAGCCCCATGCCTCCTGCAGGACTTGCAGAAGTTCCTAGTGAAGGGATTTGTTCTACAACCCCACCTCCAATACCAGAGAAGCCTAAAGTCTCTATGAAAGCTAAACCTCCTGTTATGCGCAAACCTACAAAGTCTCCGGATCCCCAACGTAAATTTAACCCATCCGATGAAATTGCTGCGATAGCAACATCTACGACTCCTCCGACAGTGGCAACTACAGCTGCTTCGTCAACCAAGCAATAAAGATAAACACAAACATTTAAAGAGATTTCTGATTTCTGTGAAGGAAAAAAATGAAAAAAAAATGTTATGAGAAATAGATACCATAAGAATGGTATGGAAGTAAAAAGTGTAAAACTCTAGTAATAAATAAACAAGACAGAAATAATATTTCTTCTTATCAACAGGCCAGAGTTATCTGTTGATAAAAAGGAAAGTGGATGTATCTGGAAAAAATGACTGTAGAAATTACTAGTGTAAGCTTTCTGGGCATTGCCATTTTTGATATCCATTGCAGAGCAAAGGATCTACAATAGCTTACATCACACTTCTTATCCCTTCCCCCCATATCTCCTCTCTGTCTTAATATTTTTGTTTTTTATAACTTAACCCTGTTTTGGATTCTTCTTCCCATAGGTCAGTTTGAAATTGTGTTGTAAATGCTAAAAATGAACACATTTTTTTTTTTTTTTTTTTTGAGGGAGGGTGGGTGCATACATTACCAACATACTCATTCATGTTTACTCTCAAAAATCATTGCCAAATATAATTTTTTTTTTTTCCTGATACAGACTGATTATATTAATTAAACAGAAGATATTTCTAAGTTTGATTTTTTTTTTTACCTTTGTAAAAAAACAAACCATTAAAATCAGTTAGGTGTTTGTATATACCGATTGATTTGTTACAGTTAATTATTGATTATGGCCTAACTAATTCTTCAAAGGACAATGCACAGAAGTACAGAACAGATGTAAAACTGAAAAAGAAATCCCCCTCTAATGTAAAATTGTTGTATTAGTTATTATTACGATACAAGGTATTGACTTCTTAATAAAATGTAGAAACAGACTATTGTTTCTTTGCTATGTAGAACTGTGTGTAAGAGATGAAGTAAAAACTGGGGAAAATACAGTCAGAAAAAGATGTTTGAAAAAAAAACAAAAGGAAATGTGCAAAATATTTTACATCACCTCATCAGTGATAATGTTTTTAGCTTTATTAAAAGGGAATATATAAAATGTATGCATTTTATAAGTGTTGCTTGTTATGGAAGCTAAAAAGAATGATTTATTCTCTCTATACTTCATGTTTTAATAGTTCAAACTGGAAATACTCTCTTATTTTTAGTAAAATTTTGTTATTTAATGCAATCAAGAAAGCCATGTAGATTCAGCTTTTCAATACCCAACTTGATGTCTCTTATTTCTGGGGTCAGCTTTTTTTTCTTTTCTTCCTCCACAGGGATCAATAAAATAAGTATCAATAATTATCTTGGGTTAAATCAATCAAATATATTATGTTTCCCTATATATATATATATATATATATATATATATATATATATATGTATATATATATAGGTTGTTGTATTAAAGAAAGAATATGTTTCATGTAACCAACTGCAGGGCAAGCTTTTTAAGCAGCTTGTTTCATTTCTATCAATGAATGTGTATCTAGTACCACTAGTTGATCTAACAAAATTACTAGCAACACATGCTGAGCCCTTCACAACCAGTCTACCTTAGAAGCAACACATGCTGAGCCTGATCCCTTCACCTCTGTTGTCTACTTTTGAATAAACCCATGCTGAACCCCTCCATAATATCCTCTACACAACATCCTGCTTCAGCTGTGTTCTAACTACTGTAACCCCTTCCATCAACACCTACCTGTTGATTTCTTTCTCTCCTACTTCTGTTGTTAGAGCAGAAGCTTCAGCTTTTCCTCTCAAATCTCTTTTAGCCGTTTTGATACCAAACCACCTGTAAATACCTCTGGTTCTACAATACTAAGCTATATATTTTAATACCAAACCACCTGTGAACACCTTTACAGAGCTAACTATCATATGGAAAATTTAAGTTTTTGCTTTAGTTTACTGAAACTTCTCACAAAAATCTGTCCACTAGTAAAGATACTATAAACAGTTGAATTGTTAAAGCCATTTTTAGATATTTTCTGCTAAATTATTACAGGAAGTTAATAATTGGACAATTTGGAGTTGAAATATTTATGTGTTACTCTTTCTTGTGGTAATCATATTCAGATGGTGTACAGGTATCATTAAGCTCCTACTAAAAGATAATTAGTACTAATGGTGGTGGTAATTAGAGTAATAAGAATGTTTATCATCAAATTTTGTTGTTAATTATTGTAAACACAGAGCCAATTATCTTAAGGATTCTGGAAAATTCTACAAGTTCAGTGATGCAACACCGATGGAAGAGTTTGTGGACTACAAGGGGGACTATGTTGAAAAATAAACCTCATTTTGGTCACATTCCATGAGTATCTTGGTCAGCCTGTGAAATTTTCAGCCAATACCTGAAGACAAATTTCAACTACAATAACTGTTTTACACTAATGTTGGAAATATTTCTTACTAAATTCTAAACTATTTTATAATTAGCAGAAGACATTGCTAAAATCAAAAGACATTTAAAAAAGTTACCAATATATAGACGTGGGAATTATATACTCTTTTATTGGTTTCAATCATCAGACTGCGGCCATGATGGGGCACTGCTTTAAAAGGATTTTTTATTGTTGTTATCAATAATTATATTGGCAACCAGTAGTTTGTTTTCAAGCCTGATGATAATTTTATTGATCCCTCTTAGTCAAACTGCTAAGTTACAGGACATAAACGTAAACAGACTCACACACACATATACACACAGCAGGCTTCTGTAGTTTCCAGGTCTTCATGGATGGGAAGGTCAGGGTTGGATTTGGTAAGAAATGTTACTTCACAGATCATCTCTTGATGCTGCATGTTAGAAGGAGCTATATGAGAAAGGGTAGGTGTAGATTTCAGTGTGCCAAATAGTAGCTGAAACACTACATACTATTCATATCTATATGCCATCACTACAGGTTCTAACTGAAGCTGTGGGAAATGTTATTAAACCCAAATATATATATATATATATATATCTGTGAACATAAACATCTTATTGGGTGTAGATTGTAAAAGGTGACCAGCTTGATCAGAGTTTTATTGTAGTAATGGCGGTGGTAGTAGTAGTAGCAGCAGTGTTACCACTGGAACGAAAGGATGGTCATCTCAAAACAGCGTAATGAGGCTGTGAGTGTCTGTATTTGTGTATGTATACCAAATGTCTGTATTTGTATATAAGTGTGTGTGCTTGTATTTATGTGTACGTGAGTGCCAGGTGTACCTGTTTTTGTGTGTATGTGTGTGCCAGATGTGTCTGTGTGTGTGTTATTTTAAAGGGAGGAGGATATAAGATACATGTGACATAGAGGATAATTGGAAGTTTCTCTGGGACAACAGGCTTCATTCAGACTACTAAAGAAATCTGACAGCTGGAAGAGAACTACTAGCCAGAGGAAAGGTGATTTTATGGTGGAACAGTATTGTGGATAGGACCAGTAAATCTAAGAGACAGGTGTGGAAAGATTGAGAAAAATGGTGGCAGTAAAGAGCAATAGCAAGTAGCTAAAAGAGAAGCTAGACTACGGGTTTATTTGGTTTGTAGAGAAACAGAAAGTAAGGGATTTGCCAACATTCTCTGGCGTGAAGGTCAGGGGCGTGAGGTGTTCAGCGTTGTGAAGCAAAGTCTGTGTGTGAATCAGGATGTCGTTGGAGGAAAAAGTGAGTTCAAAATTACTGGCACAATTAGCGTCACTGACACTCAGGAGAGACCAGGAACTGGTACTATGAGAGGTTGATGAAGGTAAAGAATGAGTAGAAGGAAGAGAGACTACTCCCAGTAGACTCGAAGGACCAGCTATTGAAATAAACTTACCAAAAGGACCAGCTATTGAGATAGATTGAACAGAAGGGACCAGTTATCTAAAAAGACAATTATCGGGTCAACAAAGCAATGTGGCAGAAAGTTGTAAAGCTACTGGACCCCCAGAGATAGACCCTGAGGAGTCCACAAGTCACCTACATAATCAATCAGGTCATACAAGATGATGTCATACCTAATTACAGCTGCAGTAATATATGGTGTCACACCTAATTACAGGTACAGTAATATAAGATGGTGTCATACCTAATTACAGGTACAGTAGTATAATCGTCCCCTCTAAAGATGTGCTCTTGATTAAAATATATCCTACAATAGAATCAGAGTCACTCCAGATAGAGCTGCTACTTCTCCGAATTGAGAGACAACTACGCTATTACGGGCAAAAACCAACCGGCAGGAGACCTAGAGCAAGATGGTTGGATAATATCCTTAAGCTCGGCTGGTCTCCCATGGGGATCCAGCTGGATCAGTTAGAGACGGTTGCTTGTGGCAGGACCCACAGGCAGGAGTGTTTGAGGACTCTGGCCCCATGAATATCTCAGGAATAAGTGGGCGAAGAATAATACATTTGGTATGTTGCGACAATTTTACAGAAAAAAACCAACTTATCAAGATTCGCTCATAATTAAAATACAGGCTCTGCTGCAATTCGGGCCGAGGAGGGTAAACTCTCCAAATATCGGTCGATCTCCGACAGGATTGCGTGGGGTCCCCATTAGCTTATAATAGAAGAGAGACGGAGGCAGTGACTATACTAGCATTGCTAAAGTATTTTGTAGAGACAAAGATTATCCCCATATAGCTATCTATCTATGGTATTGTTTTTAATTACACTAAAAATAAAAATAAGCCGAATCATGTTTATTTTCTTACATCTGACATGTTGCGACAAATTTACACTACACAGAAATGTGACTTCCATATCCGGTGCACACAATGCGCATGTCGCTGTGAACGGAAGTGACGTATGACAGCTTTTCACTTTCATCCTGGTCTCTACTCATCCTGGTTCTTCTCGAAGCACCCGGACGAAAATAACAGCACAAGGTTGGTTACACGTGGTTATGTCGACCGTCAGGTTATCATGTTGTTTTCTTGTTGCCATCCTCTATTGTTAGCAATGTCTTGTCACTTGTACATTGTTTTATATATAAATTATAAGACGATCAATATATAAGAGAGTGTTCATTACAAAATGGCGCTTGTGTAACTGTACAAGCACTGTTTGACGAAGGCGGAGACGTTGAAGTGTAGTAATGTTAAGTAATTTTAGTACTGCTACTAAGTCTGTTTGACTTCCAACGTCGGTCATTATATAGACACGGACATATATATATATACACTCACACACACATATATTTATACATATGTATATATATACACAGGGTGCCCCCAAATGTGACCACACCTTGATTACCTGTACAGGCAATATTTATTACAATGTTATTGAAGTGTGTATACACTCAAGCACATATATATGTACATTCCCGATGATGTCATACGAATGAAACAGTTCTAGTCCTGTAGAAGTCATTATATATATATATATATATAATAAAGATGCCTATACTCTACCAATGTATTGAGTACCTTTTTTAACTGTGATCACCTCTCGATCGACTCAACTCGGGAATCTAAATATTTGATACCTCGTTCCTACTCAATATATACACAGGGTGTCTCCCAGAAATGTAGATACACACTTCAGCATTCTAATTGATTGCCTGTACAGGTAATCAAAATTTGTATACATTATTGGGGGACACCCTGTCAATATATATATATACGTATTAAAGTTTCCGTTGAAAATTGAAAAAGTCAGAGGAATGAAGAGTGCTCTATGTAAGTTACAGAGCTAAATATTTAATATATACACACACACACAACGTTTATGTATATATATATATATATATACACACACACAACGTTTATATATATATATATATATATATATATATATATATATACACACACACACACACAACGTTTATATATATATATATATATATATATATATATACACACACAACGTTTTTATATATATATATATATACACACACAACGTTTGATCAACCACAACTTCATTGATCGTGTCTATATTAACTAGTATAATTCGAATCATTATATCGATGAGATAAAAACTGATTAACTTGTAGCATTTACTATGTTTTTGAAGTTGAGTTGGTTTTATTTATTCTGTAGTTGATATAAGTTAAACTTTACAAGGCGTCATGTCAACGTTATGGAAAGGGAGAAAAACGTTGGAATTCTAACGATGACATTTGTAATTTTATAGTCATATATTATATATTATAAAGAAGAGAGACGGTTATATATGTGTGTACACCTACTTATTATGTAGAGTTCTTTGCGTCTGTTTACTAAAAAAAAGTCGGTAGATTATCTGATCAACAATCTTTCCTAAATTGAATATCTATCTATCTATCTATATAAACAGACACACAAACACACACACACACACACACACACACACACACACACACACACACACACACACACACACACATATATATATATAGAGAGAGAGAGAGAGAGAGAGAGAGAAAGAAAGAAAGAGAGTCTGCGGTGCTGAGATCGAGGAGATCATTAATCATGTGAGTACTCGATACATGGGGAGATGTAGAGTGGGTATAGACACAAACCAAAACTGCTTGGCACCTCAGTCGGGACTCTCTTTCTCTCTCTCTCTCTCTCTCTCTCTCTCTCTCTATATATATATATATATATATATATATATATATATATATATATATATCTTAAGGTTTGTTGGTTCACCACTGGATAGAACTGGTCATTCCGTATGGTCAATCCTGGTGTAATATTGTGAAGAGTACTCAACGCAGTGCAGTTCACCCATCTTCGTTTGTGTAGTTGGTGGTGCGAATACGGAGTTAATTATAAATGAAATAACAGGAGGTTGGACTGGTGTAAATCCTTGAAAGGTTTATTATACTATGATCATTTCAATGACAGGGTTCCATATGAATCCGGTGATATCATCAGGTATTGGAATATAACATAGTATAATAAACCTTTCAAGGATTTACACCAGTCCAGCCTCCTGTTATTTCATTTATATATATATATATATATATGGAATAGAAATAACCAGGATTAAATTATTTAATTGCTTTACGAACCTTTCTATGAATACAGTAAAAAAAAATTCCATTTTTTCTCCTCTGTACTTTTATAGTCATATATATATATAATCATCGTTAACGTCCACTTTCCACGCTAGCATGGGTTAGACGGGTTGTCCCATTTGTGGCAAGTTGGGCCAAGTACAGAATTGTTTCTAGCTAGATTTCTACTGCTGGATGCCCTTCCAGTGTGTGCTGGCTGATTTTTGTCGTAACTCCTATATATATATATATATATATCAACAATCGTTTTTTAACCATTGATCTTTGGTAGAATTGCGGAAATATTAACTTTCTTTTTAACTATTTTCCTCTCATGTCTTTGAAGTGTTAGTCTAATTCCAATTGCTCCACCTTTGATTAATACAATGTAGTTTTAAACTCCATTTCATTAAAAAAATATATTTTAATATTAGTCTTCATTGGTGCTATAAATGTGGTTAGTATTGGGAACAGCATCCAGCTGTAAAATAAAGCCAAAATACAGTTCTGTTTGAGCAAGGTATAGCCAGCTGGCCAGACTTGTCTCATGATGTGAACGACCTGTCTAACCCATGCTAGCATGGAAAAAGAAGACGTTAATGATGAAGATAAGTATTAAATTATTGTACTCTCATCTTCTTTTCTTTTTCAGTCATCTTAAACTCCAGTGAATGTTTATAAGACAATTTGTTTGAATGTGCTGATGTAAAGAATAGCCATTATGTCTTCTGACGCTGACTGTGATTTTGATTCTGTTTGGCTTCAGCAGTCTTCACAAATACAGAATTCACTTCCACTTTCCATATCTGGTAAGTATTTTTCTTTTCACACTAATAATTGAAGATTCTTCTACCACTTATTCCTGAGAGGGTCGTGGGGGCAGAATCCTCAAACACTCCTTTCAGCTGGTCCTGTTAGAAGCAACCGTCTCCAACTTACCTTTGAATTACATATTTTACCTTTAAATTACACGCCTTACCTTTAAAGTCATATATATCCTATATTTTCTAATTACTAATGAAAACAGAGTTTTTCAGCCAAATTAGATCTTGATTAATGCAGATACTGTTTTGTGAATGAAGATTGTTATTAAAACAAATTGTGTTTATTACCCTTTACTGTTTTATTTTGATATAGAAGTTTTTATATATTTATCTAACATATTTCTTGGTTTACTCTTTTGTTTAGACCAGTCCATTGAAAATGGTGTTGCTAGCAAATCTGACACAACTTTAAATAATGTTAGCAATCAGAGTGATATCATATTAAAGGAAGATTTGAAAGTGTTAACTGGAGACTCTGGCTTAACTCCTGGACAGCATTATTTAATTGTATCTAGAGATACTGCTGGTAAGTTATTGTATTTCTACTATAGCCTTTGGCTGACCAATGTCTTGGCCACAGTCTGTTGACTGAAACCAGTAAAATAATCAAGTATTAGTCAACTTCAGACAATGGTGAACTGAGATTGAACTCAGAACCACAGGGTTATGAAGCAGCTGTGCCTGTGGCCATCATTGAAATTGTTTATAACTTGAAAGAAAAGAAAAAATATTCATGCTTAAACTTAGATGTGATGTCGTATTTGAATTTCAGTTTTACTGTATAATTGTGTGAAATTCTATGTTATTCTTATGCTTATTTCTGTTGCGTTTCAACAGCTCTTGGAGTTGGCATTCTTGAAGAGGAATCTCCAACTGAACCTGGATCTAAAAAGATTAAGCTCTCAGGAGAAGATGGTCAAACCTATGTTTTTACTATCAGCGGTATGTGAAAGAAACTTTTTTGTACATTTATTCCTGGGGGAGTTGTGTGGGGGCAGAATCCTCAAGTACTCCTTCCAGCAGGTCCTGTCAGAAGCACCCATCTCCTTGCAACAGCAGCCAAACTCATGGATATTATCCAACCACCTTACTTGGAATCTACCACTTGGTCTCCTGCTGGTTGGTTTTGACCATAAAATCTCTGCAGAGATTCTTTCCTGAGACCTTTTGGTGAAAAGAACTTCACATTTGAAAAAACAAAAAGAAAATGAATATTTTTACTAGTTAACTATGAATATCCTTTAAATATTGTATAATTACTTCTTTAAGGACTAGAATTCTCTCTCTCTCTCTCTCTCTCTCTCTCTCTCTCTCTCTCTCTCTCTCTCTCTCTCTCTCTATATATATATATATATATATATATATATATATATATATATATTTGTGTCTATATATACTATATAGATATATATTATTTTCCTCTGTATTCTTCTTTTGCAATGCTGATTTTATTTTCTACTTTTTACAGAACCTTCTCCAAGTGATACAACAGAGCAAAAAGTTGGTGAAACTGCTGTGGTTTGTACAATTTGACAGTTTTTTAATTTAAGCATATATATATATATATATATATATAATGGCTGTTATCATAGCTACACACCTAATAATTGTTCTCTATTGAACTTCAATTAACTCATTTGTTTATTAACAGATCAATTCAACATGCACTCAGTCTAATCGATCTTCTGGTCGTCATTCAAGCAAAAATGATGCTATTGTCACCCAAGCATGGTTTACGACAAGAGATGACAAGAATGCTTTGCAAAACAAAGGTATGTTAACCCTTTTGTTTCCGTATTTCTAATGAAATACGTTCTATTTCAATTAATTAATTTTTAAGGATTTACTAAAATTATAAATTATTTCATTGCTAAAATAATAACTTAATATCTGGTTCTTATATAAAATTATGTTAGGAGATTCTAATTTAAAATGGGTGTTTTTTTTGTTTTTTCATAGAACCAGAGATAGTTTTAGGTGGGGGGTTAGTATTAACCCATCTCTCTCTAAGTCGTAGGATCACTGTCTTGACATATAGTATGTTTAAATCTGGTGGACTCCCTCTCTGTCTGTCATAGGATCACTGTCTTGACACATGGCAAGTTTAAACCTGGTGGAGCCCATCTCTCTTGAAGTCGTAGGATCACTGTCCTGACACATGTTTTTAAATCTGGGGAGAGCCCATCTCTCTCAAAGTCATAACACTATGATATACTATGATGGAAGTATGGAAAAAAGATGATAAAAACCAAATTAAGTAATGAAAAGAGAGGGGAAGGGGTAAAGCAGGGCTGATCTGGCTGTAGAGGAAAGAACTATAAATGAGGGGAAAAGCAAGGACTATTAGGCCACAGAAGAAGGAGAGGGTGATAGGCTCTATACCTGGGGTGGGGCGGTGATGCCAATATAATGGCAATCACCATTTCATCTTTCATTGAAATATTTACTCTATTTCATTCAGGTCATTCCTGGGTACAGGGCCAATGGACAAAAGATGAAATAGAACTTTTACAAGCAAACATCAATAGCTATTGTAAAGTAAGTATATTTGAATGAAACTTTGGATTTACAGTAAATATTCAAGTACAAGCTGACCCTCCTCCCTTTATTTTATGTCTGAGAATCCAAGCCCCATTTATAAGCCAAAGCAGCTAATCAACACGTTGTTTAGATGGTGTATAAGCCAACTTCCCTTCATTTTACCATCGATGTTTTGGTTACATATTCCTCAGCTTATATTCCAGTATATACAGAAATTAAAATTCGTAAAATGTTCACAGGTCATGTGAGAGATTATTTTCATGCCATCTTTGAGATAAACTGGTTAGCAATGCTGTAAAAGTACGTAAAATACCATTAAAGAAATCGTTAAAACAGTAACATCCTCAAGAATCGATTATTCTTCTTTTGAGTCATCATCATCATCGTTTATTCTTCTTTTGAGTCATCATCATCATCGTTTAACGTCCATGTTCCACGCTTGCATGGGTTTGGACGGTCATTTGCTTCTAATTGGGGCGAGCAGACAGCAGGAGAATTTTCAGAGGAAGAACTCCCATCAAGCAAGTTTTTCAGCCCTTGATTTCTCCTGATACTCTAAAGGAGCCAGGCCCACCTAGGTCATGACTCCTAGGTGTCCTCCTGCTGTTTTTTACCCTCATCCAGCAGGTGATCTTGTTTTCCATTAATGTGGTTTACACCACTCAGCCATTAAGACCATTGGTAGAATTAACACTTCTCCTCTAAACAACAATCAATGTTCACAACTTGATCCTAACTTAGTTCCAGTTGTCATTTCACTTTCACCATAGCCTCATTAAGTTTTTCTCACCTGTCTCTCACAGTCGTTTGATTGTTGTTGTTCTTTTCTCACCTTAGAGTTGGAACATGTAAAGATACTGCAAAAATTTGAATTAAGAAACTTGTTTTCAGATATTTTCTACTAAATCATTAGAGAATGTTAAAAATAATGTTGAATTTTCTGTCTTTACTCTCAGGATAATAACATCAATAACCCTACAGAAATAATTTTTGAAATGTCCAAGGATGAACGGAAGGACTTTTACCGAACAGTTGCAAAAGGGCTAAATCGACCTCTGTTCTCTGTCTATAGACGAGTAATACGCATGTATGATCAAAAGAATTATGTTGGCAAGTACAGTCAAGATGAAATGATTAAGCTGAGAGAGTTAGTATCCTTTCTTTGTTACGTCTTTCAATACAGTCATTTTCTACATTTTTATACATGCAGAGAGAGAATGGGTGTTAAAGGAGGTGTAGTGATGTGTACAATGTGAAGGACGTTGAGATCTTGTAATACAAAAGAACACAGCCTACAGTTTTGTCGTGTGTGTGCATGTGTTTATAACTGAGAGATAAAGAATGGAAGTTAACAGATGTTTGGTAAAGGATCTTGAGATGTGATACAAATGAATACTGCCTACAGTTTTGTTGTTGCTAGCCTGTGTTCGTTACTCAAGACACTGTTCATCAACCGAGGTGTTTTATGTTCAGAAAAATTGTTTGTGAACCAAGGTTTCACTGTAATATTTTAATATATTGTATTATTTTATTCTTGTAACATGTTTATCTAAATAAAATATTGAAGTGCTTTTATTAATTACAATTTATTAGATTACGTATCAAGCATGGCTCCGACTGGGCAGCTATCGGTGCTGTGTTGGGCCGAAGTGCATCATCTGTCAAAGATAAGTGTAGACTAATGAAAGATACCTGTAATTCAGGTAGGGCTAAACTTTATTTTATTTTGTGCTCTTTCTTCAAGTATATCTGACTATTTTATTTCATACCAGGACACAACAATATATATAATTGCCATGTTTAACCACTTTCTAATTTTCTTTAATTTGTCAGGGAAATGGCTCCCAGAGGAAGAACAGCGCCTTACAGATGCTGTGTGTGAATTATCAGGAGCACAACCAGGTATTTCTTCATATTTTAGGCTAGATTTATATTTGCATTGGAAATTAGTTTAGTAATGTAATTAGTATGAAATGATTTATTTCTTGGCACCCATGGAACAACAGACGTAAAATGACGATGATGATGATTGCTTGTATTTAGGTTATATTACTTATTAAATTTTGTTTTTCATTTTTGAAGGTGAGAATATCACACATGGTTTATCATGGGCTGCTGTTTCTGAAAGGGTTGGTACAAGATCTGAGAAACAGTGCCGTACTAAGTGGTTGAATTATCTTAATTGGAAACAACAAGGAGGTGCTGAATGGACAAGATTGGATGATATCAACTTAATACTAAAGTAGGTGTCATTGTTTTTGAGTGTTGAGTAAAAATAAAATAAAAACCATTCCTTTTAGTCTCTTTAATATCATCATCATCATTATACACTTTCTCTGCTAGCAAGGGCTGCACAGGTTTACATAGACCAAGTCAGGCTACTGACCTCCCAGCCAGGTGGAAGAGTCTGCATCCTGCTTGCATATTGTCATTCGTTCTTTCGAGTGCAGAAGAATTGTTGTGTCTTTTGACACAAACTGAAGAGTCCTCCCAACCTCTTGTTTGGCAGGTTTTCTACAGCTGAATGCCCTTCATAACACCAACCACTTTACAGCTTGTACTGGGTGTTTTTATTGTGTAGATCACCAACATTAGGGATGTTGTCATTTCTTTGACTTAACTAAATAAGGAAATAATGTTAATGCTAAAGATTTCAAAGAACTTTACTTTTTTTCTAGGATATCGTCATCAACTGTAACAGATGAAACCCAAATTGATTGGAATGAATTAGCCAAAGATTGGCCAAGGTAATTTTACACCTTTGTTTCAGTTGTCAAAGATTTTACCTCTTCTTTTCTCTGTTTTAGACAATTAAATTATAAAATTACTTAAAGTTTGATAACAGTTATTGGTGTATTGTCTATTAGTTACAGTTTGATAACAGTTATTGATGTATTGTCTATTATTAGTTAGTTTGATAACAGTTATTGGTGTATTGTCTATTAGTTACAGTTTGATAACAGTTATTGGTGTATTGTCTATTATTAGTTAGTTTGATAACAGTTATTGATGTATTGTCTATTAGTTACAGTTTGATAACAGTTATTGGTGTATTGTCTATTAGTTACAGTTTGATAACATTATTGGTGTATTGTCTATTACAGTTTGATAATTCTGTTACATACTCTAACTACTACAACTATATTATATATCCAGTTGCTCTGACAAGTAGATAACTGGTAGTGTTTGGGTCATCTTTCTCTGGCCGTGAAAGTAAGGGTCAAATGATAACCACTGTTTTTTTAATTACTGCACTAATTATTTTTATGTAATTAAACCTCATTGAAATCGTTTTTATTTTTATTCTTATTCTTAGTGTCCGTTCGCCACAATGGTTGCGAGGCAAGTGGTGGTCTCTGAAAAGGCATGTCCCTGATTATCAAGTACTCCCATTTTCTGGTAGATATTAACAATATTTTCTTCCACGAATGACCCTTGGAAATCTCCTCCTTTTGGGGATTTTTTTATTTTTGGTTTTAAATTTTTACTAGTATGTTGTTTCTGTTATACTTTTTACACAAAAACCCCCCACATTGTGTCATCTTGTGCCATCATTGATGTTTTTTTCATGTTAGCCCTTTATGAGTTTTTTAACTAAAGTACTTGTAATTTTTATTAGAAATCCGGTGACAAAATGGTTAAAACAAATTTCTCTTAATTGTTGCAGCTCTTGTAAATTATCTGAAAGTGACACATCTGAATGTTCAATTAAAGACACCTCTTAATAACAATGTTCGGGTAGCCAAAGTAGATTTACCACCTGGCAACAATGTCGTCAATCCAGAGAGCCCATTCTCCATATCTGTACCTGTTCAAGTGGCAGGTAACTGCAGTCCAATCAATTTTATTTTACTTTACCTTTCTTTTTATCTTCACCTCATTTGATACGAACCCAACTTAAACCAGCTTTGGTTCTATGAAATAAAACTACCCCAGGAACACAATGTGCACAACCTGGTCAGGAATTGAATCCCTGACCCGTTGATTGTGAGTCAAACACCCTAACTAGTAGCTATGTACCCTTCACATCATAATGAAGGGGTTTAAAACAACAGTTTATTGGATTTATGGCAATATACTGTATTAGTCTAATAAAAAAAAATGTTTATTTTATGGTTTCATTCTAAATATTTAAATTTAAGTCTTCACAGTTTCTTTCTAATGAAAATAAGAGTCACTTTTTAAAAAATATCTCATGCAATTTTCCAAAACTTAAAAGATTAAATGTTGAGTATTTTACATAATCTTCAAAACATTTAAAACTTTAATCCCGAAATCTGTCTTAGCAATTAAATATTGTTTTTAATTTAAATATATTCATTTCAATCTAAATATCTTATTCATTTTAATGTAAATATCCTATTTATTTTAATGTAAATATATTAGCATTTAAACCGGCCATTTCTGGCCAGAATTGTCTCACCTATTTCTGTTCAAACCAGCCATAACCGGCTGTTCATATTTATGTTAAGGTATTGTTCTCAAAATAAATAATATCAAAATCTTGTAGATTTGATATTATGTGAGATAAAGTATTTACCGTGAAAATACAATAGTAAATATAGAGTAATGGAAATGCTAGAGGGTTAATTTATGTGTTTCGCTTGTAGACAGCAATGATGGGGCAGTACAGACTTATGAAGTTCTTCATCAGTTAACCAGTTCTAGTGCCTTTCTTATTACACAACCACAAAGCAATCCTGCTATTTCTCTGACAGGAAACACTATGACAACAGATAACATCATAGTACATACTTTACCAGTTTCTCAGGTAAGATATGAAATTTGTTTTTTCTTTTTTTCATTTCAAGTAACATAATGATTGTTGTATGTATCTTACCTATTGTAGAATCTTTTCTACGTTAATTTAACTGGTTAAAAGTTACTATACACAGATCCCAGCCCATGAGATAACTTTTACACTACTTTACCTGTCTTAAATGTCAAAACCAAACCACATATGATCAGCCTTAAATTATATGCAAGTAATACTTGTAATACCTACTTTCCCTGATAGTAAGGGTTGGACAGGTTGTCAGCAGACCAGGTCGGTAGTGAGGCATCTCGCATATGTTCCTACATCTCTACTGAATGCTCAGTTGGGTTGGTCCCCAGCAACTTGCTTACATACAGTCCCTTTGTATGACCGAGAGGATTTTATCATGACATCGGTGCTAAGGAGGTTGTCATGTCCTTGACGCAGCTGAAGACTCCTCTTGACTCTTTGTTTGATAGGTTTTTCTATAGCTGGATCCTATCATCAACTACTTTACAGAGTGTACTGGGTGTATTTATTATATAAATCAGTACCACTATAGCTAAATAAAATAAGGATTTAGCAAAGCAATATTAATCAAAAAAATTATTTTTCAGAAATTTTGTATTTTTATATTATAAATGTAACTTTTCCTTTCTTATATAGCCAAGTCCTGAATCTAAAGTTACTGAAAATGTCAGTGTTCAAATTAACCCCCAACCTACAGATATAATTTCCTCTGAAGATGGCCCTGATACAGTGACTTCTCTTGGTATGTCTTGAAGATCATCTCAAGCAGAGACAGGTGAATTACTTGAATGACTAAAATGTTAGTAATATAACAAACTAATTAAATATATTGATTAATTGATTTACTTTGATCAGATAAAAATGTTCTGTGGCACTAAACTCAGTTTTGTGCCATTCTTCATCAATATTCTACTAGTTACCAAGCTTTATCACACATTAGACTGCGTTAGCTATCTTCATACTAATTAACTAAAAACTATAATTACACTATTGAGAAGTTCTCTCACCTGGCATGTAGGGTCCCGTAACTCCTGAGGGAGTTGTAAGGGGCGCCATATTGACATACAGATTTCTAGGGCATTTCTTAAACCTGGCGGAGCTCACCTCCTCCCCAGGTCTCAATACAGCAGATTTCTTCCAGAGAAGGATAGATAGCAAGTTAGAGGAAGATATAGAGGAAGAATCGACCCCAGTACTTGACTGGTACTTTTTTTTATCAACCTTGTATGGGTGAAAGACAAAATTGAACTCGGTGGGATTTGAACTGAGAAAGTAGAAATGAATACCACAAAGCATTCTATTTGATGTGTTAACGACTCTGCCAATTCCCTTCTGTGTCATTTTAAACCATGCTAATTATGTTAATATTATTTCTAGTATTGAGGTAGATGGAAGTTATCTTGTGTTTCTAACAGTGTTGTTACTGTTGGATGTTCTGCCTATCACTAATCTATAATCTGTACAAAAGAGTGAAGTGAATGTCTTTGTTTCCAGAACAACAGTTTTCTATTTCCTATTTATTTTATTTCAGAAAGTCCAATCTCCTTTTATTGTGATACATTTCTTCAGATATTAAAAGAGGTGAAATGGATAAAGACAACAGAATATGAACTCAACACAGATCCAGTTGCTTTAGAAGTGGTTGCAGTAGATACTAATGGTCTTTTAACATTGTTAGTTAATAAGTTTATTTTAAAATTTGATTGTTTAGTGAGAGAGGGAAGTATAACAGCTTTCACCCCTTTTCAGGGACTGTGGGAGGAAGGTATCCTCAAACTGGAAACCTGATCCTAGTACTTACAATAAAGTAGACTTAACTAAAGACAATTCAAAAACCAGACGACAGATTAAGTCTACCACCCACATAGACTACGGTAAGATTAAACTCAGAATGCAAAGAGCTGAAACAAATATTTCAAGGCATCTCGTCCTACACTTTAACAATTCAGCCAATACGCTACTCAGAATTGTTACCTTATTAGAAAGAAGATAGTGTGTCTGTGTGAGGGAGAAAAACAGAAGAGTAATGATCTGTCTATGAAAAGAGAGGATTTTTTTCAAAAATCTCGGACGATTTAACGTATGTGCCTTAGAGCAAGGTCATTGTCGTCTGTTAAACAACGAAGACTGAACTAATGCATTATTTTCATAATTTTTAACATTAATTACAGCTCTATTATATATAAAGTGGCTTTAATAAAGCAAAACAATGTTAAACTGGTGCAATCCAAAACTGAAGAAAGCCTGGGAAATAAAAGAGGAATTACTGTCTCTACTCAAATATAAGCCGACCCCACTATTTTATGTCCGACAAATGGGCAAAAATTCAAACTTTATTTACAGAGAATTTGTAGTTGGTGAAAATTGTTAAAATATTGGCCCCGAATATAGGTGAACCCCCCCCTCCCCCCCTCACCATCTACCACTGACTTTTTGGTCACATATTCCTCAGCTTATATTTGAGTATATATATGGTATTATTACGAAATATATTATTTATCCTCAAGTTATAAATTAGGAAAATATTCCATTTTGGTAGTTTCAGTCGTTTGTTGAATTTATTCAATTTATTTTGTTGTTGTATATATGTAATTATTTACTGTATATATTATTTGTGTATATAAATGTATATATATATATAACTTATGAATAAAACATTTAAAATGTCATGTTGATCTTTAATAATTTGTCCTGCTTTCTTTAACACCAAAACATTGAAACAGAAATAGTCCCCATAAAATTAAAGTCTTTGGACAAACATTGCAGTTAGGTCCATTATCGTAGGACTCGTAGCAACCAAAATGCTCTGCCAACTCATGTACAACCTTGCGATGTTCTCAATTCATTGGTGAAAAGTAATGACTCCGATAGTTCTGTTTCATCTGAAGAAGACAGAAAAGGAAACCTTTGGAAGGTGTATTGAACAAAATGGGATATTTCTACATTGTAACTAGTGCCAAGTTGAATCAGCCTTTGTCTTTTGCTTGGACATCATATTGTTATACTTGGGGATGCCAGAAATAATAATAAAACACACTCACAGTTTGGTTTTCACTTCACTTAGAACAACATGACCCTCATCAAGTATAACAATATTTGTTTCAACATGATTTTATATCAAAAACCTTGCAAAACAAATATATATATATATGTACACACCGTTACTTCACTGTGTTATAAGCTACATACAACTGACATAGAGTGCTTACACCATAGTTTATGGATTAAGATGGTACAAATAGACACATAAATAAAGAAAGCAATATATATACATATTTGCCCATAACGCAGAAAATTCTTATATATATACCGAAACCTTTTAAGGAACTGGAAAAGGAGTTTGCTATGCTTGTGGATTTTTTGAAAGGGGAAAAAAAACAATACAATACATATGGTGATCGTCATGTGAAGGAGGAAAGATGGTAGTGTGATGGACTCCACGGACACTGATAAGGGTAGCTTGGATCAGGGTAGAAAGTTATCCCTGGTGAGTGAAAAGCCTAACCATTGTTTCAGCTACAGAGGCGGAGGAATTAAGATATGGTGGGTTTGAAGAAAACAGAGTTGGATGTTGTCGATGTAATGACTATATAGCTCAGAGGTGAATAAACTAGCAAAGATTTCAACATAGTTAACAAGTGAGTCGGGGGTGTTTCAGTGGAGGGCAGGGACTATAGAAGTAGAGGTAGACTAGGCAGAGAGGGAACAGCACATTCATGGGCTGGGGAGTGCCAGTGCGGAGCAGGGACTATAGAAGTAGAGGTAGACTAGGCAGAGAGGGAACAGCACATTCATGGGCTGGGGAGTGTCAGTGCGGAGCAGGGACTATAGAAGTAGAGGTAGACTAGGCAGAGAGGGAACAGCACATTCATGGGCTGGGGAGTGCCAGTGCGGAGCAGGGACTATAGAAGTAGAGGTAGACTAGGCAGAGAGGGAACAGCACATTCATGGGCTGGGGAGTGCCAGTGCGGAGCAGGGACTATAGAAGTAGAGGTAGACTAGGCAGAGAGGGAACAGCATATTCATGGGCTGGGGAGTGCCAGTGCGGAGTAGGGACTATAGAAGTAGAGGTAGACTAGGCAGAGAGGGAACAGCACATTCATGGGCTGGGGAGTGCCAGTGCGGAGTAGGGACTATAGAAGTAGAGGTAGACTAGGCAGAGAGGGAACAGCACATTCATGGGCTGGGGAGTGCGGAGTAGGGACTATAGAAGTAGAGGTAGACTAGGCAGGAGAAAGCATAATTGTAGATAAGAAGCTGTTGAATGTCAGCTGCCCATTTTTGCACTGTTGATAAAGCTGCAGTGCCATCCCCTAATGTAGCCACCTTGTCAGCATGAATGTCCTAGGTGCCTAAACCTTTTTTTCTACAAATACTTGATAACACCACGATGCAAAATTTTGCCCGTTTTCAAGAGAAGTCACAACTAGTTAGATTTAAAGTCTACTTTAAACAGATGTCAGTTTATTTGGAAAGAAACAATACAGTTATTAATAAAAAGAGTTGAGATTGATGCATGTAAGAGTTCACAGCTCAAGAATCAGTTTTTCATAGTCAGGGAACCTTCGTACTTCCGTTGGATCAAGCAGACGGGGGCTGGCTTCTTAAAGAAGGCCAAGCAACGATAATTACTAACATGACAATGATTTTAACGAGAATATACTACTTACTAGATATTCACACACAAGTGACATTAGAATTATATAGAAGAGCAGCCCATATATTTTAGAAATAGCAGCCAAATATTTATCGTTCGCCACGTTTTAAAACAATGAAGGACACATTCGAAGATGTAGTTTTAGATACACATATTGGTCAATCTCATTGATTCTATATACATAAGTCGGTTTTCAGAGGACCTATTTAGGTTATGGGAACTGTTCTTTTGTTCAGATACCATTGACTTGACATGGGTCAACAACAATAGGCGAAGCGGTCCTATTTACTGCGAATCTACAAATATTATTGGAATTTTACATATTGATGATAAAACATTCTAAGCTTTTTTAAAATTAATAATTAAAAGTTTTTTACATTCTTAAATTCAAATTTTAAACTAATTTTTCAAATAGAATTTGTCGTTTGTCTTCACTTCTTTGAAAACAAACCTCAGTGTTGCTACCACGGTTGTTATGTCTACCTCCTACTACTCCTCTCACTCTTTATGTCTTGTCTTAGCGAAGACGACAAGTAAACAAATATGAAAATGTTATAAATAAATCGTTTTATGTCATTACAACTGGCTTTATTTAATTTAACTTTGTCTTGTTTATAAACCCATGTATAACGTTTTTTATAATGTATAACTTTCTTTATAAACCCATGTATAACGTTTTATTAGCTTATTTCATCGTAAACATCGATTGTTTTTCTACCTTACTCGCTTACTCTTTCACTCTCTCACTCTTGTTGTTCCCCCTCTCTCTCTATAATATTTACCCCCCTTTTCTCTCTATATGTATTGCTTTTACTCTCTGTCACACACACACACACACACACACGTTGATATATAGGCATATATCAACGTATATAAACACACACATATACACAAATATACAGACACATAAAACGTTAGAAATGGTGGCAAAATTCGCCGCAAATCACCACCTCTTGATTAGAAAATGCTAAACATAGCAACTAAACCTCCTTACGACCGTAGAACTCGCTAGAAATAGCAGCTGAAGTATTCCTCAAATTACACATCCGATGCCATGTAAAATGCTAGAAACACCAGTCAAATAACGTCTTCTAGCGACATTTCAAATAACAATGAAATTTCCTTCAAGTTATAACGGTAATGTGTTAGAAAATGCTAGAAAAAGCAGCCAAATCTACGCGTAAACATATAAACTGGTTGTGAAAATTCCCCATAAATATATATTTTAATAGCAACCAGGTAATCGTAATTTACATATTTTAATACGTATCTCTACAAAATTTCAATTAAAAACATGCAATATTAAGAAAGTTATTAAAAAAGAGAAAATAAGTGTGTTTATAGGGGGGGGGGGCAAAAATAATAATAAAAAGTTACAGTCAATGGGAAATAACTCATAAAAAGATATTTGTACGAGTTACTTGCCCTTGAATACGCTTTCACCAACCGCCCAACACGCCAGCTGGTTGTAATGGCGGCTGGCTGGCCTGTTGGGCGGTTGGCACATGGAACGTTCAACTACGCAGCCAGTACTAAAGTTCAACATGATAGCCAGTACATATACCGACCACCCTACTGGCCAGCCAGCCGTAAAGGTGGTTGGTTGGCCGGTTGGGTGGTTGGCATATGTACTGGCTATCATGTTGAACTTTAGCACTGACTGCGTAGTTGAACTTTCCCTATACCAACCGCCCAACCGGCCAGCCAACCGCCATTATGGTTGGTAGGCCGGTTGGGTGGTTGGCATATGTACTGGCTACCATGTTGAACTTTAGCACTGACTGCGTAATTGAACGTTCCATATGCCAACCGCCCAACCGGCCAGCAAACCACCATTACGGCTGGCTGGCCGGTTGGGTGGTTGGCATATGTACTGGCTATCATGTTGAACTTTAGCACTGACTGCGTAGTTGAACGTTCCATGTGCCAACCGCCCAACCGGCCAGCCAATCGCCATTACGGCTGGTAGGCCGGTTGGGTGGTTGGTATATGTACTGGCTACCATGTTGAACTTTAGCACTGACTGCGTAGTTGAACGTTCCATGTGCCAACCGCCCAACAGGCCAGCCAGCCGCCATTACAACCGGCTGGCCAGTGAGGCTGTTGGTGAAAGCGTTGTCAAGGGCAAGTAACTCGATCAAATATCTTTTTATGAATTATTTCCCATTGACTGTAATATTTTTTATTATTTAATGCCCCCACCCCTTCCCCCCTTATTTTGTTTTCTTTAATAACTTTCTTAATATTGCATATTTTTAATTGAAATTTTGTAGAGATACGTATTAAAATATGTAGATTACGATTATCTTTTTGATACTAAAATATAAATTCATGGGGAATTTTCACAACCAGTTTATATGTTTACGCGTAGATTTGGCTGCTTTTTCTAGCATTTTCTAACACATTACCGTTATAACTTGAAGGAAATTTCGTTGTTATTTGAAATGTCGCTAGAAGACGTTATTTGACTGGTGTTTGAAGCATTTTACTTGGCATTGGATGTGTAATTTGAGGAATACTTTAGCTGCTATTTCTAGCAAGTTCTACGGTTGTAGGGAGGTTTAGCCTTTTCTAATCAAGAGGTGATGATTTGCGGGGAATTTTGCCACCATTTCTAACGTTTTATGTGTCTGTATATTTGTGTATATGTGTGTGTTTATATACGTTGATATGTACCTATGTATCAACGTGTGTGTGTGTGTGTGTGTGACAGAGAGTAAAAGCAATACATATAGAGAGAAAAGGGGGGTAAATATTATAGAGAGAGAGGGGGAACAACAAGAGTGAGAGAGTGAAAGAGTAAGCGAGTAAGGTAGAAAAACAATCGATGTTTACGATGAAATAAGCTAATAAAACGTTATACATGGGTTTATAAAGAAAGTTATACATTATAAAAAACGTTATACATGGGTTTATAAACAAGACAAAGTTAAATAAAATAAAGCCAGTTGTAAGGACATAAAACGATTTATTTATAACATTTTCATATTTGTTTACTTGTCGTCTTCGCTAAGTCAAGACATAAAGAGTGAGAGGAGTAGTAGGAGGTAGACATAACAACCGTGGTAGCAACACTGAGGTTTGTTTTCAAAGAAGTGAAGACAAACAACAAATTCTATTTGAAAAATTAGTTTAAAATTTGAATTTAAGAATGTTAAATACTTTTAATTATTAATTTTAAAAAAGCTTAGAATGTTTTATCATCAATATGTAAAATTCCAATAATATTTGTAAATTCGCAGTAAATAGGACCGCTTCGCCTATTGTTGTTTACCCATGTAAAGTCAATGGTATCTGAACAAAAGAACAGTTCCCATAACCTAAATAGGTCCTCTGAAAACCGACTTATGTATATAGAATCAATGAGATTGACCAATATGTGTGTGTTTATATACGTTGATATATACCTATATATCAACGTGTGTGTGTTTGCGTGTGTGACATTGAGTAAAAGCAATACATATAGGGAGAAAAGGGGGGTAAATATTATAGAGAGAGAGGGGGAACAACAAGAGTGAGAGAGTGAAAGAGTAAGCGAGTAAGGTAGAAAAACAATCGATGTTTACCATGAAATAAGCTAATAAAACGTTATACATGGGTTTATAAAGAAAGTTATACATTATAAAAAACGTTATACATGGGTTTATAAACAAGACAAAGTTAAATTAAATAAAGCCAGTTGTAATGACATAAAACGATTTATTTATAACATTTTCATATTTGTTTACTTGTCGTCTTCGCTAAGACAAGACATAAAGAGTGAGAGGAGTAGTAGGAGGTAGACATAACAACCGTGGTAGCAACACTGAGGTTTGATTTCAAAGAAGTGAAGACAAACAACAAATTCTATTTGAAAAATTAGTTTAAAATTTGAATTTAAGAATGTTAAATACTTTTAATTATTAATTTTAAAAAAGCTTAGAATGTTTTATCATCAATATGTAAAATTCCAATAATATTTGTAGATTCGCAGTAAATAGGACCGCTTCGCCTATTGTTGTTGACCCATGTCAAAACAATTTTATCTGAACAAAAGAACAGTTCCCATAACCTAAATAGGTCCTCTGAAAACCGACTTATGTATATAGTATCAATGAGATTGACCAATATGTGTATCTAAAACTTCATCTTCGAATGTGTCCTTCATTGTTTTAAAACGTGGCGAACGATAAATATTTGGCTATTATTTCTAGCATATATGGGCTGCTCTTCTATATAATTCTAATGTCACTTGTGTGTGAATATCTAGTAAGTAGTATATTCTCGTTAAAATCATTGTCATGTTAGTAATTATCGTTGCTTGGCCTTCTTTAAGAAGCCAGCCCCCGTCTGCTTGATCCAACGGAAGTACGAAGGTTCCCTGACTATGAAAAACTGATTCTTGAGCTGTGAACTCTTACATGCATCAATCTCAACTCTTTTTATTAATAACTGTATTGTTTCTTTCCAAATAAACTGACATCTGTTTAAAGTAGACTTCAAATCTAACTAGTTGTGACTTCTCTTGAAAACGGGCAAAATTTTGCATCGTGGTGTTATCAAGTATTTGTAGAAAAAAGGTTGCCAAGTCAATGGTATCTGGACAAAAGAACAGTTCCCATAACCTAAATAGGTCCTCTGAAAACCGACTTTTGGGTACTATAACGCTATTAGCTGTCAGTCGAAGCAGGCGAAGGTGATGTCATTCGTCAAACATCGTTTATTTCCGTATTACTACCACGCGTAAGTGGAGTTACTTAAATTACATTTTTTTATTTTTTTATTTTTTTATTAAAGCATATAGATGTAAGTGGAGTTACTTAAATGAAAATATAGGTGGCCCTTAAAAGGGCCAAATTAGAAAACAAGTCATGGTTATCAAATAAATTGGATTTAATCATTTATATTTTCATAGTCATGGTTATCAATGTAGAAAACAAGTCATTTTCACCAACAGTGGATAAACCCTTATTCTAGATACTATAACCCCGGAGCATCCTCCTCCCTTGCTAATTTGATCACCTAGATATCAGAAGCTATCAACCACCTCTATAGATCCTACCAAACACTTCTATCAATTTTCCCTGAACATTTACTACATAGTTTAGTTTGTCTGCTATCCCACTGTACCCCTTGTATACCAAAGATCTGCATTGTGTACATTCTATAGAATTTATGCCAACTATATATATATAAATATATTCCTTCCATATACTGTAACAATTGTGTTTTTTTCATGTTAGCCCTTTATGAGTTTTTTAACTAAAGTACTTGTAATTTTTATTGGAAATCCGGTGACAAAATGGTTAAAACAAATTTCTCTTAATTGTTGCAGCTCTTGTAAATTATCTGAAAGTGACACATCTGAATGTTCAATTAAAGACACCTCTTAATAACAATGTTCGGGTAGCCAAAGTAGATTTACCACCTGGCAACAATGTCGTCAATCCAGAGAGTCCATTCTCCATATCTGTACCTGTTCAAGTGGCAGGTAACTGCAGTCCAATCAATTTTATTTTACTTTACCTTTCTTTTTATCTTCACCTCATTTGATACGAACCCAACTTAAACCAGCTTTGGTTCTATGAAATAAAACTACCCCAGGAACACAATGTGCACAACCTGGTCAGGAATTGAATCCCTGACCCGTTGATTGTGAGTCAAACACCCTAACTAGTAGCTATGTACCCTTCACATCATAATGAAGGGGTTTAAAACAACAGTTTATTGGATTTATGGCAATATACTGTATTAGTCTAATAAAAAAAATGTTTATTTTATGGTTTCATTCTAAATATTTAAATTTAAGTCTTCACAGTTTCTTTCTAATGAAAATAAGAGTCACTTTTTAAAAAATATCTCATGCAATTTTCCAAAACTTAAAAGATTAAATGTTGAGTATTTTACATAATCTTCAAAACCGTAAAAAAAAATTTGTATTTTTATATTATAAATGTAACTTTTCCTTTCTTATATAGCCAAGTCCTGAATCTAAAGTTACTGAAAATGTCAGTGTTCAAATTAACCCCCAACCTACAGATATAATTTCCTCTGAAGATGGCCCTGATACAGTGACTTCTCTTGGTATGTCTTGAAGATCATCTCAAGCAGAGACAGGTGAATTACTTGAATGACTAAAATGTTAGTAATATAACAAACTAATTAAATATATTGATTAATTGATTTACTTTGATCAGATAAAAATGTTCTGTGGCACTAAACTCAGTTTTGTGCCATTCTTCATCAATATTCTACTAGTTACCAAGCTTTATCACACATTAGACTGTGTTAGCTATCTTCATACTAATTAACTAAAAACTATAATTACACTATTGAGAAGTTCTCTCACCTGGCATGTAGGGTCCCGTAACTCCTGAGGGAGTTGTAAGGGGCGCCATATTGACATACAGATTTCTAGGGCATTTCTTAAACCTGGCGGAGCTCACCTCCTCCCCAGGTCTCAATACAGCAGATTTCTTCCAGAGAAGGATAGATAGCAAGTTAGAGGAAGATATAGAGGAAGAATCGACCCCAGTACTTGACTGGTACTTTTTTTTATCAACCTTGTATGGGTGAAAGACAAAATTGAACTCGGTGGGATTTGAACTGAGAAAGTAGAAATGAATACCACAAAGCATTCTATTTGATGTGTTAACGACTCTGCCAATTCCCTTCTGTGTCATTTTAAACCATGCTAATTATGTTAATATTATTTCTAGTATTGAGGTAGATGGAAGTTATCTTGTGTTTCTAACAGTGTTGTTACTGTTGGATGTTCTGCCTATCACTAATCTATAATCTGTACAAAAGAGTGAAGTGAATGTCTTTGTTTCCAGAACAACAGTTTTCTATTTCCTATTTATTTTATTTCAGAAAGTCCAATCTCCTTTTATTGTGATACATTTCTTCAGATATTAAAAGAGGTGAAATGGATAAAGACAACAGAATATGAACTCAACACAGATCCAGTTGCTTTAGAAGTGGTTGCAGTAGATACTAATGGTCTTTTAACATTGTTAGTTAATAAGTTTATTTTAAAATTTGATTGTTTAGTGAGAGAGGGAAGTATAACAGCTTTCACCCCTTTTCAGGGACTGTGGGAGGAAGGTATCCTCAAACTGGAAACCTGATCCTAGTACTTACAATAAAGTAGACTTAACTAAAGACAATTCAAAAACCAGGCGACAGATTAAGTCTACCACCCACATAGACTACGGTAAGATTAAACTCAGAATGCAAAGAGCTGAAACAAATATTTCAAGGCATCTCGTCCTACACTTTAACAATTCAGCCAATACGCTACTCAGAATTGTTACCTTATTAGAAAGAAGATAGTGTGTCTGTGTGAGGGAGAAAAACAGAAGAGTAATGATCTGTCTATGAAAAGAGAGGATTTTTTTCAAAAATCTCGGACGATTTAACGTATGTGCCTTAGAGCAAGGTCATTGTCGTCTGTTAAACAACGAAGACTGAACTAATGCATTATTTTCATAATTTTTAACATTAATTACAGCTCTATTATATATAAAGTGGCTTTAATAAAGCAAAACAATGTTAAACTGGTGCAATCCAAAACTGAAGAAAGCCTGGGAAATAAAAGAGGAATTACTGTCTCTACTCAAATATAAGCCGACCCCACTATTTTATGTCCGACAAATGGGCAAAAATTCAAACTTTATTTACAGAGAATTTGTAGTTGGTGAAAATTGTTAAAATATTGGCCCCGAATATAGGTGAAACCCCCCCCCCCCCCCCTCACCATCTACCACTGACTTTTTGGTCACATATTCCTCAGCTTATATTTGAGTATATATATGGTATTATTACGAAATATATTATTTATCCTCAAGTTATAAATTAGGAAAATATTCCATTTTGGTAGTTTCAGTCGTTTGTTGAATTTATTCAATTTATTTTGTTGTTGTATATATGTAATTATTTACTGTATATATTATTTGTGTATATAAATGTATATATATATATAACTTATGAATAAAACATTTAAAATGTCATGTTGATCTTTAATACTTGGTTGTTGATCTTTAATAATTTGTCCTGCTTTCTTTAACACCAAAACATTGAAACAGAAATAGTCCCCATAAAATTAAAGTCTTTGGACAAACATTGCAGTTAGGTCCATTATCGTAGGACTCGTAGCAACCAAAATGCTCTGCCAACTCATGTACAACCTTGCGATGTTCTCAATTCATTGGTGAAAAGTAATGACTCCGATAGTTCTGTTTCATCTAAAGAAGACAGAAAAGGAAACCTTTGGAAGGTGTATTGAACAAAATGGGATATTTCTACATTGTAACTAGTGCCAAGTTGAATCAGCCTTTGTCTTTTGCTTGGACATCATATTGTTATACTTGGGGATGCCAGAAATAATAATAAAACACACTCACAGTTTGGTTTTCACTTCACTTAGAACAACATGACCCTCATCAAGTATAACAATATTTGTTTCAACATGATTTTATATCAAAAACCTTGCAAAACAAATATATATATATATGTACACACCGTTACTTCACTGTGTTATAAGCTACATACAACTGACATAGAGTGCTTACACCATAGTTTATGGATTAAGATGGTACAAATAGACACATAAATAAAGAAAGCAATATATATACATATTTGCCCATAACGCAGAAAATTCATATATATACCGAAACCTTTTAAGGAACTGGAAAAGGAGTTTGCTATGCTTGTGGATTTTTTGAAAGGGGAAAAAAAACAATACAATACATATGGTGATCGTCATGTGAAGGAGGAAAGATGGTAGTGTGATGGACTCCACGGACACTGATAAGGGTAGCTTGGATCAGGGTAGAAAGTTATCCCTGGTGAGTGAAAAGCCTAACCATTGTTTCAGCTACAGAGGCGGAGGAATTAAGATATGGTGGGTTTGAAGAAAACAGAGTTGGATGTTGTCGATGTAATGACTATATAGCTCAGAGGTGAATAAACTAGCAAAGATTTCAACATAGTTAACAAGTGAGTCGGGGGTGTTTCAGTGGAGGGCAGGGACTATAGAAGTAGAGGTAGACTAGGCAGAGAGGGAACAGCACATTCATGGGCTGGGGAGTGCCAGTGCGGAGTAAGAACTATAGAAGTAGAGGTAGACTAGGCAGAGAGGGAACAGCACATTCATGGGCTGGGGAGTGCCAGTGCGGAGCAGGGACTATAGAAGTAGAGGTAGACTAGGCAGAGAGGGAACAGCACATTCATGGGCTGGGGAGTGCCAGTGCGGAGCAGGGACTATAGAAGTAGAGGTAGACTAGGCAGAGAGGGAACAGCACGTTCATGGGCTGGGGAGTGCCAGTGCGGAGCAGGGACTATAGAAGTAGAGGTAGACTAGGCAGAGAGGGAACAGCACATTCATGGGCTGGGGAGTGCCAGTGCGGAGCAGGGACTATAGAAGTAGAGGTAGACTAGGCAGAGAGGGAACAGCACATTCATGGGCTGGGGAGTGCCAGTGCGGAGCAGGGACTATAGAAGTAGAGGTAAACTAGGCAGAGAGGGAACAGCACATTCATGGGCTGGGGAGTGCCAGTGCGGAGCAGGGACTATAGAAGTAGAGGTAGACTAGGCAGAGAGGGAACAGCATATTCATGGGCTGGGGAGTGCCAGTGCGGAGTAGGGACTATAGAAGTAGAGGTAGACTAGGCAGAGAGGGAACAGCACATTCATGGGCTGGGGAGTGCCAGTGCGGAGTAGGGACTATAGAAGTAGAGGTAGACTAGGCAGAGAGGGAACAGCACATTCATGGGCTGGGGAGTGCGGAGTAGGGACTATAGAAGTAGAGGTAGACTAGGCAGGAGAAAGCATAATTGTAGATAAGAAGCTGTTGAATGTCAGCTGCCCATTTTTGCACTGTTGATAAAGCTGCAGTGCCATCCCCTAATGTAGCCACCTTGTCAGCATGAATGTCCTAGGTGCCTAAACCTTTTTTTCTACAAATACTTGATAACACCACGATGCAAAATTTTGCCCGTTTTCAAGAGAAGTCACAACTAGTTAGATTTAAAGTCTACTTTAAACAGATGTCAGTTTATTTGGAAAGAAACAATACAGTTATTAATAAAAAGAGTTGAGATTGATGCATGTAAGAGTTCACAGCTCAAGAATCAGTTTTTCATAGTCAGGGAACCTTCGTACTTCCGTTGGATCAAGCAGACGGGGGCTGGCTTCTTAAAGAAGGCCAAGCAACGATAATTACTAACATGACAATGATTTTAACGAGAATATACTACTTACTAGATATTCACACACAAGTGACATTAGAATTATGTAGAAGAGCAGCCCATATATTTTAGAAATAGCAGCCAAATATTTATCGTTCGCCACGTTTTAAAACAATGAAGGACACATTCGAAGATGTAGTTTTAGATACACATATTGGTCAATCTCATTGATTCTATATACATAAGTCGGTTTTCAGAGGACCTATTTAGGTTATGGGAACTGTTCTTTTGTTCAGATACCATTGACTTGACATGGGTCAACAACAATAGGCGAAGCGGTCCTATTTACTGCGAATCTACAAATATTATTGGAATTTTACATATTGATGATAAAACATTCTAAGCTTTTTTAAAATTAATAATTAAAAGTTTTTTACATTCTTAAATTCAAATTTTAAACTAATTTTTCAAATAGAATTTGTCGTTTGTCTTCACTTCTTTGAAAACAAACCTCAGTGTTGCTACCACGGTTGTTATGTCTACCTCCTACTACTCCTCTCACTCTTTATGTCTTGTCTTAGCGAAGACGACAAGTAAACAAATATGAAAATGTTATAAATAAATCGTTTTATGTCATTACAACTGGCTTTATTTAATTTAACTTTGTCTTGTTTATAAACCCATGTATAACGTTTTTTATAATGTATAACTTTCTTTATAAACCCATGTATAACGTTTTATTAGCTTATTTCATCGTAAACATCGATTGTTTTTCTACCTTACTCGCTTACTCTTTCACTCTCTCACTCTTGTTGTTCCCCCTCTCTCTCTATAATATTTACCCCCCTTTTCTCTCTATATGTATTGCTTTTACTCTCTGTCACACACACACACACACACACACACACACACGTTGATATATAGGCATATATCAACGTATATAAACACACACATATACACAAATATACAGACACATAAAACGTTAGAAATGGTGGCAAAATTCGCCGCAAATCACCACCTCTTGATTAGAAAATGCTAAACATAGCAACTAAACCTCCTTACGACCGTAGAACTCGCTAGAAATAGCAGCTGAAGTATTCCTCAAATTACACATCCGATGCCATGTAAAATGCTAGAAACGCCAGTCAAATAACGTCTTCTAGCGACATTTCAAATAACAATGAAATTTCCTTCAAGTTATAACGGTAATGTGTTAGAAAATGCTAGAAAAAGCAGCCAAATCTACGCGTAAACATATAAACTGGTTGTGAAAATTCCCCATAAATATATATTTTAATAGCAACCAGGTAATCGTAATTTACATATTTTAATACGTATCTCTACAAAATTTCAATTAAAAACATGCAATATTAAGAAAGTTATTAAAAAAGAGAAAATAAGTGTGTTTATAGGGGGGGGGGGCAAAAATAATAATAAAAAGTTACAGTCAATGGGAAATAACTCATAAAAAGATATTTGTACGAGTTACTTGCCCTTGAATACGCTTTCACCAACCGCCCAACACGCCAGCTGGTTGTAATGGCGGCTGGCTGGCCTGTTGGGCGGTTGGCACATGGAACGTTCAACTACGCAGCCAGTACTAAAGTTCAACATGATAGCCAGTACATATACCGACCACCCTACTGGCCAGCCAGCCGTAAAGGTGGTTGGTTGGCCGGTTGGGTGGTTGGCATATGTACTGGCTATCATGTTGAACTTTAGCACTGACTGCGTAGTTGAACTTTCCCTATACCAACCGCCCAACCGGCCAGCCAACCGCCATTATGGTTGGTAGGCCGGTTGGGTGGTTGGCATATGTACTGGCTACCATGTTGAACTTTAGCACTGACTGCGTAATTGAACGTTCCATATGCCAACCGCCCAACCGGCCAGCAAACCACCATTACGGCTGGCTGGCCGGTTGGGTGGTTGGCATATGTACTGGCTATCATGTTGAACTTTAGCACTGACTGCGTAGTTGAACGTTCCATGTGCCAACCGCCCAACCGGCCAGCCAATCGCCATTACGGCTGGTAGGCCGGTTGGGTGGTTGGTATATGTACTGGCTACCATGTTGAACTTTAGCACTGACTGCGTAGTTGAACGTTCCATGTGCCAACCGCCCAACAGGCCAGCCAGCCGCCATTACAACCGGCTGGCCAGTGAGGCTGTTGGTGAAAGCGTTGTCAAGGGCAAGTAACTCGATCAAATATCTTTTTATGAATTATTTCCCATTGACTGTAATATTTTTTATTATTTAATGCCCCCACCCCCTCCCCCCTTATTTTGTTTTCTTTAATAACTTTCTTAATATTGCATATTTTTAATTGAAATTTTGTAGAGATACGTATTAAAATATGTAGATTACGATTATCTTTTTGATACTAAAATATAAATTCATGGGGAATTTTCACAACCAGTTTATATGTTTACGCGTAGATTTGGCTGCTTTTTCTAGCATTTTCTAACACATTACCGTTATAACTTGAAGGAAATTTCGTTGTTATTTGAAATGTCGCTAGAAGACGTTATTTGACTGGTGTTGGAAGCATTTTACTTGGCATTGGATGTGTAATTTGAGGAATACTTTAGCTGCTATTTCTAGCAAGTTCTACGGTTGTAGGGAGGTTTAGCCTTTTCTAATCAAGAGGTGATGATTTGCGGGGAATTTTGCCACCATTTCTAACGTTTTATGTGTCTGTATATTTGTGTATATGTGTGTGTTTATATACGTTGATATGTACCTATGTATCAACGTGTGTGTGTGTGTGTGTGTGACAGAGAGTAAAAGCAATACATATAGAGAGAAAAGGGGGGTAAATATTATAGAGAGAGAGGGGGAACAACAAGAGTGAGAGAGTGAAAGAGTAAGCGAGTAAGGTAGAAAAACAATCGATGTTTACGATGAAATAAGCTAATAAAACGTTATACATGGGTTTATAAAGAAAGTTATACATTATAAAAAACGTTATACATGGGTTTATAAACAAGACAAAGTTAAATAAAATAAAGCCAGTTGTAATGACATAAAACGATTTATTTATAACATTTTCATATTTGTTTACTTGTCGTCTTCGCTAAGACAAGACATAAAGAGTGAGAGGAGTAGTAGGAGGTAGACATAACAACCGTGGTAGCAACACTGAGGTTTGTTTTCAAAGAAGTGAAGACAAACAACAAATTCTATTTGAAAAATTAGTTTAAAATTTGAATTTAAGAATGTTAAATACTTTTAATTATTAATTTTAAAAAAGCTTAGAATGTTTTATCATCAATATGTAAAATTCCAATAATATTTGTAAATTCGCAGTAAATAGGACCGCTTCGCCTATTGTTGTTTACCCATGTAAAGTCAATGGTATCTGAACAAAAGAACAGTTCCCATAACCTAAATAGGTCCTCTGAAAACCGACTTATGTATATAGAATCAATGAGATTGACCAATATGTGTGTGTTTATATACGTTGATATATACCTATATATCAACGTGTGTGTGTTTGCGTGTGTGACATTGAGTAAAAGCAATACATATAGGGAGAAAAGGGGGGTAAATATTATAGAGAGAGAGGGGGAACAACAAGAGTGAGAGAGTGAAAGAGTAAGCGAGTAAGGTAGAAAAACAATCGATGTTTACCATGAAATAAGCTAATAAAACGTTATACATGGGTTTATAAAGAAAGTTATACATTATAAAAAACGTTATACATGGGTTTATAAACAAGACAAAGTTAAATTAAATAAAGCCAGTTGTAATGACATAAAACGATTTATTTATAACATTTTCATATTTGTTTACTTGTCGTCTTCGCTAAGACAAGACATAAAGAGTGAGAGGAGTAGTAGGAGGTAGACATAACAACCGTGGTAGCAACACTGAGGTTTGATTTCAAAGAAGTGAAGACAAACAACAAATTCTATTTGAAAAATTAGTTTAAAATTTGAATTTAAGAATGTTAAATACTTTTAATTATTAATTTTAAAAAAGCTTAGAATGTTTTATCATCAATATGTAAAATTCCAATAATATTTGTAGATTCGCAGTAAATAGGACCGCTTCGCCTATTGTTGTTGACCCATGTCAAAACAATTTTATCTGAACAAAAGAACAGTTCCCATAACCTAAATAGGTCCTCTGAAAACCGACTTATGTATATAGTATCAATGAGATTGACCAATATGTGTATCTAAAACTGCATCTTCGAATGTGTCCTTCATTGTTTTAAAACGTGGCGAACGATAAATATTTGGCTATTATTTCTAGCATATATGGGCTGCTCTTCTATATAATTCTAATGTCACTTGTGTGTGAATATCTAGTAAGTAGTATATTCTCGTTAAAATCATTGTCATGTTAGTAATTATCGTTGCTTGGCCTTCTTTAAGAAGCCAGCCCCCGTCTGCTTGATCCAACGGAAGTACGAAGGTTCCCTGACTATGAAAAACTGATTCTTGAGCTGTGAACTCTTACATGCATCAATCTCAACTCTTTTTATTAATAACTGTATTGTTTCTTTCCAAATAAACTGACATCTGTTTAAAGTAGACTTCAAATCTAACTAGTTGTGACTTCTCTTGAAAACGGGCAAAATTTTGCATCGTGGTGTTATCAAGTATTTGTAGAAAAAAGGTTGCCAAGTCAATGGTATCTGGACAAAAGAACAGTTCCCATAACCTAAATAGGTCCTCTGAAAACCGACTTTTGGGTACTATAACGCTATTAGCTGTCAGTCGAAGCAGGCGAAGGTGATGTCATTCGTCAAACATCGTTTATTTCCGTATTACTACCACGCGTAAGTGGAGTTACTTAAATTACATTTTTTTATTTTTTTATTTTTTTATTAAAGCATATAGATGTAAGTGGAGTTACTTAAATGAAAATATAGGTGGCCCTTAAAAGGGCCAAATTAGAAAACAAGTCATGGTTATCAAATAAATTGGATTTAATCATTTATATTTTCATAGTCATGGTTATCAATGTAGAAAACAAGTCATTTTCACCAACAGTGGATAAACCCTTATTCTAGATACTATAACCCCGGAGCATCCTCCTCCCTTGCTAATTTGATCACCTAGATATCAGAAGCTATCAACCACCTCTATAGATCCTACCAAACACTTCTATCAATTTTCCCTGAACATTTACTACATAGTTTAGTTTGTCTGCTATCCCACTGTACCCCTTGTATACCAAAGATCTGCATTGTGTACATTCTATAGAATTTATGCCAACTATATATATATAAATATATTCCTTCCATATACTGTAACAATTGTGTTTTTTTCATGTTAGCCCTTTATGAGTTTTTTAACTAAAGTACTTGTAATTTTTATTGGAAATCCGGTGACAAAATGGTTAAAACAAATTTCTCTTAATTGTTGCAGCTCTTGTAAATTATCTGAAAGTGACACATCTGAATGTTCAATTAAAGACACCTCTTAATAACAATGTTCGGGTAGCCAAAGTAGATTTACCACCTGGCAACAATGTCGTCAATCCAGAGAGTCCATTCTCCATATCTGTACCTGTTCAAGTGGCAGGTAACTGCAGTCCAATCAATTTTATTTTACTTTACCTTTCTTTTTATCTTCACCTCATTTGATACGAACCCAACTTAAACCAGCTTTGGTTCTATGAAATAAAACTACCCCAGGAACACAATGTGCACAACCTGGTCAGGAATTGAATCCCTGACCCGTTGATTGTGAGTCAAACACCCTAACTAGTAGCTATGTACCCTTCACATCATAATGAAGGGGTTTAAAACAACAGTTTATTGGATTTATGGCAATATACTGTATTAGTCTAATAAAAAAAATGTTTATTTTATGGTTTCATTCTAAATATTTAAATTTAAGTCTTCACAGTTTCTTTCTAATGAAAATAAGAGTCACTTTTTAAAAAATATCTCATGCAATTTTCCAAAACTTAAAAGATTAAATGTTGAGTATTTTACATAATCTTCAAAACCGTAAAAAAAAATTTGTATTTTTATATTATAAATGTAACTTTTCCTTTCTTATATAGCCAAGTCCTGAATCTAAAGTTACTGAAAATGTCAGTGTTCAAATTAACCCCCAACCTACAGATATAATTTCCTCTGAAGATGGCCCTGATACAGTGACTTCTCTTGGTATGTCTTGAAGATCATCTCAAGCAGAGACAGGTGAATTACTTGAATGACTAAAATGTTAGTAATATAACAAACTAATTAAATATATTGATTAATTGATTTACTTTGATCAGATAAAAATGTTCTGTGGCACTAAACTCAGTTTTGTGCCATTCTTCATCAATATTCTACTAGTTACCAAGCTTTATCACACATTAGACTGTGTTAGCTATCTTCATACTAATTAACTAAAAACTATAATTACACTATTGAGAAGTTCTCTCACCTGGCATGTAGGGTCCCGTAACTCCTGAGGGAGTTGTAAGGGGCGCCATATTGACATACAGATTTCTAGGGCATTTCTTAAACCTGGCGGAGCTCACCTCCTCCCCAGGTCTCAATACAGCAGATTTCTTCCAGAGAAGGATAGATAGCAAGTTAGAGGAAGATATAGAGGAAGAATCGACCCCAGTACTTGACTGGTACTTTTTTTTATCAACCTTGTATGGGTGAAAGACAAAATTGAACTCGGTGGGATTTGAACTGAGAAAGTAGAAATGAATACCACAAAGCATTCTATTTGATGTGTTAACGACTCTGCCAATTCCCTTCTGTGTCATTTTAAACCATGCTAATTATGTTAATATTATTTCTAGTATTGAGGTAGATGGAAGTTATCTTGTGTTTCTAACAGTGTTGTTACTGTTGGATGTTCTGCCTATCACTAATCTATAATCTGTACAAAAGAGTGAAGTGAATGTCTTTGTTTCCAGAACAACAGTTTTCTATTTCCTATTTATTTTATTTCAGAAAGTCCAATCTCCTTTTATTGTGATACATTTCTTCAGATATTAAAAGAGGTGAAATGGATAAAGACAACAGAATATGAACTCAACACAGATCCAGTTGCTTTAGAAGTGGTTGCAGTAGATACTAATGGTCTTTTAACATTGTTAGTTAATAAGTTTATTTTAAAATTTGATTGTTTAGTGAGAGAGGGAAGTATAACAGCTTTCACCCCTTTTCAGGGACTGTGGGAGGAAGGTATCCTCAAACTGGAAACCTGATCCTAGTACTTACAATAAAGTAGACTTAACTAAAGACAATTCAAAAACCAGGCGACAGATTAAGTCTACCACCCACATAGACTACGGTAAGATTAAACTCAGAATGCAAAGAGCTGAAACAAATATTTCAAGGCATCTCGTCCTACACTTTAACAATTCAGCCAATACGCTACTCAGAATTGTTACCTTATTAGAAAGAAGATAGTGTGTCTGTGTGAGGGAGAAAAACAGAAGAGTAATGATCTGTCTATGAAAAGAGAGGATTTTTTTCAAAAATCTCGGACGATTTAACGTATGTGCCTTAGAGCAAGGTCATTGTCGTCTGTTAAACAACGAAGACTGAACTAATGCATTATTTTCATAATTTTTAACATTAATTACAGCTCTATTATATATAAAGTGGCTTTAATAAAGCAAAACAATGTTAAACTGGTGCAATCCAAAACTGAAGAAAGCCTGGGAAATAAAAGAGGAATTACTGTCTCTACTCAAATATAAGCCGACCCCACTATTTTATGTCCGACAAATGGGCAAAAATTCAAACTTTATTTACAGAGAATTTGTAGTTGGTGAAAATTGTTAAAATATTGGCCCCGAATATAGGTGAAACCCCCCCCCCCCCCCTCACCATCTACCACTGACTTTTTGGTCACATATTCCTCAGCTTATATTTGAGTATATATATGGTATTATTACGAAATATATTATTTATCCTCAAGTTATAAATTAGGAAAATATTCCATTTTGGTAGTTTCAGTCGTTTGTTGAATTTATTCAATTTATTTTGTTGTTGTATATATGTAATTATTTACTGTATATATTATTTGTGTATATAAATGTATATATATATATAACTTATGAATAAAACATTTAAAATGTCATGTTGATCTTTAATACTTGGTTGTTGATCTTTAATAATTTGTCCTGCTTTCTTTAACACCAAAACATTGAAACAGAAATAGTCCCCATAAAATTAAAGTCTTTGGACAAACATTGCAGTTAGGTCCATTATCGTAGGACTCGTAGCAACCAAAATGCTCTGCCAACTCATGTACAACCTTGCGATGTTCTCAATTCATTGGTGAAAAGTAATGACTCCGATAGTTCTGTTTCATCTGAAGAAGACAGAAAAGGAAACCTTTGGAAGGTGTATTGAACAAAATGGGATATTTCTACATTGTAACTAGTGCCAAGTTGAATCAGCCTTTGTCTTTTGCTTGGACATCATATTGTTATACTTGGGGATGCCAGAAATAATAATAAAACACACTCACAGTTTGGTTTTCACTTCACTTAGAACAACATGACCCTCATCAAGTATAACAATATTTGTTTCAACATGATTTTATATCAAAAACCTTGCAAAACAAATATATATATATATGTACACACCGTTACTTCACTGTGTTATAAGCTACATACAACTGACATAGAGTGCTTACACCATAGTTTATGGATTAAGATGGTACAAATAGACACATAAATAAAGAAAGCAATATATATACATATTTGCCCATAACGCAGAAAATTCATATATATACCGAAACCTTTTAAGGAACTGGAAAAGGAGTTTGCTATGCTTGTGGATTTTTTGAAAGGGGAAAAAAAACAATACAATACATATGGTGATCGTCATGTGAAGGAGGAAAGATGGTAGTGTGATGGACTCCACGGACACTGATAAGGGTAGCTTGGATCAGGGTAGAAAGTTATCCCTGGTGAGTGAAAAGCCTAACCATTGTTTCAGCTACAGAGGCGGAGGAATTAAGATATGGTGGGTTTGAAGAAAACAGAGTTGGATGTTGTCGATGTAATGACTATATAGCTCAGAGGTGAATAAACTAGCAAAGATTTCAACATAGTTAACAAGTGAGTCGGGGGTGTTTCAGTGGAGGGCAGGGACTATAGAAGTAGAGGTAGACTAGGCAGAGAGGGAACAGCACGTTCATGGGCTGGGGAGTGCCAGTGCGGAGCAGGGACTATAGAAGTAGAGGTAGACTAGGCAGAGAGGGAACAGCACATTCATGGGCTGGGGAGTGCCAGTGCGGAGCAGGGACTATAGAAGTAGAGGTAGACTAGGCAGAGAGGGAACAGCACGTTCATGGGCTGGGGAGTGCCAGTGCGGAGCAGGGACTATAGAAGTAGAGGTAGACTAGGCAGAGAGGGAACAGCACATTCATGGGCTGGGGAGTGTCAGTGCGGAGCAGGGACTATAGAAGTAGAGGTAGACTAGGCAGAGAGGGAACAGCACATTCATGGGCTGGGGAGTGCCAGTGCGGAGCAGGGACTATAGAAGTAGAGGTAGACTAGGCAGAGAGGGAACAGCACATTCATGGGCTGGGGAGTGCCAGTGCGGAGCAGGGACTATAGAAGTAGAGGTAGACTAGGCAGAGAGGGAACAGCATATTCATGGGCTGGGGAGTGCCAGTGCGGAGTAGGGACTATAGAAGTAGAGGTAGACTAGGCAGAGAGGGAACAGCACATTCATGGGCTGGGGAGTGCCAGTGCGGAGTAGGGACTATAGAAGTAGAGGTAGACTAGGCAGAGAGGGAACAGCACATTCATGGGCTGGGGAGTGCGGAGTAGGGACTATAGAAGTAGAGGTAGACTAGGCAGGAGAAAGCATAATTGTAGATAAGAAGCTGTTGAATGTCAGCTGCCCATTTTTGCACTGTTGATAAAGCTGCAGTGCCATCCCCTAATGTAGCCACCTTGTCAGCATGAATGTCCTAGGTGCCTAAACCTTTTTTTCTACAAATACTTGATAACACCACGATGCAAAATTTTGCCCGTTTTCAAGAGAAGTCACAACTAGTTAGATTTAAAGTCTACTTTAAACAGATGTCAGTTTATTTGGAAAGAAACAATACAGTTATTAATAAAAAGAGTTGAGATTGATGCATGTAAGAGTTCACAGCTCAAGAATCAGTTTTTCATAGTCAGGGAACCTTCGTACTTCCGTTGGATCAAGCAGACGGGGGCTGGCTTCTTAAAGAAGGCCAAGCAACGATAATTACTAACATGACAATGATTTTAACGAGAATATACTACTTACTAGATATTCACACACAAGTGACATTAGAATTATGTAGAAGAGCAGCCCATATATTTTAGAAATAGCAGCCAAATATTTATCGTTCGCCACGTTTTAAAACAATGAAGGACACATTCGAAGATGTAGTTTTAGATACACATATTGGTCAATCTCATTGATTCTATATACATAAGTCGGTTTTCAGAGGACCTATTTAGGTTATGGGAACTGTTCTTTTGTTCAGATACCATTGACTTGACATGGGTCAACAACAATAGGCGAAGCGGTCCTATTTACTGCGAATCTACAAATATTATTGGAATTTTACATATTGATGATAAAACATTCTAAGCTTTTTTAAAATTAATAATTAAAAGTTTTTTACATTCTTAAATTCAAATTTTAAACTAATTTTTCAAATAGAATTTGTCGTTTGTCTTCACTTCTTTGAAAACAAACCTCAGTGTTGCTACCACGGTTGTTATGTCTACCTCCTACTACTCCTCTCACTCTTTATGTCTTGTCTTAGCGAAGACGACAAGTAAACAAATATGAAAATGTTATAAATAAATCGTTTTATGTCATTACAACTGGCTTTATTTAATTTAACTTTGTCTTGTTTATAAACCCATGTATAACGTTTTTTATAATGTATAACTTTCTTTATAAACCCATGTATAACGTTTTATTAGCTTATTTCATCGTAAACATCGATTGTTTTTCTACCTTACTCGCTTACTCTTTCACTCTCTCACTCTTGTTGTTCCCCCTCTCTCTCTATAATATTTACCCCCCTTTTCTCTCTATATGTATTGCTTTTACTCTCTGTCACACACACACACACACACACACACACACACACACACACACACACACGTTGATATATAGGCATATATCAACGTATATAAACACACACATATACACAAATATACAGACACATAAAACGTTAGAAATGGTGGCAAAATTCGCCGCAAATCACCACCTCTTGATTAGAAAATGCTAAACATAGCAACTAAACCTCCTTACGACCGTAGAACTCGCTAGAAATAGCAGCTGAAGTATTCCTCAAATTACACATCCGATGCCATGTAAAATGCTAGAAACACCAGTCAAATAACGTCTTCTAGCGACATTTCAAATAACAATGAAATTTCCTTCAAGTTATAACGGTAATGTGTTAGAAAATGCTAGAAAAAGCAGCCAAATCTACGCGTAAACATATAAACTGGTTGTGAAAATTCCCCATAAATATATATTTTAATAGCAACCAGGTAATCGTAATTTACATATTTTAATACGTATCTCTACAAAATTTCAATTAAAAACATGCAATATTAAGAAAGTTATTAAAAAAGAGAAAATAAGTGTGTTTATAGGGGGGGGGGGGCAAAAATAATAATAAAAAGTTACAGTCAATGGGAAATAACTCATAAAAAGATATTTGTACGAGTTACTTGCCCTTGAATACGCTTTCACCAACCGCCCAACACGCCAGCTGGTTGTAATGGCGGCTGGCCGGCCTGTTGGGCGGTTGGCACATGGAACGTTCAACTACGCAGCCAGTACTAAAGTTCAACATGATAGCCAGTACATATACCGACCACCCTACTGGCCAGCCAGCCGTAAAGGTGGTTGGTTGGCCGGTTGGGTGGTTGGCATATGTACTGGCTATCATGTTGAACTTTAGCACTGACTGCGTAGTTGAACTTTCCCTATACCAACCGCCCAACCGGCCAGCCAACCGCCATTATGGTTGGTAGGCCGGTTGGGTGGTTGGCATATGTACTGGCTACCATGTTGAACTTTAGCACTGACTGCGTAATTGAACGTTCCATATGCCAACCGCCCAACCGGCCAGCAAACCACCATTACGGCTGGCTGGCCGGTTGGGTGGTTGGCATATGTACTGGCTATCATGTTGAACTTTAGCACTGACTGCGTAGTTGAACGTTCCATGTGCCAACCGCCCAACCGGCCAGCCAATCGCCATTACGGCTGGTAGGCCGGTTGGGTGGTTGGTATATGTACTGGCTACCATGTTGAACTTTAGCACTGACTGCGTAGTTGAACGTTCCATGTGCCAACCGCCCAACAGGCCAGCCAGCCGCCATTACAACCGGCTGGCCAGTGAGGCTGTTGGTGAAAGCGTTGTCAAGGGCAAGTAACTCGATCAAATATCTTTTTATGAATTATTTCCCATTGACTGTAATATTTTTTATTATTTAATGCCCCCACCCCCTCCCCCCTTATTTTGTTTTCTTTAATAACTTTCTTAATATTGCATATTTTTAATTGAAATTTTGTAGAGATACGTATTAAAATATGTAGATTACGATTATCTTTTTGATACTAAAATATAAATTCATGGGGAATTTTCACAACCAGTTTATATGTTTACGCGTAGATTTGGCTGCTTTTTCTAGCATTTTCTAACACATTACCGTTATAACTTGAAGGAAATTTCGTTGTTATTTGAAATGTCGCTAGAAGACGTTATTTGACTGGTGTTTGAAGCATTTTACTTGGCATTGGATGTGTAATTTGAGGAATACTTTAGCTGCTATTTCTAGCAAGTTCTACGGTTGTAGGGAGGTTTAGCCTTTTCTAATCAAGAGGTGATGATTTGCGGGGAATTTTGCCACCATTTCTAACGTTTTATGTGTCTGTATATTTGTGTATATGTGTGTGTTTATATACGTTGATATGTACCTATGTATCAACGTGTGTGTGTGTGTGTGTGTGACAGAGAGTAAAAGCAATACATATAGAGAGAAAAGGGGGGTAAATATTATAGAGAGAGAGGGGGAACAACAAGAGTGAGAGAGTGAAAGAGTAAGCGAGTAAGGTAGAAAAACAATCGATGTTTACGATGAAATAAGCTAATAAAACGTTATACATGGGTTTATAAAGAAAGTTATACATTATAAAAAACGTTATACATGGGTTTATAAACAAGACAAAGTTAAATAAAATAAAGCCAGTTGTAATGACATAAAACGATTTATTTATAACATTTTCATATTTGTTTACTTGTCGTCTTCGCTAAGACAAGACATAAAGAGTGAGAGGAGTAGTAGGAGGTAGACATAACAACCGTGGTAGCAACACTGAGGTTTGTTTTCAAAGAAGTGAAGACAAACAACAAATTCTATTTGAAAAATTAGTTTAAAATTTGAATTTAAGAATGTTAAATACTTTTAATTATTAATTTTAAAAAAGCTTAGAATGTTTTATCATCAATATGTAAAATTCCAATAATATTTGTAAATTCGCAGTAAATAGGACCGCTTCGCCTATTGTTGTTTACCCATGTAAAGTCAATGGTATCTGAACAAAAGAACAGTTCCCATAACCTAAATAGGTCCTCTGAAAACCGACTTATGTATATAGTATCAATGAGATTGACCAATATGTGTATCTAAAACTACATCTTCGAATGTGTCCTTCATTGTTTTAAAACGTGGCGAACGATAAATATTTGGCTGCTATTTCTAGCATATATGGGCTGCTCTTCTATATAATTCTAATGTCACTTGTGTGTGAATATCTAGTAAGTAGTATATTCTCGTTAAAATCATTGTCATGTTAGTAATTATCGTTGCTTGGCCTTCTTTAAGAAGCCAGCCCCCGTCTGCTTGATCCAACGGAAGTACGAAGGTTCCCTGACTATGAAAAACTGATTCTTGAGCTATGAACTCTTACATGCATCAATCTCAACTCTTTTTATTAATAACTGTATTGTTTCTTTCCAAATAAACTGACATCTGTTTAAAGTAGACTTCAAATCTAACTAGTTGTGACTTCTCTTGAAAACGGGCAAAATTTTGCATCGTGGTGTTATCAAGTATTTGTAGAAAAAAGGTTGCCAAGTCAATGGTATCTGGACAAAAGAACAGTTCCCATAACCTAAATAGGTCCTCTGAAAACCGACTTTGGGGTACTATAACGCTATTAGCTGTCAGTCGAAGCAGGCGAAGGTGATGTCATTCGTCAAACATCGTTTATTTCCGTATTACTACCACGCGTAAGTGGAGTTACTTAAATTACATTTTTTTATTTTTTTATTAAAGCATATAGATGTAAGTGGAGTTACTTAAATGAAAATATAGGTGGCCCTTAAAAGGGCCAAATTAGAAAACAAATTTAAGTTAATTAGAAAACAAGTCATGGTTATCAAATAAATTGGATTTAATCATTTATATTTTCATAGTCATGGTTATCAATGCAGAAAACAAGTCATTTTCACCAACAGTGGATAAACCCTTATTCTAGATACTATAACCCCGGAACATCCTCCTCCCTTGCTAATTTGATCACCTAGATATCGGAAGCCATCAACCACCTCTATAGATCCTACCAAACACTTCTATCAATTTTCCCTGAACATTTACTACATAGTTTAGTTTGTCTGCTATCCCACTGTACCCCTTGTATACCAAAGATCTGCATTGTGTACATTCTATAGAGTTTATGCCAACTATATATATATAAACTAATATATCCCTTCCATATACTGTAACAATTGTGTTGTTATTTCTGTTTACCTTTTATATATATATGGCTTCCTGATGATTTCTCCCGAATGAAACAGTTCTAATCCTGTAGAAGCCTTTTCTATATTAAATATTTATACTCTGCTTTGTATTGAGTTCCTTACTTACTGTGGTTACCCCCGATTAAATCCGGGATAAACTTATCTCTCTCTCTATATATATGTATATATAAATCAGAGATCCCTCGCTCTGTGTGAGCAGTTTTACCTCCCATTTTAAAATTAGAAGAAAAAAACAAATTCAAAAATAAAATTTGTAAAATGAACATTTATTTATTTTCATTGGTGAATCATAATTTGGAAAGAATTATTTGAAGAGAACTGATGAGTTTGTCTGTTACTATCCATCTTTGACCTTTGGCTGATGGTTGCATACATTCGTTGATGAGATCACCTAGGAACCAGTCCTGCTCAATATTCCAAGGTATGTGGTGTAAGAGACCATATGTTGTAGCACCAGAGTAAGCATACTTGGACAGCAAGCTACGACAAACACCGTAATAATTGTGGTCTGCATCTAGATGTAAACATAATTCCTTGTCAGAGAAGCTAATACAGTCTGAGTTGCAGTCATCATAGATACTTTCTGATGGTTGGTTCCATCCTGGTGGTTTCACTGGAATGATAGAAATAACAACACTGAGTATTTGAGGAGGTGTTATTAGTTTTAAATATGAGGGACAACAAAGGTTTTTGACATAAGTCTCGGCAGCGGTTGTGAGAGATGACCTTAAATTGTTAAGAGTGGCAGAGGAGATTATAAAGAAACATGGCAAGTAGCGAGATGTCATTCCGAGAAGGACCCATCCAACCAATACAAGCATGGAAAAACCGGATGTAAAAATGATGATGATGATATTATTAGGTTTATATATGAGGGTCAACAAAGGATTTGATATAAGTATTATTGGTTTTAAATATTAGTGTCAGCAAAAAGGACCCTCTTTATCTATTATATACATGAAATTCTGGAACTTACATTCAGCCAGTTCAAGTCTGTCAACTACAATAATATTCTCGGCATCCACAATCTTTACTTGACCGTTTGAGTTGACAACTAAATTGTCCATTTTTATATCTGTCCAATAAAGTGACCAACCATCAGAACTGTTGGACAGTTTCACAGCCATCATTAGAATTTGTAATGTTAAATTAGCCTGTAACAAATATAGAAATATATATATATATATTAGCCTGTAGAAGAGGTGTAACAACATTGAAATATAGAAATGTTTATAAATTAGCCTGAGACAAATATGAAGAAGTGAATTTTTTTATTTTTGAAAGATGTTTATACAAAACCAAAACACTATTTAAGGGAACGAAAAAGAAAGAAAAGAGAGGGGGAGTGACAAACACTACATAGCAGTCTGAGCATTGCTCCGCAGACAAAATGACAAAGGCATTATTGTGGAGAACAGCCAGAAACAGCCACAGCACCCCCAACAAGGCTCTTTATGGAAATATATATATATTCAAAATGACGTACTTGTAGGTAATTTTGCAATAAAATCTATTTCTTTGTTACAAATCTTCATTTTGTTAACAGTTCTGTTACTTAATAACATATAGAAATTATTAGTGACTTACTCTATGGTACCATGGTACATTAACTAAATGTAACAATGGTGTTCCTTCATTGCTCATGGCAGCCAACCAACCACATGATCCATAATATTTTGGGAAAGCCCAGCCATTAGAAGATGGGAACATCTGAAATGGAAAACAACTGCTATAATGATACAGTTGATGTGAAACTGGGAATGATTTTTTAATCATGTTCGTTAAATATTAGAAATGAGGAATTAGATACAGTTGGTGTGAAACTGGGGGGGGGGTATTCTAATTATGTTTGTTAAATATTAGGAATTAGATACAGTTGGTGTGAAACTGGGGGGTATTCTAATTATGTTTGTTAAATATTAAGAATTAGATACAGTTGGTGTGAAACTGGGGGGTATTCTAATTATGTTTGTTAAATATTAGGAATTAGATACAGTTGGTGTAAAACTGGGGGGTATTCTAATTATGTTTGTTAAATATTAGGAATTAGATACAGTTGGTGTGAAACTGGAGGGTATTCTAATTATGTTTGTTAAATATTAGGAATTAGGTACAGTTGGTGTGAAACTGGGGGGTATTCTAATTATGTTTGTTAAATATTAGGAATTAGATACAGTTGGTGTGAAACTGGGGGGTATTCTAATTATGTTTGTTAAATATTAGGAATTAGGTACAGTTGGTGTGAAACTGGGGGGTATTCTAATTATGTTTGTTAAATATTAGGAATTAGGTACAGTTGGTGTGAAACTGGGGGGTATTCTAATTATGTTTGTTAAATATTAGGAATTAGATACAGTTGGTGTGAAACTGGGGGGGTATTCTAATTATGTTTGTTAAATATTAAGAATTAGATACAGTTGGTGTGAAACTGGGGGGTATTCTAATTATGTTTGTTAAATATTAGGAATTAGATACAGTTGGTGTGAAACTGGGGGGTATTCTAATTATGTTTGTTAAATATTAGGAATTAGATACAGTTGGTGTGAAACTGGGGGGTATTCTAATTATGTTTGTTAAATATTAGGAATTAGATACAGTTGGTGTGAAACTGGGGGGGTATTCTAATTATGTTTGTTAAATATTAGAACATGATCTTAAAGATAAAATTACAGTTTGAACAACTAACCATGTTAGTCCCACACACAGTTGTGGAGTGGCTGACTTAGCCATGCATGAAACCCACTAGACCAGGGTTTCCCAAACTTTTTCAAATGCAGAACCCTCTTTGGTTCAGAAACATTTGGGGTAATCCCAAAGTGTAATATGGTCGTAATATAAATATACTCCTCTACCTATTTCCACGTAAGCCCAGACTTTTGTGGAACCACTGTTCTACACCATCATCAAATGTTCAAATATTTTTCAAGGTTTACAGAATCTCAACATTAAACAGAAAATATTCCTGATATTGTGGAGTTGGGGAAGAAATAATTAGTATTACCCTTTCTTTTATTAATGTTATTTTATCTCTCTTTTATGTGTTTGTGTCTTCGTTCCGTAAGCATTATATTATATTTTTATACAACTGAATAAAAGAATTGCTCCCTATATTATGAGATTGCATAGTCACTAAAAAAAATGATTCATCTTACCTGTATTACTGATATTGAAAAAAATGGTTAGTCTTACCTGTATTATCAGTGGTTCTGGATTAACAATATTTATAGTAATCAAATGTAGAAGGTTATCAATAGATTTATCGTCTGGTAAAATTAATTTATTAACATAATTTTTTAGAATAGTTTTGTATAGTCTCTGTGATGGACAGCGGAATAAATCGGATGACAACATAAATAATGGATGAACAGCTTCCAACACTTCAAAATTATGTCTAGCAAGTAATTCTTTCAAGGATTCCTTAGCATCGCAACTGTCACTCGTAGAATTTGATATAATTCGACATATTTCTTTTCTAGCTTGATAAATTTCGTAATTATGTGCAAGCTTTTTAAGTACAATATTTTTATCGTTATAACGGGCAAAATAAACATTTTTCACATTGACAAACTGAAGAATGGACAACGATGAAAACAAGCTAAACACAACAGAACCGTTTAGAAGCGGACGACAGAAGTCTTCGCCGTAGCAGACAGGACACTTGTCAATATCTATCAGTTGACGATTAACTGATGTAAACAGGAATAAAATCAAGAATATCAAAGCAAATAATACATATAATTTACGTCTCTTTATAAAGAAAATTATCTTTCGTAACATGTCTTTTAATTTAAAATTATCTGATGATGATTTAATGCGATTGTCGTGTTTTGCTTACGATCATTCATTGAAGGAAAAAATATTAATAAAGATATTCTATTCACAATATATAAAATTATTTGTTATAAAAACATTGAAACAGTTATGTAGTCATCACAGACTCGTTGAGAAATAAAATGCGACATATTTTTCATATATATGACTATTGACGAACAATTATCGTAATATAATAAATAATAATAAATAATCCTATTATACACGGTGTCAAACATATTTTGTTCCTTTTGAATGTTCTTCCGTAATGCCAGAAATTTACTAAGTTTTGTTAGAACCTAACAAATTTGTTAAGATAATAAAAGGATTATATTTGTACATTAATCTAAATTTAACGATAGCTATATCTCCCATTCATCATCGTCATCGTTTAACGTCCATTTTCCACGCTAGCATGGGCTTAAACGATCTTCCATTAGCTATTAATATAAAATAATTTATTCAAAATCATTTGTGAATTTTGATATTAGTTCTATAGAAATTAATACACTTTATTTAAGAGCTAAATAAAACATGTAGCAATATTTGATAAAAAAACAACAGCCTTTTAGTTAGGAGTTAGAAGCAAGTAATTAACATATTAACTAGATTAAGTTATATCTCTCTCTCTCTATATATATATATATAACAGAAGAATAGATAAACACACCCAGTACATGTTGTAAAGTGGTGGATGATAGGAAGGACATCCAGCCATAGACAGCTTGCCAAACAAGGGGTTAGGAGGACTCTTCAGTTGTGTCACTGTACGACAACCTCTCTAGTGTTGGTGACCTACACAATAAATACACTTGGTACACGCTGTAAAGTGGTGGATGATAGGAAAGATATCCAGCCATAGAAAGCTTGCCAAGGAGGGGTTGGGAGGACACATCAGTTGTGTCAAAGACATGGTAACCTCTATAGTGCTGGTGCCACGATAAAATGCACCCAGTAGAACATGGGACTATATGACATAGATGCAGATGAACTTCAGTATTAATCTGTAAAAATGATAAACACCTTTAACCAATTTTCAAGCCTAGTCAGTCTTTCTTCAGAAGGAATGTATATCATACTCTTCAATGTAGTTTTTTCTGTTCTTATTGGTATTTTTTATCTTCTCTATTCTGTCTGTTGATCCACAAGGTGGGTCTAAGTAATTGATCATCGATTACCAACTATCGCACAACGTCAAGTCCTATTTATATCTGCCATCATTGTTAAAACTTCACACCACGAGATATGGATTGACTACTTCTCAGAACATGACAGATATAAAGGTATTTTGTACTTTATTGGAACTTATACACAGACAATTTCCTCTGATGATTAGTTTCACGTCTTCCATAGCTCTACCAAAATCAATAGTTGGTAATGGATGATTGATTGCTTAGATTGATTTTCACTCTGGTTTCACAAACTATGAAATGGCAGCCATAAGGTATATAATAACTTTTCAACCTTAATGTACATACTGTTTCCCTAATATTAAATGTTTTATATATATATATATATATCATCATCATCATCACCGTTTTACGTCCGTTCTTCCACGCTAGCATGGGTTAGACGGGTTGTCCTGTTGTGGGCAGTGTTTGGTCGGCTGACCATGCCTTGCTCATACAGGAACTGATTTGGCTTGATTTCTACAGCTGGATGCCCTTCCTAACACCAACCTCATTTACAGTGAGTGCTGGGTGCTTTTTCGTGGTGCCTACACATCCACTTTACAGTGTGGGCTGGGTGCTTTTTTGCCATGGCACCTTCACGACCACCTTGCGGTGGGGAGTGTGGGGGCATATTGTCTATATGCTTCAGCTTGTACCCATGGGAGGTCGGGTACTCTGTATTACTGCGTGACGCCAGAGGTCACGGTCGTGTGTCATTGCCTTTGAGAGGTGTAATTGGGTAAGGTCGGCTTTTATCACCTCATCCCAGGTCATCTTGGGTCTCCCATATATATATATATATACATACAAATAACTATGTCTCTCTAATGATATATGGCTTATACATATATTTTTTAATGTGAGTATCTTGGTCAGCCTATGAACTTTTACATCCCGAAGCGATCAACAGAGACAATTTTTTTAAAAGAATATATCTTGGTTTGTAATGGATAAAACAGTGTTAAAAATATATCTAGATAAACCAAAATGAAAAGTTCTTTGTAGAAATGTTTCAAAGAAGAAATAAAGACACATAATTGGATTTTTATTCCATCTGATGCAACATTTATCATCATCATTATTTAACATGCATGTTTCCATATTGGAAAGATAAATAAAAATACTTAACTTGTAACTTACGAAGAGGAATCTTAGTTGAAAGTAACTGGAGAGAGAGAACACCTTAATTTGATAGAGGAGGATATAAAGATATGAAGGAGTTAAGTTAATAACATTTAGATTTGAACTCTTTATTTGAATGGCATTTAACATGTCAGCCGATGTCCACTGAAGAAGAGATCCATTTGAAAGGTTCTGGTTATAGATATGTAAATAGTTTATAGGATTTATTATAGAGAGAAGGAATAGAAACTCTACCTCACTGGGTATTGTTGGACAATTGGAGAAGAGCAGGAAAGTCATATAAATATTAATGAAGAAAATAATTCTCTTTTTCATATACATACAAGTGTATATATATATATATATATATATATATATATATATATATATATATATATATATATATCTGTAAGCAACTTAAATGCTATCAAGACAAAAACATTTACAACAAAATCTGAAGAAAAAGACGACATATATAATTTGAAGAACGAGACAAAGTTATATAAAACAAGACATGATACATAGACACAATGACAGAAAATAAATAGTTTGAAAGATGTCTTGAAAGATATTTACAGAGAATAAGTTGAAAGAATGAAAGCTCAAGAGGTGTTTCAGAATCAATGAAGATGTAAAAACACAAACACATGTGTATGTATGTGAATGTGTGTGTATATAAGATCCACACATATATGTATGTGTGTGTGTGTGTGTGTGTATAAGTATGTTTCACACACACACATAAACATATGCATATGTATGTGTAAATATATATATAAGTTTCGCAAAGAAGCCATATGCATAAGTATGTATATGTATGTGTAATATATAAGCTTTACATATATACATATCTATATATATGTGTATGTATGTAAATAGTTTATAGAGAGAAGGAATAGAAACTCTACCTCACTGGGTATTATATATATGTTTCACACACACACGGATGTATATGTGTGTGCATATATATATATATGTTTCACATACACACACATGTATATATATATATATATGTGTTTCACAAAGAAGCCATATGTCTGTAATAAACTGTAATAATTTCAAGAGAAATATTCCAAGTAGAAATAAATTCAGAATTTTTCGTTTTAAGTAGACAACAATCTCTGGTCAATAATTTAATTTTACATTTAAATCGATTAAAATAATTCCCTTTCAGATTTTTAACTAATAAATCATTCTGAATTCACACGTACAAATTTCCTGCAGATATGTTGGAAAGAATTAACCCTTTAGCATTTAAACCAGTCGAATCTGGTCAGAATTCTCTCACCTCTTTCTGTTCAAACCGGCCATTCATACTGATGTTAATCCTTTAGCATTTAAACCAGCTGTATCCAGCCAGAATTCTTTCATCTCTTTCTGTTCCAACCAGTCGTAACTGGCCACTCATACTGATGTTATGGTATTGTTCACAAAATAAATAATATCAAAATAGATATTATGTGAGATAAAGCCACTACCACAAAAATACAATAGTATATATATAGAGTAATGTAAATGCTAAAGGGTTAAAGAGATCTTCATGTTTGTCGTGACATTTCCTTTTCTTCATGTCTGTTGCGATATCTTATTTTTGCTTTACTGACAAATCATTCAGAATTTAATTTACCTATACAGATCAATCAGGTATCGTTCGTCTTATTATATACAGTGATTGCTGTCTTCTTAAAACATAAGAATGCCATGAATTCTAAAACAGAAAAGGCAAGATGGTGATTGTTTTTCAAATTTCCATTTTTTTAAGGAGTAGAGTAGAAACAATGTGAATAGAAAGAAATAATCCAGTTGAAAAATAATGTCATCATCATTATCATCATCATCATCATTGTGACCATCATTATCACCATCATCGTCATCATTATTCTTTTATGTCTGTTTTTCATGCTTTTGAATATTGTTGTCACTATCATCATCATCATTGTGACTGTCATTATCATCATCATTCTTTTATGTCTGTTTTCCATGTGATTCCAGGAAATTGTCAAACAACCAAATTCACTGGGGTTTTTATATCCATCTTTCCATGCTGGCAAACAGTGGACAAATCTCTCTTCTGATCTCAATAATGTTGTGTTCTTGGAAACTTTAGACTTTTAAAGAACACTTCAGATGAGATTGACTTTAAAATGTTTTGTATTATTCTAGAAATATCCAGCAGTCTCCACAATAACCAGCACTCTTAATATCTTAATGCCATCTGTTTGCAGTATTTTAATTGCCATATTTTACCAGCATATTGGTCAAACATCTCTTCTCCCAGTAATTCCTCCAAGCGGGGCTGAAAAAAAAAAAAATAAAGGAAATAACCATGAAAATTATTGATAAAAATAGTATTTTAGGAAAATTAAAAAAAAACTCTTTAAAGAGAATGTCGGAAGAAAACCATAAAATATATTGTACTTTTAAAGAATGTTTTTCGAATGTGCAAATAAGGTACAGGACGTTAAGAGCTAAATTTAGCCTGATTCACAAAAACTTGCCTCTACAGTATTATTTATCTATAAAGTTTGATCGACAAGATCCTAGACCCCATTCGTTTACCAAATGGGGTGGAACTTGTCAAATCAGACCAAGGAAACAATGTTTCCATTGGTCTTTCTATTGCTGATACTATCTGCCAGTCACAACTCCTGGTAGAAAGAACAACTTGTCAAATCGGACCAAGGAAACAATGTTTCCATTGGTCTTTCTATTACTGATACTATCTGCCAGTTACAACTCCTGGTAGAATTAAATATCAAAATTAATTTCAGAAAACTTACCTTGATATCTTCTTCTTCAAATCTGTCAAGGATATCGATGGCTTGTTGAAGAATCTCTTTGCCAACACCACTCTCACAATTCCTGCAGGAATTAAAAAAAAAAGCATTAAAACAAAACAAGGTTTTTCAAACTAATTTTATCTTGAGAAGGTGTGTTTGGAGGACTCTGCCCCCACGACACTCCCAGGAATAAGTGGAAGGAGGAGAGGGAGAAGAAGTTTATTTTTAGTGATAAAACTCTTTTTAATGTTTACACCTACAACAGGGTGTCTTTGAGAACAATACATTAACATCAGTATAAGTAGCAAGTTGCGGCCGGTTTGAACAGAAAGAGGTGAGAGAATTCTGGCCGGATACAACCAGTTTAAATGCTAAAGGATTAATAATTATTATTAGACTTACTTTTCTAGGATACTGATTCTGTCAGAAAGACGTTTTGTCTGCACTAAAGTCTCAGCACCTGTACAGGAAGACAAACATGCTTGAGAAAATATTTCAGGTAAAACAACAACAAACATCACCACCATAGCTGATGGTGATGATGATGATGATAATGATGATGGCAATGATGATGATGGCAATGATGGTGATGGCAATGATGGTGATGACGATGATGGTGATGACTAATATAAAGCAACAGTAGTTTATTAACAACGTACCACAAAGTATGGTCGGCAATATCAAAGAATATAAACTGCCTCATTATTAACATCATTTCAGTAAGAAATGTCTAACTTACTTGGCAAATCATTTATTTCTTTCCGACCATCAGCGTTATCTTCTGTTATTTCATCTGATGTCTTTACGACAGTCTTACATTCATCATCAGACTTCTCATCAATACTTTTACTGGAATTGGTTTGAAGTGTAGAATTTAAGACAACAGCTAGATTTTCCATATCTTTGTCTTCTCTGAAAATACAGTGTTTAAAAATAACAATTGTGCAGGAAAATATATATACATGCATATACTTATATACTTAACATACACAAATATGTACATAAGTGTGTTTAGCATGGAAAATGGATGTTAAACAATGATGATGATGATATGTTTATACTTATATACTTAACATACACAAATATGTACATAAGTGTGTTTAGCATGGAAAATGGATGTTAAACAATGATGATGATGATATGTTTATATTTACATACATAAACATCTACATAAGCATGTTTCATCTTATATAGTACATATATGTTTATACTTGTACACATATATTTAACATACATAAATATCTACATGATAAGCATGTTTCATCTTGTATAAAATGATACTAAACAAATTAATATATGTTTCTTTGTGGTTTATTGGATGATGTACATGTCTTCTGAGGAGGATCCAATAAAAACTCTACCTTAACTTATCCCTTTTATTTTTGATATCTCCAATGTTATCTTCAGGTGAAGAATTCTCATATTCATCATCGTCTTCTATAGACATGGATAGCTGCCGATGTTGCCGCCGTTGTAGAACATTCCTCAAAGGTACCTGTAACAATAAATTTGTAAAGCTTTTAAATCCAGAGCTACACACATTGTTAAGTTAGAATTGTTCAAGGATAAAACACAATTTAAAGAGGATCAAAATATTTCATTAGTTTCTTTAGGGTTTTCTAATAAAACTTTTACAGGGCTGAATCGGATTTCTTCCATCTAAACCAAAAATGGAACAGGTGTGTTAAGATATGGTCTATTGACCAGTCTGGCCTCAATATGTGCAAGCATAGAAAATAAGACATTAAAACGATAATGATGATGATGATAATGGTAATAATGATGATGATAATTATGATGATGATAATGGTGGTGGTGGTGTAATCCAAAGCAAAATTAGTTTAATACTTACATCTGATCTTGATTCACTGTGTTTTTCAAATGATTCTTTTAACTTTGGTGGTTGTTTAAGTTCAATTCGACACTCATGACGTTCCAAAGCTACAAGACAATTGTTTAACATATTATATACAATAATAATAATTTAGTCTTCAGTTTTGTAACAAAATCAATTAAAGGAACCAAATTTAATATTTGCATTCCTGAGATTTATATCGAATAATAATAATATTCGATTCATTTGCAAACAAACAGCCTCATTATGCTGTTTTTTTTATGTAAAGGAGAAATACTTACAACAAGATACAGATTGCTTCTGGCGCCTTTTCTGCCGGGCAAACAGATTTGGGAGGCTCTAGAATTAGAACAATATAAATGTTAAGATATATGGTGGTGGTGTGACTGAAATAGTCCAGTCTATTGCTATGTATGGTTGACCGAAAGACTAACTGTAAAACATACATATATTATTAACTGAAAGAGCTACTGTGTAGACACACACATACACACACTGTTGACTGAGAGAGCAACTGTGTAGACACACACATACACACACTGTTGACTGAGAGAGTTACTGTGTAGACACACACATACACACACTGTTGACTGAGAGAGCAACTGTGTAGACACACACATACACACACTGTTGACTGAGAGAGTTACTGTGTAAACACACATATATACACACTGTTGACTGAGATCTTTGGCACTAGGCAGTAATACAGAAAACCCACCTTGCCTAAGTACAAAACGAAACCTACAGTCAGTAGGCACCTCTTAATCAAATATACACCCCCTCCCACTACACCAACTACCCCTTCCCCACCCCCATCAACACCACCCCTTTCTCTGTATAGTTATGTTGGTACCACAACACCCAGTCTTAAATAAATGAGGTTGTGTAGGTGTCACGACAAAAAAACACAGTCCACACTGTAATGTGGTCATCTAGGTAACACGGTAAAAACCTCCCAGTCCACACTGTAAACGTGGTTGGTGTTAGGAAGGGCATCCAGCCGTAGAAAACCTGCCAGACAGTCCTATACAAGTGAGACAACCAATCTTGCCTCAAGTGGGACAATTCCTGTCTAAACCCATGCTAGCGTGGAAGATAGACATTAAACGATGATGATGAGTGGGTTAGCAAGATGGGATCACCTGAACGTCTCATAACGTGACGACCTGTCTAAACCATGTAAGTGTAGAAAATGGACGTTAAACAATGAAGCTGATGATGATGATACTGACGATAATGTTGATGATAATATTGATGATGTTGATGATGATGATGATGATGATGATGATGATGGCCATGATGATGATGATGTTACCATAACACCATATAAAGTTTACCTTTGGAGCTTCAGCATCACCAAGATTAGAACTGCACTCTTTTGAACTTGATGAACTAGATGATAACCGAGGGACACAGCTGTTTGCATTCTGTGGTTCACCGCTACCATTATCTATGACTGGTGGCGGTGGTAAAGGACGAGATTTCTCAGCAAATTGCTACAGACAATAAATATATAATGATAACAATCTTCAGACAAATAAATGTTTTGTAGATTGGTTGTCAACAGATTTAAACTGGGATTATATATATATATATATATATATACATGGAGGCACATGGCTTAGTGGTTAGAGCATTGGCCTTGCAATCGAAAGGTTGTGAGTTCAATTCTCAGACCGGGTGATGTGTTGTTTCCTTGAGCAAGACACTTTATTTCACATTGCTCCAGTTTACTCAGCTGTAGAAATGAGATGATAGGGACTGGGGTCCTATCATTCCACTGCAAAGTGGTCGTGGAGGTGCCACGGCAAAAAAGCACCCAGCACTCACTGTAAATGAGGTTGGTGTTAGGAAGGGCATCCAGCTGTAGAAATCAAGCCAGAATCAGTTCCCGTCCCACCCTTGCAAGCAGGGAAAAGTGGACATAAAATGAAATGATGATGATGATGATATATAAAGTTGAGAAACGGTGAGAGCACGGCCTATTACATAATGCAAAACACTTTACTTCACGTTGCTCCAGTTCACTCAGCTGTAGATATGAGTTACAATGTCACTGGTGCCGAGCTTGTATCAGCCATTACCTTTACCTTGGACAACATCGGTGGTATGGAGAGAGGGAAGACTGGTATACATAGGTGACTGCTTGTCTTCTACAAACACACCTTGCCCAGGTTTGTGCCTCAGGGGAACTTTCTAGGTATAAAACCCATGGTCAATAGTGACCAAAGGGAGCCTTTCATTATATAAAAACTACAAGGTGGTGTGCAGGAGAGAAGACTGCACTGGTAACGACATGTGATGTACATGAATGATGATCAATGGGTGAAGAGGTCCAGGAAAATGCCAGTGGAAGGAAGCCACAGTAGAGGTAGATCAATGAAGACCGGGGCAGAGGTGGTGAGTGCTGACCTCAAAGATGACAAAGGAATGTGGCGAGTGGAGAAATGTGCCGAGAAGGATCCGTCCAACCCATGAAAACATGGAAAAATGAACATAAAGAGAGAGAGAGAGAGAGGATAATGGTGTTGGACTACCTTTCTCAAAACTGCTTCTATTCCATTAGCACGGTGGTTAGATGATTCTAATAGTATAGATTTTCTTTGAATAGCAGCTGGAACTTTCTCATCTTTTTCAACTTGTTGCTGAAAAAAAAGTACAGATATTTTTATGAAAAATATTCTAAACCATTGTAAAGTGATTAAAATAAAATGGATTTTAAAAAAATGACATTTAACTCTTTTACGTGTTACAACCAACTGGCTGGGGCCATGCTGGGGCACCACCATTATATATATATATAGTATTTTCATAAAAGATTTTCTAAAATAACCTTGTTAATATCTCTCAAATATTATAAGTTTAATCTACTTGAGATCAAAAAATTCAAAGTTAAAGACCGTCACAAGCCTTCAGGTCCTTCAGGTTCATTGGTGTTAAACAACTAAGAGTACAAGACTCCCTGCTGGAAAGGATGCCAGTCCATTGCAAGGTTAACCTCTAGCTATTGCTGGTATGCAGTTGCAGCTGAGTGTATTGGAGCAATGTGAAATGGAGTGTTTTGCTCAAGAATACAATGCAGTATGTGGCCCAGGAATTGAACCCACGTCATCGTGATTCTAAGTCCATCAGTCTAACCACTAGGCCACATGGCTTCCCTGAAGTAAATAAGGTATTTTCATAAATATATATGTAACTGAAACTCTCAGGAGAGCAGGACAGCAGAAGGTCTTCAGAGAGAAGAAATACACCACCCATCTCTTAAGCAAGTGTTTTAGTCCTTAACTTTCATAAATATATGTGAAACTGAAACTCAACTGAAATATGCACTAACCTTGATAACAGTATTTCTAATAACTGTATACTGATTCCCTGAGTCACTTTCTTCCATTGTCGAAGCACATTCATTTAAACCAGACGACGTTGATGAACACGATGAGATCACACTAGAATTTGGTGATATAGAATGTTCTTCACATATTGAATTGGTACGTGAAGAACTACTACATTCATTTTCAGCTTCTTTTTCTAGTTTACCATCTATTTCATTGGTGTTTTTCACTGTAACAGATGGACATTCACTGGCCACAGTACATTGTGAGTCTATTTCTACTTGGTCAACATTAGAGTGTGCAACACGAGAAGAACAGTGGTTTCTTCCACCATCTAATTGGTCCTTTTTATTAGATGATGGCTTGCTGTGTGACTTGTGTGAACAGGAGGGATGTGCTGAGCGGGAGGGATGTTCTGAGCGGGAGGGATGTTCTGAGCGGGAGGGATGTTCTGAGCGGGAAGGATGTGCTGAGCGGGAGGGATGTTCTGAGCGAGATGATGAAGATGGCGAAGAAGTTTTCACTTTAGCTCCTTTATCTGGTGAAGGTGGTAAAGGTCGACGACTGGAAACAGAATATGATTTAAAAAAAGAAATACATATTAGTTATATACAAGGATGGGCTGGATAGTTATAGGCTATATATATACAAGGATGGGCTGGATAGTTATAGGCTATATATATACAAGGATGGGCTGGATAGTTATAGGCTATATATATACAAGGATGGGCTGGATAGTTATAGGCTAACTCTGAAGGAGTTATGTTAGAGCTGTTTATAGCTGTTTTGAACAGAAAGAGGTGAGAGAAATCTGGCTGGTTACAGCTGGTTTAAATGATAAAGGGTTAATACATAGTAGTAGTATAGTGTGTCCCACTTTAATACATAATAGTAGTATAGTGTCCCACTTTAATACATACTAGTAGTATAGTGTTTATAGCGTGTCCCACTTTAATACATAGTAGTAGTATAGTGTGTCCCACTTTAATACATAATAGTAGTATAGTGTCCCACTTTAATACATACTAGTAGTATAGTGTTTATAGTGTCCCACTTTAATACATACTAGTAGTATAGTGTTTATAGTGTTCCACTTTAATACATACTAGTAGTATAGTGTTTATAGTGTCCCACTTTAATACATACTAGTAGTATAGTGTTTATAGTGTCCCACTTTAATACATACTAGTAGTATAGTGTTTATAGTGTCCCACTTTAATACATACTAGTAGTATAGTGTTTATAGTCTCACTTTAATACATACTAGTAGTATAGTGTTTATAGTGACCCACTTTAATACATAGTAGTAGTATAGTGTTTATAGCGTGTCCCACTTTAATACATAGTAGTACTATAGTGTGTCCCACTTTAATACATAGTAGTAGTATAGTGTCTCACTTTAATACATAGTAGTACTATAGTGTTTATAGTGTCCCACTTTAACACATAGTAGTACTATAGTGTTTATAGTGTCCCACTTTAATACATAGTAGTAGTATAGTGTTTATAGCATGTCCCACTTTAATACATAGTAGTAGTAGTGTTTATAGCGTGTCCCACTTTAATATATAGTAGTAGTATAGTGTCTATAGTGTCTCACTTTAATACATAGTAGTACTATAGTGTTCCACTTTAATTATTAGTAATAGTATAGTGTTTATAGCATGTCCCACTTTAATACATAGTAGTAGTATAGTGTCTATAGTGTTTCACTTTAATACATAGTAGTACTATAGTGTTTATAGTGTCCCACTTTAATACATAGTAGTAGTATAGTATTTATAGTGTCCCACTTTAATACATAGTAGTAGTATAGTGTTTAGAGTGTGTCTCACAACAAAAACTTCAAATGCAAACTTTATGTTGCAGGTGTTTACCTTCTCCGAGTTTCCTCCAAGAAAACAGCAATATTCTTTTTGACATAACTCATCCGAAGAAGTCTGCTAACAGACGGCCGCCTACTTGGGTCCTGGTGAAGCATGTTCTGTATCAACTGTACTAGTTCACTACTATATAGTTGTGGCATTGGAGGTAACTGTGGTGATAATAAATAGATACATATAGTTGTGGTATTGGATGTAGCTATGGTGATAATAGACATGTAGATACATACATCTTTGATTCTATGATATAAAGCTGTTTGTTTTAAAGTGTTTATAGTTATCTAAAACTCTTGTCATAATTTTATGAAAGAACCTATTTTAAATTACGTTCCAAACACCAACTTAAAAATGAAAACGTTAGTTATATTACTAAATTCCCCCAAATTCTTGATTATTTTCAAAATTATTTAAAAATCATAAGGAGCAGTGTCTTTTATTAGAAATATGGTAACGAAACGGTGCCATCAACATATTGATTTTATGAGATAAATAAATAAAGTAACTGATTGATTGAAGTGAGGAGTGAAAAGAAAAGTTGCAATGAAATGTTACCTTGCCACTGAGGATCTTGAAAGCTAAGGAGTTCATATCTCTAGCATTGAAGGCATGTCGTAATGTGGTCATCTCATACACACAGCAACCCAGTGCCCAAACATCAGACTAGGACAAATAGAATGACATTTAATGAAACTTAAATAACAATTCATGTCTATACAGTTACATGGATAAAATATGGCCAACAATACAAGAATAGAATTATTTTTATATCATCATTCATCATCATCATTTCATTTTACGTCCACTTTTCCCTGCTTGCAAGGGTGGGACGGGAACTGATTCTGGCTTGATTTCTCCAGCTGGATGCCCTTCCTAACACCAACCTCATTTACAGTGAGTGCTGGGTGCTTTTTTGCCGTGGCACCTCCACGACCACTTTACAGTGGAATGATAGGGATCCCAGTCCCTATAATCTCATTTCTACAGCTGAGTAAACTGGAGCAACGTGAAATAAAGTGTCTTGCTCAAGGAAACAACACATCACCCGGTCTGAGAATTGAACTCACAACCTTTCGATTGCAAGGCCAATGCTCTAACCACTAAGCCATGTGTCTCGACCATATATATATATAGAAAAAAAGATGAAATCGAAAATGCAACTGGAGTCTTATTTTTAAAAAAATATATATATTTATTTGGTTCCTTTACTGGTTTCGCAGTTCTTCTGCTTTTCAAAAGTAGAGTTGAGATGGAGGGTCTGTGGTTTCTCTCACATCTGAGAAAAACCACAGACCCTCCATCTCAACTCTACTTTTGAAAAGCAGAAGAACTGCGAAACCAGTAAAGGAATCAAATAAATATATATATTTTTTTTAAAATAAGACTCCAGTTGCATTTTCGATTTCATCTTTTTTTCTTTATACTTTCTCTCATGTAGGAAAACCTCGGTTATTTTTCATTTTGTAAAAAAACCTCACTTTCTAATATATATATAACCCATGCTAGCATGGAAAATGGACGTTAAACGAAGATGATGATGATGATATATATATATATATATATATATAAATATATATATATATATATTTATATATTTATATATATATATATTTATATCATCATCATCATCATCATATATATTTATATATATATATATATTTATATTTATATATCAGCTGTAGAAATGAGATGATAGGACAGGAGTCCCTATCATTCCACTGCAAAGTGGTCGTGGAGATGCCATGGCAAAAAAGCACCCAGCCCACACTGTAAAGTGGACGTGTAGGCGCCATGGAAAAAAGCACCCAGCACTCACTGTAAATGAGGTTGGTGTTAGGAAGGGCATCCAGCTGTAGAAATCAAGCCAGAATCAGTTCCCGTATGAGCAAGACAAGGTCAGCCGACCGGACACTGCCCACAACAGGACAACCCGTCTAACCCATGCTAGCATGGAAGAATGGACGTAAAATGGTGATAATGATGATGATATATATTTGATAGAATTAGCTTAGTGGTTAGAGAGCTGCATTGACAGTCGTGAAGTTGTGAGTTCGATTCCCTGGCTAGGTGATGTACCGTACCTCATTGTTGTACCATATTTAGTGGTTGAGTTGGAGTCACAGTTGTGAGGTTGTGAGTTTGATTCCCAGACCAGGCAATGTGTTATGTCCTTGAGCAAGACACTTTATTTCAGGTTGCTCTTTCTGCCAGGAGTTGCAACTGGTAGATAGTATCAGCAATGGAAAGACCAATGGAAACATTGGTTCCTTGGTCTGATTTGACAAGTTCCACTCCACTTGGTAAGTGAATGAGGTCTGGGATCTTCTCAGTCGATTCGCTTGATCGAATGATCGCTTCCTCACTAATATTTTTAATGACAAATGGTCATTTTTTTTTTGTTTTTTCTTTAAAATACTTGATCTGCTGAGGGTGATGATGCAGAATCAAATTAGGTTTGTTTTTCTTATTAAAAGCAACAGAGAAGAGGAGACACTGACCTTTTGATTGTAAGGTTTACTAGAAAAAAGTTCAGGACTCATATAATATGGGGTACCAATCAGTGTAGTTGCCATGTCACTTGAGTTCTCTAACACTCTAAAATAAAGAATTGAGTCAAAGATTAGTTAGTAACTACAACTGAGTCAAAGGTAAGCTAATAACTACAACTGAGTTAAAAGTTAGTTAACAAACACAAAAGCTTTTACCTGGCGATTCCTAAATCTCCTACTTTGATAATTTTATTTTTTGTTAGGAAAATATTTTGTGTTTTCAAATCTCGATGAAGAATATCTCTTTCATGGAGGTACTGGAAAAATGGAAAAAATCAATAAAACATATTTTAATACAGTTAGAAAATCTGGAGAATCAGGAAAAACCGTTCACAGTTTCAGCTTAGTTTGATATGTCAGTAAAATATATCTATTTTAACTGAGAAGACCAAGCTACATAAATACATGGTCTAACTGAGAGGATCAAGCTACATAAATACATGGGCTAACTGAGAAGACCAAGCTATGTAAAGACATGGTTTAACTAAGAAGACCAAGCTATGTAAAGACATGGTTTAACTAAGAAGACCAAGCTATGTAAAGACATGGTCTAACTAAGATCAGTGTAATAAATAACTAATATATAAAAACAATAAAAGTAAAATAATTTTGAATTTTTGGACATGAAATTCTAACAATTGTTTTTTACCTGTAACGCCATAGCTATTTGTATGAACCATTCGACAACCTGCTTCTCCTCTAAAACCTTTCCTTTACGTTCTTTAAGCCAAGTGTAGAGGTCACCCCCTTCACAATATTGCATGGCAATGTATAAATAGCGTTCACCGGTCTGGAAGGAATCTTTGTAAGTCACAATATTTGGATGTCTTAAGTTGGATAACAATCTGGCTTCTTGTTCAGCCGCTCGACGTTCTTTGTCGGATGTACTTTTCAAGTTGATCTTCTTAAGAACATACTGAAATATCAGAAATATAAATATTTGTTAAACTTATTTACACTGTTTTTATATTAGATGAGGGAGGCTGCGATGCCTTGACATGACTGAAGGGTCCTCCTGACCCTTTGTTTGGCAAACCCTAAATTGAATATCTAGATAAAAATATTCAATCTCAACTAAAGTGATGACTAGAAATTGTACTAATCTGAATATTAAGTTCAAAACTATTACCATCTCTACTTCAGCAAATATAGTAAAGTCTATGCTTCACTGAGAAGATCTAATGAGTCTGAAACATGTCCAGAGATATCCTCTGTACTTACCAGAGTAATTATAACTATATTAGTCTTTGACTAATATAGTTTTTTCCTCACATCATAACTATAGTTAATTAGTTTTTTAATTAGAAACACTGCATTAACACTAATTTAACTATTGTCTTTTTTGTTTGTGTAGGTTTTTCTTCACGTGGTTTTCTGTCAATAAAAGAGATACTTTGAATAACTTGTATGGTTTCGTCAAAAGAAATCGTAAAATATTTTGATAACAGTATCTAAAAAGTAGGGCAGTGAAATGTCAAAATACTAGACTATATAATGCCTTGTAGTATTTAATCCCTTCCCTGTATATTTTGATCTTAAATCCAATTTGGGTCAACATTGTTTTTTAACTTTCTGGAATGAGTTTCTATAATATAGATCAAGCCAACGAACTGCAAATATTTAAGTTGTACTTAATCAAAAGAAATCCACAACATGAAAAACATCAACAATGAAGTCGTTTTTCTATTAAGATAATTAGAAAATTGAAAAACCAATTGTAGTTTTAAATATATATTGATATCAAAACAAATGGCTGGTGGTTTTAAAACTAAACAAAAACATAGGAACTTTAATTTGTAAGATTAAAATGTGGATATGACAAAAAAATCTCTATATAAAATGCTAAGTCACATGTGTCTTTTTTGATTTGTTAGTTCCACTCTTTCTGTGATGCTATAGGAATGTGGAAGGAGGAAGCAGTGGCTATGGTGAGAGAGGTGGAAAAGAAAGAATTTATTATCAAAGCAAGGTAGATTAGATGGCTAAATAGATAGATAAAAGATTAACAGAATGGAAAGGTATGAGAAAGACATAGCCAATGAGACGGACAGTCAAGCAAGCAAACAAGGATATATATGGAGAGGTGGAAAAAAGAATGAGTGAGGAATAGATATTGCAAATAAGTGGAGGAAAAGAAAGAAGATAAGATTCTAAAATAGAGAGGGAAAATTAAAAATGTAATGTTGAAGGAGAAAACAATGGATGTGATGAAAGAGCTGGAAAAAAAAGAGAAAGAAAGTATAATAATGAAAAGTGGATTTGATAGATAAATATATAGGTTGGTGATTAGATAAGAGAGAGAGAGAGAGGGAGAGAGAGAGAGAGAGATCGCCAGTAAGTGAAACAAGACAGCAGACCAAAGGAAACACAAGAAAACAGGGCAAGAGTTGAAACAGAAAGAGTAAGAATTACTGAAAGGAGACAAATACAAACTCTGCCATTTTTGACAGGTACTGTGTTTAAATGAAATAAGACACACAAGGAATTAATGGATACAGTTTAGTCAATATAAACTTACCGGTCTCCTGTCTTTGATATGTCGAGCCAACCATACTTCTCCATAGCTTCCTTTTCCAATCACCATTGACAGTTCAAACCCTCGAAGGGTTTTCGGTTTAGATGAAGATTTCTGTAGTGCCATTATAAGAGCAGTACCGCTTCTAAAGCACTTTCTCTACGATATCTTCTCTTTATCACTGTTGATAAAATCATAAACAAAATATTTCAAATTAAAAAAATAAAAATAAAATAAAATAAAAAAGACAGTAAAATAGTTAGCTACGAGGGTGGCTGAAAAGTTCATAGGCTGACTATGAAAGAGTGATGTTAGAGTTGTGAAATCTTGCATGCATTAATTTCAACTCTTGCTTATTGATAACTGCAGTTTCTTTCTAGTAGCTACGTTGAAAAATAAACCTCATTTGGTCATTCTATAAGAGTGTCTTGGTCAGCAAGGAGTGATGCTAGTGCTGTAAAATCTTGCATGCATTAATTTCAACTCTTGCTTATTAATAACTGCATTGTTTCTTTCCATAGACTATGTTGAAAAATCGACCTCATTTGGTCATTCCATGGGAGTATCTTGGTCAGCTTAAGAAGGATTGATGCTAGAGCTGTGAAATCTTATATGACATTAATTTCAACTCTTTTCATTTATAAACTGCATTGTTTCTTTCTAGGGACTATGGTTGAAGAATGAACCTCATTTGGTCAGCCTATAAACCTTTCAGCCAACCCTCATATAGCTACATACAAAACAGGAAATGGAATAGCTAAATTGTGAGGAAAATTAAGATATCATCTGCTTTTGTGGTCCACTGACTTTATTTCGATGAAGAATGAGAACAATAGCATTTTAAAACCTTTTCTTTTGGCAGCTTCAGTTGAAATATGTTGATAATCGAATCTAACGAGAGTGAAAACAGCAGAGGCGAAAATCAATTTAATGTTGCAAAAACTGACTAATTGAAATATTATAAGGAGGTGGTGCCAGACTAGAGAGAATTCTTGTTGTTTATAATAAATAATGGTCAAGGGAGAAAAATGAATCGATTAAAAATAGGAATATTAGATGAACTGTCATATGTGATGAAAGTTGAAAAAATATTAATATGAGGGTCAGCTGGAAAGTTCATAGGCTGACCAAGATACTCTCATGGAATGACCAAATGAGGTTTATCTATCAACATAGTCACTATAAAGAAACAATGCATTTTACTAATAGGAAGAAGAGTTGAAATTAATGCATGCAAGACTTCACAGCTCTAGCATCACTCATTCATAGCCAGCCTATCCTCGTAAAATCGATCATCTTTCTCCCCGCGGGTGATGTGATCGTTTAGCCACAATAAAAGTGCAATCAAAGATCACATTAATAACCAATACAGCTAAATCTACCGTATATTATATATATATATTATATATATATATATAATATATATATATATTAGATGCCAGACAAACATGTTATATGGAATTATTCTATCGATCTAATTATATATTTTTCCTCAATGCTAATGTGAGATGAAAGAATGAAAGAGTAATTTATTAGAACATTTCCTTTGGTGGAAGTAATTCATGTTATATTTTATATTTAACATTGATGACAGATGAAAATAGAAGAGGTCCGAAACAACTTGATCTTTCGTGTTCAACCCTCTCTCTCTCTCTTTACACACACACACATACATATATATATATATAATAGGCAGATAGATAAATAGATATATACACAAATATGTAGACACACCCACCTATATATATATATATAGGTAAATAGATAGATACACTAACATATATATGAACACATACATACAAACACACATAGATAGATAGATAATACATTAAATAAATACATACATTAGAGAGAGATACTTAGATAAACAAATAGATAGATAGATTAGATAGAGAGAGAGAGATGAGGTGGAGAGAAAAACAAGAGTCAGAAATACGGAAGAAAATCTATCACTTAAAAAAAAAAAGACAAACTTACAGTAAATAATTGATGTGTCATGTAGATAAACATAATATCGTATTCGTATTAAATAAGTCCATATTGATGAGAAATTAAAAACTTCTCTGGTATTTTGCCATTGTTACGGGAAACCGTTGAACAATGTTATAAATGTAATGTTTATAAAACGATTAGTAAGTTTTACAACACACCAACTGCTTGGTAGCAGCGGTTGGTAACTCACCAACCACTTTTACTTCCTTCTCTTTCATAAGAGTTCTTAATCAAGTCAAGTCACTCGTAACATCTTTGTTGTTTTAGAAATAAAATAGTTCTTCTTAGTCGTCGTCTCCTCCTTCTTCTTTCCAACAACCATCCAAAAATATTATTTAAGATATCAGCAAAATTTCAAATGATATTACCGAATCTCAGCTTTTATTTTTTTGTTTACTAAATATCTTCTTCCTGGGGACAGAATCCTCAAGCACTTCTAACGGGTCCTGTCAGAAGTAACCGATTCCAACTGATCCGACTGGGTCCTCAAGCGAGACCAGGCGAGCTCTTGATTGTTTTAGAAATAGTTTCTTATATAAATAAATTATTCCTGAGAGGGTCGTGAGGGCAGAGCCCCGAAACACTCCTTCCAGCTGTCCTGACAGGATCTGTATAGTGGTCATGTAGGTGTCACGACAAAAAGAACCCAGCCTACACTGTAAAGTGGTCGTATAGGTGTTACAACAAAAATCACCCAGCACATTCAGGTAGCAAATGTTTTCTCCACTCGTTACTTCTGACAATTTTATTCAAGAGCTCAGCTTTGTCATACTGTCACACTAATTCTAGCTGTAGATTATGCTCTTGTTCTCCCACATATTCTGGAGAGGGTCGTTGGGGAAGAGTCCTCAAACACTCTTTCCAGTGGGTCCTGTCAGAAGCAACCGTCTCCAACTGATCCTGCTGGATACCCAAGCAAGACCAGCCGATCTTATGGATGTTATCCAATTAATTTGTTCGGGGTTTACCCCTGGGTCTCCTGCCAGTTGGTTTTGCTCATAAAATCTGTCCAGTGATTCTTTCCTGAGAATAGATTATGTTGAGGGTAAACATTCTGATCAATGAGTTTGAAGACTGAGCTTTGATGAACACCTAGCTGTACATTGAATTCCTCACTAAACTTATCTACTTTTACTTTACTGACAGTACCTCTATATACATCTCATCTACTTTAATTCCCTAATTAGTTGAGCTAACACTGCATCCCTTTCATAACTTGGTCCATTAGTTTTGTCTCTGTAGTTGACCCTTTCTAGAGTCTCACCTTTACCTTTGTAACAATTAAAGGTTATATTACTGTACCAGTTATTAGGTACGACATCATTTTATATTAATTATTCTACCTGTAATTAGGTGTGACACCATCTTATATTACTGTACCTGTAATTAGGTATGACATCATCTTATATTACCTGATTGATTATGTAGGTGACTTGTGGACTTCCAAATATTTTCACCATCTCAGGGTCTATCTCTGAGGGTCCAGTAGCTTTACCATTTTTCATTGCTTTGTTGACGCTCTAATTGTCTATAGCTGTTGAAATGGTAAAAGCTCAGCCGTCATGCTCCAACTCTTTATATAGTCACACTTTACTATTCCAAGTATCGAGTACTCTGTTGAATAATGGTCTGACTAGTTTAAAACTGCTTTAATCCTGATATATATATATATGTGTGTGTTTACCAAGACAGAGTATAGCAACACCCTCAGCTGAGAGTACAGCAGCACATAAGTACAGAATATAGCAGCGCTCTCAATACTGCAACACCCTCAACACAGATCTGTGTTTACCAAACATTTATAACATAACGTAAATAGAAGTTGATAACGAAAGTTTATTTTGAAAATAGATCAATGAAAGAATGGAATGAGGACAGTTTGTGTTTTTCTTTAATAACAACTCTAACAAGTCTACAACAATAATTAAAAAGACAGCTCAAAGGCATATATATGATATAAAAAGATAAAAAAAATAAATGTTCTTCAATAAAAACTAATAATATAGTTTAAAATTTAAAATAAAAAAACATTTGCAAAGATGAAAATATAAATTTCAATGAGTAAATTTTAGAAAACTATTATACCGGGAAAACTGCCTTAACCCTTTAGAATTCACATTACTTTATATTTACTATTGTATTTTCATGGTAAAAGCTTTATCTCACACTATCGAATCTGTGAGATTTTGATATAAATTATTTGGAGAACAATACCTTAATGTTGGATGAGCAGCTGATTATGGCCGGTTTGAACAGAAAGAGGTGAGAGAATTCTAGCCATATATGGCTGGTTTATATGCTAAAGGGTTGAAGTGTTTTAAGTTGATTATATTGGCCTCAGTAGTAGTGGGTAGCCCTTATTTTATTGACCTGGATATAATGGGATGTAACCAGAATATAATGGAGAAAAGTAAAATAACAAGGTATTTTTGGTTGATATTCTACCATGCCTCTTCCAAATACACACACACATCCAGCAGGCTTCCACACAGTTTCTGTCTACTAAATCCTTATCCATAAACTCTACTTGATGAGTTTATGATAGAAGACACCTGCCCAAAATGCCACATAGTGGGATTGAACTGGGAACCATATAGTTGTGAAGCAAACTTTTTGGCAACAATTCTTCAGAATAAATTCTATTTCTTATTAGACAAAATTTTATACACAAAAAATATGCAACGGTTTAGCAGAAAGATGGAAAAATTTGTTCAGTTAATTATGTTTAAAACTGATGTCTGTTTTTGAGATTATATTTTCATCTTGGATGTGTTGTTAACACAATATATTCATCAATATACACTCCAGTTGGCATATAACCTATTGGTAAGTGTATTGGACATATGATCATAATGTCATGGGTTCGATTCCTGGACTAGGTTGTGTGTTGTGTTCTTGAGCAAAACACTTCATTTCATGCTGAAAATGAGTACCAGCAATAGCTAGAGATTTAACCTTGGCATCCTGTCCAGGAGGGAGTCTTGTATGGAATAAGACCTGGCCTGATGAGTCTCCAAGCTCCAAGACAGACTTTAGACTTTGACTCTCCAGCCATCTTCAGGTGGTATTTCTGAATTACTCTCAGGTCCCAAATAATAGGTGGAATATGTGGAAAGTCATATTTTATGTTGTCTCCATTGATTTAAAAAAAATAAAACAATGATTCATTTAATTTACATATTGAGACCTAAACCCATCCTATTTACTTTATAACATATTGGATTTCAAGTAATGTACTTCTTTGGTCAAGTATAATGTTTTTTAATGTGTAAAGAAAATTAATTGTTGCAGGAATGCTACCACTTAAAATAAAATTTCACCGGAGATAGATTAACAAAATTCAATAAGCGGGGGAAGGGTGATTATTCGAGACTCGAGAGTAGGTCACAGTTCAAATCGAAAGCCTATATTTTATCATCTGAGTCCATAGCTTATTCATTTTAAGGTATTTTACCACTAGACTTTAGTATTTGTCATCAAAACTTGTCATTAACACACCCAAGATGAGAATATAGTAAAAAAAACAAAATAAATAAATACATTTTTTGGCAATATTAGGACAACATGACCCTCCCCAAATATAACAAATAAATAAATAAAAATAATATAAACACACATAGAAACTCATCTCAATGTAGGAACATATCCATATATACACGAATATAAACACTTCCACCATTTTACCACTGGTTGTTTTTTGGTCACATATTCCTTGGCTTACATTCGAGTATATACAGTAATATGGAAAACAATAACAAAACACAGTAAATCTTAAAAATTGTGAGTTCCACATCAGATGGAGTTATTTGAATAGAATAAATAATGATTTTTTTTTTAAAAATTGGTAGAGGCTATAAATGTATTAGAATGAGTTATAGTATGGCCCTGTGACGCCTGGTGGAGTCGTAAGAGCACTGTAGTGGGGGTGTCCGGTATTTCTTTGATATTTTAAGCCTGGTGGAGCCAATCCCTTTCCAAGTCTAAGGAGTTTTTGCTGGTTAAATAAATATTTTTATTGACTTTGGGGAAATGAAAAGCAAAATCAATTTAAGCAAGTTTGGAACTTTTGTAAGGTGGGTAGAATATATAGAAATTATTGCTTACATTGGCTTCAGTTTGTGGATAACATTGGATAGGGATGAGTATAGATTTGTTTACTTTCAAGTTAAGGCAAGTGATGGTCTTAGTTATACACACACACATCCATACATACACATAAATATACACATACACACACACACACATATATATATATATATATATATATATACACACAAAGACATACAACCTAGTAGTTAGGGTGGTGGAATTATGATCATAATATCGTAGGTTTTATTCCTGCATCTGGTTGCATGTTGTATTCTAGAACAAAACATTTCATTGCACGTTGTTCCAGTATACCCAGCTGAAAATGAATACCAGCAGTATCTGGAGGGTTTAACCCTGTGATGGACTACTGTCCTGTCCAGGGGAGAGTCTTGTACTCTCAGTCACTTCACGCTACAGAAACTGGAATAAGTACTGACCTAACGAACCACCGGATTTGAGACAAACTTCAGATTTTTAAACTTATATACACATATATATATATATATATATATATATATATACATACATACATTCATATATATCTTGCTAGCAAGAAAAGCAGATGTTAAAAAGACTATATCATCATCATCATTTTACGTCCACTTTTCCCTGCTTGCAAGGGTGGGATGGGAACTGATTCTGGCTTGATTTCTACAGCTGGATGCCCTTCCTAACACCAACCTCATTTACAGTGAGTGCTGGGTGCTTTTTTGCCGTGGCACCTACACGTCCACTTTACAGTGGAATGATAGGGACCCCAGTCCCTATCATCTCATTTCTACAGCTGAGTAAACTGGAGCAATGTGAAATAAAGTGTCTTGCTCAAGGAAACAACACATCACCCGGTATGAGAATTGAACTCACAACCTTTCGATTGCAAGGCCAAGCAAGAAATTTAAGATTTTTGTGACTGAAAAAAAATAGGAAAATGTGATGGATATTAACAAAATAACTTCAATATGATTGACTGACTTCTCATTTTATCAGTCAGATGTTTTTAGAGGTCATTGATCTACTCCGCCAATTAACTCCAATTGCTGGTCAGATTTTACAGGCCAATCCAACTGGCAGGAGACCCAGTGGTAAGCCCTAAGCAGGATGGTTGGATAACATCTCTGAGCTTGGCTGGTCACAGTTGAGGATCTAGCCGGATCAGTTGGAGACAGTTGTTAGTGACAGGACCCACTGGAAGGAGTGTTTGAGGACTCTGGCCCCATGACCCTCTCAGGAATAAGTGGCAAAGAAGAAGAATTGATTCAAACTGAATTAAAAATTAAGCCACAGTTCAATTTACAAAGACCTTATCAATATACTAATGAAAGTAATTCATTTAACATAATGATAATTTCTTATAGAATAACAATTTTTGTGTTATAGGAAATGTGGGAATAATATTTTGTATTCTTTATGATAATTCATATTGGAATGAAATATATTTCCCCAAGAAATTAAATCAAATTATTTCTACAGTGAATTAAAGCCAAATCACTCAGAATATCAAGAACATACTGCCAAATTTGTTGTAATAAAAAAAATATTTCACTTTTGAACTTATTTTTTAAAGTGTTAAATAAATACATCTGCAAGTATAAGCAAGAATTTTAGAAATAATTTAAAAATAAAATTAAAATTAATGTAATTTATTTTTGTTATATTCCTAATAAGTAAACAATTTGATACAAATTAATTAAGTAATTTTATGGCGAATTAGAACACGAATCAGGCATATACTATACAAATATTATTTGAATAACTAGGCAACACTGATATATTAACTAGACATGCAGTAGTTTTTTTTCATTTTTGTTTTTTCATTGCTTGCCTATGGTTTAAAATACATGTGTGTAAAATTATAATCAGTGAAATTAGTAGAAGCTGCACAAGGACAATACTAATACTGTAATGAAAATAATTATAAAACCATTGTTTTGTAATGGTGTTTTTCCTGGTAGCCATGTCAATTTGGACTCCTCTCATTTGATAAAATGTGCTAATTATGCCAAAAATATGAAAAAGTTGATGACTGTGTAAAACAATATCAAAACATCCAGGTTTAAAGCGTTCTGGAAAATGTGAGACATACATAACTACGGCCATAAAACAGTATACAAACTGTTTCATGTGATAAAATTTGGAATAAAAGCTCTCCTCAAATGAAATAAATAAAATAAGTATGGGTATATTGTCAAAAAAATAAGGCAATGAAAATACACAAATTCTAAAAATTTGTTCATATTTTTTAGTAAATCGTGATTGGCATGACAAAAATGTTGACAAAAGAGAACTAAAAAATGCTATAGGCAAGTACCATTTTCCAAACCAAGTTAACTCAAGTGCTTGAGGAAAGGCATAGGCGCGATAAGCAATGGAACTTCCTAAGCTATAAAGACTTACAGCGCCATAATCTATAAAAAAACAAATATGTCTAGCATTATCAGACAAAGCAAGGAACATATGAGCCATGGAACTAGCAAGCGGAAATAGAATACAAGTTACAAGGTAAGCAATTAAAGGTGAGTTATAATTATTTTGCAGAAAATCTTTGCTGTATGCTTGACAAATTGTATAGAAAAAATATAAAGATGGCAAGAAATGGGTCCAAAAATTAAAGGTTTCATTAGTTGGTGTGAATACACTACAGACACACTGGAATATGGTACTTTGTGGGTAACGATATCCAGTGAGAATAAAATGTTCACGAAAGTCTTCAGGAATTTGTTCAACAGAACACAAAGATCCGATAATTCTTTGAAATACCATCATTTCTAATTTTCTATGTCTAATCTGAAGTTAGAATAAAAAAGAAATAAGAAATTTAATCATTAAGAGACCTTGCTTTAAAAATGATTTTTTTGTAACAAAAACAAAAATACAATAAAATAAAAAAAAAGAATTTTATGCAATTAACAAAAAACAAAAGTAGAAATTAATAAAAATGGAAATATTCAAGAAATGTTATTTAAGAGATTGGTGCTAATTCTCAGGGAGTTTCAACGCGACACAATAAGTGACAAGGTTGGCTCTTTGAATTACAGGTACAGTTCATCCATATTTCCAAGTATGTATAATATCTAAACAACCACAAGGAAATACTCAACCAAGGGGCTTATCAGTGGGAAGGGAATAGGTTATTTTAGCAAGAGTGTATGGAGAATTAATGCGGTGTAGTAAATAAATATTAAATAATTAAAGTAAGATTTTGTCACAGAAATATTTTATAAATGACTATAAAATATGTCTTCTTTTTGTCTACAATCTAGGGACTTTGTATGTCACACGAGTCCTTGGAAACTTCCTCTTCAACGTGCAAACCTTAGTAAGGGTTTTGTGGAAGACCAGCTGTTGCCCATTCATGCTACCACTGTTGTTTTAGATAAGGGCCAATCCAGTTTGGCACCAGTTTTAATCACAAACTTAGAACACAAAGGGCTGGGAGAGAGATAGAGATACCAAATGGAAGGCCAAGTTGATCTTAGCATTGTCGTACTTACCAAAATCCTAAACTCATTCGCCAACGTATGTCTTTATTCAATGTTTAATCAATTTCAGTTTCAGAGTTGCGTCCCTTACCTTTGATAAAAATTATAATTCATGCTAATGATTTTTTTTTTCATTATATGTGTAATTTTAATCAATTAAAATATATTTTTTAGTTCACTATATTAGTTAGACCCCAGGCGTTAAGCAGTGGGTTGGAAGGTTCTACAAAATAGTAGAGACCTTTTTGGTAAGATACCAGAAGGCTTTGATGTAATTTTGTAGGTGAGGAAAGCTTGCAAGCTGCATTGTGTAGAAAAGCATCTGTTGATTTTCTGAGTTGTAATGGTGGGTAAAGTTACCTGCTGTTATTAAATGTCACTAAAGAGAGTTTAGAAATTCCAGAGTTCCAGGTGAATGGAATGAGGTGTGAAAAAACAACAACAAAAAACAAGTTTGTTAGCATATACCAGACCTGCTAACCTCTAAAAACCCAAACAGGGAGTACCATGAAAAAAAGTGCCCCCAAACAGGGAGAAATGAGGCAAAATGGGGAGATTTTACATAATGAAAGCTATACCCATTTTCACAAGAGGAAACATCTCCCTGTTGGATGGAGTGAGTTGACAGGTCTGCATTTGTTGTTAGCAGTAATCACTGTAAGGTTGGTGTAACTCCAACAAAATAGCTGATTTGAAGTACTAAAAGTACCTTAAGCAGGTGTGGTAGTGTGGTAGAAAGTTGCGATATGTGTTAGCTTTATTAAACAGTGACAAAATGATCCAGTGGGTGCAGAGAAGGTTGGGTTGGGTGTAGTTATATAAATCAAAGACATACCATACATACTTAAATATAAGCCAGCCCCATTGTTTTATGCCTGAGAAATGGACAAAAATCCAAACCTTATTTATGTAGAATTTGAAGTTGGTGAAATTCGTGACAATATTGACCAGTTTAGTATTGGGGGTCGATTCTTCCTCTATATCACTTTCTCACTTCCATTCTCTCACTCTTTCTATTCTTCTCTGGAAGAAATCTACTGTATTCAGACCTGGAGAGGAGATAGGCTCTGCCAGGCTTAAACAATGCCCTAGTAACACTGCATTTCAATATGGTGCCCCTATGACTATCAGGAGTTACGGGACCTTACATACTATGCATATCTGTCTACTATTTCATTTTGTATGTACACATCAAGGTGAAACCCTAAAATAAGCTGTTAAACTTGTTTGTTTGTTCCAACAGTTTCTCTATCATGTTAAATGTCATAAACAATTACATTCCTGCAACTGGTGCAGCCAGTTGTTAGGGTGCCACAGGTACAGCCAGCCATTAGGGTGCCACGCTAGATGTGCCACTGGTGCAGCCTGCCGTTGGGGTGCCACTGGTATAGCCAGCCGTTGGGGTGCCACTTTAGATGTGCCACAGGTGCAGCCAGTCATTAGGATGCCACAATGAAGTGTTTTGCTCAAGAAAACAACATGCAACCCAACCCATGACATTATGATTGTAAGTCCAACACCCTTACCACTAGGCCATGTGCCTGAAATATGAACTTGGCTTTGATTTGTTGTTTTTATCATATATTTTTATCTTCAATATTGATGTCATTTTCTCATATACTCATTGAATCATCTGATTGTCATACTGACCTCAGGTAGACCGTATTCTGTTGTATTGATTATATTAATGACTGTTAAAAACAATCATTAATGATACACAAGATTGTTATACGATACTCACCCCCCCCCCCTCTTCATTTGTTAATGACATTATATCTACTAGCAGAAAAACCACCCGATGGGTGGTTTTCTGCTAGCAAATGTAGTGTGCATATTGATATTATACGCAAGTATATATATATATATACATGTAGATATGATACATCCAATAAAATCGTAATTGACAATATACACAGAAATTGAAAGACTGCATTACGCTGTCTTATGTAATCAGTAACGTAATCCATGGTACATTAAAAACAGACGATAGTATATATAAACTGCATTAGGAGAAAATTAGTGACGGAAATATATGAATTTTTATTTAAGCGATCGCTAACCAGAAGTGTTGACATTTGAACATTTTAAAGAAGTGAATCTTTAAATAAGCAATAAAATATATTTAATCAACAGCTACGAAATTTAGTAGATAAATTATGTAATATTCATTCATTATTTATTCAAAGTAATCCAACTTATTTTACTAATTAGATTAAAAGAAATAAACTGTATGCAGTCCCATACTCCTTACTTTATTATAGTTTAGATATTCAGAGTCTATGACAAGAAAACAACAGAGAAAAATGTCATCAAATATTACTTTTTTAAGTTGGATGGATTAAAATAGAATATTTAGTTAAGATGGTTGGATAACATCCATGAGCTTGGCTGGTCTCGCTTGGGATGGGTGTTGGGGTCCAGTCCAGCTGGATCAGTTGGAAAAGTGATTCTACTTTGGAAAATGAAGTCAAGTTATACTGAGAAAAACATGGCGTGAGTATTTTAATTTTAATTAGGTGATCTACACAATAAAAGCAACCCAGTAAAAGCTGTAAAGTGGTTAGTGATAGGAAGGGCATCCTGTCATAGAAAGCTTACCAAACAAGGGTTAGGAGGATCCTTCAGTTTATCTCAAAAGACACGACAACTTCACCTCTGCACTCGATAATGACTATATAAGCGGAATACAGACCTTCTAGGACTGTCTGAGACGGCAGTGTCCCCCCCCCCCCCCCCACTTCAGTACTGACTATGTAAACCCAGCCAACCCTTGCGTGGATGTTAAATGATGATGATGTGAGTTCTTTATAAGCAATAGATATATTTCTATATTTGGTAGTAAAATAATATTTATATTTTTTAATAATTAAATGTCATTTGATGTTAGAGTTATGGTTAAGGTTAGTACCAAAGTTATGAATTAAAAATTAGAAATGAAAGATACAGGTATAGTGTTACGACAAGGATTGACACAATAATTTTGCTTATTACCTTAATTCATAAATAATAATTGATTATTCTCGGGTCCCAAATAATAGGAGGAGGGATCTAAAACATTAATAAGCAGGAGGGGACAATTATTTGAGACCCGTGAGTATTTAATAGTTTGGTTTCTGAGATAATAATGATGAAAGTTATTGTGTACAGTGCTCAGGTGCACTGCAACTCATCAAAGGTGCATGTATAGTACATAGAATAATGTACAAAAGTCAGGAAAGTGAACAGTGTACGAGTCATGATATATATACAGATACATGCGTGCGTGTGTATGGAGGGGGAATATCAGGTGTAGTGTTGGCGAATCTCAGAAGTATATTTATAAAAGTTCAGAAAAATACTTACAAGCTTTTTTAAAGTAAGTTTAATATAGTCTGTTAATCTTGCAGCAATCACAACCTTGGCAGCCATCTTTAACAACTTAGTCCCAGAAAATTAATTTCAGCTACATATAATAACTTCTTGAAAACTCTAAAAAGGAAACAAGAAAATTGTTTTCTAAAGAGTTTTGAATTCAAATATAAACATTTTAAATTACATACAAAAAAATAGAATATTTCTCATAAATATTCAATTATTTATAAAATTATAAAGCTTTAAAATGGAATCATCATCATCATCATCATTTTACGTCCGCTCTTCCCTGCTTGCAAGGGAATAAATAATGTTACTTTAAAAGATTTTGAATTTTTTTTTTTTAATTACAGGAATACACTACTTTATTTTGCAAATGCAATGCAGTACTAAATATTTAAATGCTAGTGGAAAAAATTTCTAAGAATACTAATCAAAGAGCAATTAAAAATATATATATATATAAAAAAAAAGCTATTTCAAAGTTTCTAAATTCTAAATTACTACCATCAGCTATGATACTTTTATTTCAACTATTTCTATCATTAATTACAGAAAAACACCTAGACAAGAGAAAGTATCTAATTTTAACTAGCAGTTTATAGACTTCATTTCATACCTCTTCACATGTATTTAATGTCTTTGTTCCCCATCAGTCTGCTAGAGATTCCTGGTTCCATGCAAAGAAATACATATTAATTAAAACTAAAAATCATTGCTTTTATAACACAAACACATAACACACACACACATATATATATATATATATATATACACACACACACATAAAATAATATCCATCTATCTATCTCTCTCTCTATATATATATATATATACACACACACATTTCATCATCATCATCATCACCATTTAACATTTTTCCATGCTAGCATGGGTTAGACAGATTGTCTCATTGTGAGACTAGTCAAAACAGACGACCATGTCTTGCCCATACAGAACCATTTCTGGCTTGGTTTCTATGGCTGGATGCCCTTCTGAACACCAACCACATATACAGTGTAGTATGGGTGCTTTTTATCAATAACACACTTTATTTAACGTTGCTCCAGTTCACCCATCCACATAACTTGTGCCAATCTGTATTGGCTTTGGTCTTTCCCTTGGACAACATCGGATGTATGGAGAGAGGAAAATGGTATGGAAGGATGACTACTGGTCTTCCACAAAAACACCTTGCCCATGTTTGCGCTTTATTATTTGGGAGCTCAAATCCCACCAAGGTTAACTTTGCCTTTCATCCTTACGGGGTCGATAAAATAAAGTACCAGTAATGTACTGAGTAATTGCTCGCCTTGTACTAAAAGTAGAAACAATTATTTGGGATCTGAGAGTATATGATCCTGGAAGGTAAAATAATTTGTTACAATTATGCAGAGACACACAACTAACTTTTAGACACCTCACACTGATAATACATACACACACATACAAAACATACATCCACATACAATACATACACACACATACAATACATACACACACATACAATACATACATCCACATACAAAACATACATCCACATACAAAACATATATCCATGAATGACACCCGAGTAAAAGCCATTCTAATTTGGTAATAATATGCACACACAGACACACACACAGGCACAACTAACTTTTAGATACCCCAAACGGATAACACATTACAGGTTATAATACATATACACAATACAAGACATATCAAACACACAACACTGAACAGTGCCCTAATATAAGTGAAAGTCACCCTACTATAAGAATGTTTATACACAGGAAAGGAAGAATATACTCCTATGTAACCATGCATTTAAACCAAACACAGTGCCAAAACCTTTCCTGCATACTATGGCATTTGAAAGGATAAATACAACGATATCAGATTACGAGACACCAATAATTGCACCATTTTCCAGTAGTGAAAGAAGTTAGACATCATTATCATCATCATCACTGTTTTACATGTATAATCAAATTCAATCACAAAAGATGCACACAATTTGACATAAAAATCACGGAGAATGACCCCATTATGCAACGCTAATGCACCAACAATACCAAAACCATTCCTGTAGATTACCATGTTAGTATAATGGTAGGTTGTAATAATACTACAACATAACAGACACTAACATGAACAGAACTGAGAAACAGTCAACAAAATTACGTGATTAACTGAAGACATAGACAGTCCCACTGTACATACACCCACCCACCCATGACACCAGTCCAAATTATCTCTATTATCTATTAAATGCAGAGTTACCCCATTATGCAACCCTCCTACCACATCCACTCCACATATAATATCATCCATAAAAAGACTTAAACCAACATAATCCTTTCCCCTTTCTTTTCTATTCTCTCCTCCTTCCTGACATTAATCAAAAGAAAATAACCGTTGAATGAGATCTAACAACTAGAACACAAAGACATAATGCCTAGCTAGTGGAAGACAAAGACTTAATGCCTATCTACTGGAAGACAGATTTACATTAACAAACTACCACAACCATAAAATACAACAACCTAGATACATAAACACCCCCTTCCCCCCACTGCCTCCATAAAAAAACCTACTTTTATCTATAGCAACTATAGAACCGGTCAAACTAGATCTACCTCTACAATCCCCACCCCCCATGTACCTCCAGTCCACACTGTAAGGTGGTTCTGTAGCTGTCACAACAAAAAAGCACCCAGCCCGCTCTATAAGATGGTTGTCTTGGTTGACACGATAAAAGGCAAAGGCGCCCAGTCCACACTGTAAAGTGGTCGTTTTGGTGTCATGACAAAAAGCACTCAGTACACACTGTAAATGTGGTTGGCATTAGGAAGGGCATCCAGCTGAAGAAACCAAGCCAGAAACAGTTCTGTATAAGCAAGACGCGGTCATCTGATCCGGCTTGTCTCACAATGAGACAACTTCTCCAATCCATGATAGCATGGAAAAATGAATGTTCAACAATGATGATGATGATATGCATATCTGTGTGTGTGAGTGCATATGTATATATATAGATATATAATGCGTCATCCTAATACCTTTATTTTTTTAAATTTATATAAACTACACTTTTCAAAGCTTACATTAAGAATGAGGATAAGGCGAATTTAATACCTGCTTTTAAAGCAAGTTTATGCAGTTGTTTTTATGTAAGTTTATGCAAGTTTATGCAGTCGTTTATCCCCACACCCACTGACTTTTATAGGATACAACTGAAAAAAACTGCATTATTTATGAGAAGACCCAACAATATATATATAGTGTAATTTGGTAAAGAATATTTAAAGTTGTGAGAGCACTCAGTCTGTGGGAAGAGTTGTGGTATATAAATATTTATTATATTAAAACAATGGTGTCACATTGATACAATTGTTTCTCTGTCTGATTCAGTTTTTTTTACAGAAATAGGCTCCAGGTCCTCAGCCTATATATAGACACCCTTTTATAATGGTTTCATTTTTCTCCTTCAAATTGGAGAAAGTTCCAAAAGAGAAGAAGAAAGAGTAAGAAATATATAGGGAGGGGTGTTTTAGATATATAGAGTGGGAAAGGAAAAGTAAGGGAGGTGAATTGGTAATTAAAAAGGAGGGTAGTTAGATAAAGTCTATTAAAATTAAAGGGAGTTAACAGTTGAAGGGCCCAAATAAAAAAGTAAAATAAAAAAATGAATGATTAGGTTTATAGAGGAGGGTCCACGACAAAGTAAATAGGTGATATTAGTGGCCAATGGGCAGTATGTCCAAAGTTGGGAGAGCACAAGGACACACATGGGCTGGTGTCATTAAAAATGTACCTAACATAGTATGTATGGTGGTTGGTGGTAGGAAGGGCATCCAGTCGTAAAAACCAAGTCAAATATGGAACATCACAAGCAACACTTGTTACTCCGACTAGTCTGGTCTCGGACTATGACAACCTGTCCAATTTATGTGGACAGTATAGAAAGGGGACATAATAAATAATTGTTTCTACTTTAGGCACAGGGCCAGCAATTTGAAGGGAAGGGGAAAGTTGATTAAATTGACCTCAGTGTATTACTGGTACTTTATTTTATCAACCCCATAAGGATGAAAGATAAATCTAACCTTGGCAGGATATGAAATCAGAACATAAAGAGGTGTAAAAAATATATATTTCTCTTCCCACACCTCTCTCTCTCTCATTTATATGTAACAATCTTTTGTTCTTCTCTTTCTGCCTTACTTCAGACTCTGTATTTTACTCCTCGTTTGCTCTCTATTTATTTCTCTATTATATTTCCCCCTCTGTCTCACTCAGGTGCTCTGCTGTTGTCACCAACGCTCTTACTTTCTATGTCTATGTAATTCTCTTTCCCTTTTTTATCTCCTCTTTCTCTCTCCCTCCCAAAACTTTGGAACATTTTCTTTATTCAACAGTTGTCATTTAAATAATTTATACATCAACAGTTATTTCATTAAAAAAAGGAAATAGACAATATATATATGTGTGTGTGTAAATATGTAATGTTTGTGTGGAGAGGATACGCAGTTATTATTAAACATTCTCACTTGCACATACACGCACACACATACATATACATATATATAATATAATATAAGATCAAAAGATGGTTAAAAGAGTTCCATGTATTTTATTATGCGCATTTCAAAAACAAATATCATCGTGAGATGACATTTGCATTTTCGTCAGATAAAATAGGGAGACATGATATGAAGGTTAAAAAACACTTGTGAATAGTGCAGTTTTAAATCAACAAATCAACATATCAACTGCACTATTCACAAGTGTTTTTTAACCTTCATATCATGTCTCCCTATTTTATCTGACGAAAACGCAAATGTCATCTCATGATGATATTTGTTTTTGAAATGCGCATAATAAAATACATGGAACTCTTTTAACCATCTTTTGATCTTATATTATTTATACTCCAGTCCTACAAACTGTAGAGTGCTACTTATCTGATATCTGCATTGCTTTATTGTACTACAATAAAACTCACCTCCTACACACACATATATATATATATATATAACAAAGGAATTGTGGTAAGGAACCAAATGGACCATAACGCACCAGAGTACTTAATACTTAGGGTAGTAGAGTGGGAAATAGGAAAAAGTATGAAGGACGTCAGAGCTCAAGCCGTTTCGACGGCTATTTCTGGACATATATATATATATATATATATATATATATATATACACATACACATTAAACGCTATGCATGTCAAGTGACATCTTTAATTCACTTTCAATTAGCGATTATTTTCCTTTTATTTCTTTTTTTAATTTGTTAGGTCTGGGGGAGGGGCTGCACCTCTGACATTTGCAGTCCTCAGAGATCAGTGAGACTGAAGTCATTAAGGTTTAGTTAGAATTATTGTAAGTTAACTCTTTCGTGAAAGACATGCAGCAAAAGAATTCTAGAGGGACTATGTTGAGTGGGGTGGAAGGAGTGTGCATAGTGATTAGTGCAGGACCAGTGGTGGTAGGGGTGGATACGATATAGGTGATGAATGGAGGAGAGACAGAGAGAGAAGGCGAAGTGAGGCATGAGTCTCTGAGTGAAAGTGGTATGAGGTCAACCAACTCTGAGGAGCAGATGTCATTGTATTAGTGGTAGAAATATGGGCCAGAAGCTGGAGTATGTCTGTTAGTGACTTTATACTAGTCAGATGAGAGGCCACCTTCTGGATGTGGTCCGTATATGTTTGGCAACAGTACCATCTTAGATGTGGAAACACTACTCCATTGTGCGTTTTACTTAAACATTGTAGAGTCAAAAGTTGTTCAGAAGTGTGTGGGGGGGAGGGGGTCTGAAGAGAAGAGCCAGTATGTTTGATGTACTTTTATCTGTTTAGGATGCGTGTTTGCAAGCATGGAAGCATGGAAAACGAACGTAAAAATGATGATGATGATATATATATATAGTCTAACCCATGCTAGCGTGGAAGATGGACGTTAAACGAAGATGATGATGATATATATATATATATATATATACATATAAATATATATATAAGAAAAAGTATGACCCCAACGGCAGAGCTCAAGCCGTTTCGACAGCTATTTCTGGACTATTTCCAGAAATAGCTGTCGAAACGGCTTGAGCTCTGCTGTTGGGGTCATACTTTTTATTATTTCCCACTCTACTACCCTAAGTATTGAGTACTCTGGTGCGTTATGGTCCATCTGGTTCCTTACCACAATTCCTTTGTTATATATATATACATACAGTGGAACCT
>OZ024755.1:5064203-5119203 GCA_964016885.1 Eledone cirrhosa
ATATATATACACACACACACGCACTCATAGAAAACAACTAACATTTTTGGAATGTGGAATTTAGTAACGTGCAAGAGCGCTGAGTATAAATAAAGATGATAACAACAATAACAACAAAAATAAAATGTTATCTTTCACTCACAAGTTGCAACCATAAAATATATTATGGCTTAGTTTGTAGATGGACTGTTTTGTTGTTATTTTTCTTTCTTCCTTTTAGCTATATATTGCTGCCTGCGACATTCCGTTGGCGAATGCTGGACTGTCACACTAGTAATACTACAAACAGTTGTGTATATATAGAAATTAGCAGTCGTTTATTTGCCAGTTTGTTGAAAGTCTCCACACCCTTTTCATTCATTTCATTATCAATGTAATTATTTCTACCAGCTTGGGCTTATTCCCCTTTCACTCTATAACCAGCAAATATATAATTACGGTCAGATTTTAGCCAAAAGTACAAATTATTAAATGAACATTAAAAAAAAAAAAATTTATTTTAGAATCTCAATAAAATTATATAAATTGACCAAGTACTAATTTTGTAATAAATATAATTTGCTTCTAAAAAAGTTCCAATACGAAGTCCCCTGTGGAGTGACCGATTCACGCACTTGTTGAATTGATGTTTTTTTTTGCATTTATTGTATATATTTATAATGTTCCTCGCAATAATTAATTGATATGTAATGAAAAGATGCCAATATATATTTTTTTATGTTGATATATATATTTATATATTATAAAGAATCGAGACCTCGCCAGCTGAGCTCTTGCCGTCTCAACAGTTAGTTCCAGACAGATTTATATATAGGTCAGCAAAGTGTCCCACAAGTGATGTAGTTAAGTTGAGAAAAGTAAAACAAACTTCCATCAACAGATTATCCAAGCAATTAGTGTTCAAAAACTCCTTCTTTAGATACTAACCGTATATTTCTTATATAAGACGTGTAGCGTTGTTTTCCGAGTATATTTAGTTGCAGTAACTATTAAACTTATATTACGTATATCTTTGTCCAATGAATTAGTGGGCGAAGAAGACATTTGTCTGGCACTAACTGTTGAAACGGCAAAAGCTCAGCCAGCGAGGTCCCGATTCTTTTTAATATATAAATATACATACATACAGGTTATATATTATGTGTGTGTGTGTATATATATATATATATATATATATATATATATATATTCATACACATAACTACAAATTATATAATTCCTCGTCGAATTTATTTCCTTCCAAGTTTACTTCTAAAACATTTTTTTTTATTTAATTTTGCAAAGATACATTTCCCATAATGCAGATTACGAATATGTTATTTATTTAAAAAAATTAATTTAATAAAAAAAACAAAAAAACTTTTATTATTGCCTATTGTCCTGTTCACTAATATTTTCTCTCCTTTACTGAATACGAGGGTCGGCTGAAAGATTCGTAGGCTGACTTAATAACATTGCTTATGTATTTTCTTAAATATAACATTTTCAGTGAGGGACGTAACTTAAAGAATGTTCTTGCGTCAAATTACGGTGGAATTTCTTAGTTTTTTTTTTTTGCTTTTGTTTTAAATATATATTTGTGACGTTACAGAACCCAACCCCCCCAAAATATGTAAGTCAGGGTAATGTTGGAAAATGTTGCGATGACGAGTAATGTGAGATAGGGTGTTGTCTCCACAGATAACTAACCCCCCCAGCAGAGGAAGGAGAGAGCGGGATTGGTCGTGTCGTATTGCCATGATGTATCTTCTCAGATTTACATAATATGAACAGTGGAATTTATTTAAAGGACAATATAATATTGGTGACGAAAAGGGGATGAAGGAAATTGTAATTTTGAAATTATAAGTTCAAATTTATGTTTAGAATGTCATAGTTTAGCTGTTGTAAAAGAAGGAGGAAGTTTGGATTAATTATCTATATAGAGTGGCGGTGGAAGCATTTGTGAATGTGGGGTGGGGTGGGGGGAAATTTGGTCAATTTAGTTGTAGTGGTTAGTTTAGCTGTTATCAAATATCAACCAAGATATGGAAAAAAAAAAAACTTCGATATGCGATAAAGATAACATGTACATAAATTGTAGCGCATATATAAATAGATGTGATTTTGGTAGTTTGGGGAGAAAAATATAATTATTGGGGTTCCTTTGGAAGTCTTTGGAGTAACGTTACTTGAGAAAGTGCGTAGCTCGAAGATGAAGTCGGGTTAGATAGAGCTGCTACTTCTCCGAATTGAGAGATCACAGCTCCAATATAACGGACATGTGGTTAGAATGTCTCAGGAAAGAATCGCTGGACAGATTTTATGAACAAAACCAACTGGCAGGAGACCCAGGGGTAAACCCCGAACAAGATAACAACCAAGGTAACAACCATGAGCTCAGCTGGTCTCGCTTGAGGAGCCAGCTGGATTAATTGGAGAAAGTTGCTTCTGACATGACCCACTAGAAGGAGCGTTTGAGGACTCTGCCCACGTGACCCTCCCAGGAATAAGTGGGTGAAGAAGAAAAGAAGGTAGGTCGCATGTTCCATGTGTATGTTGAATCGTAGGTGAATAAGCGGAAAATAATGGTGGCAGTAGACTCAAGTGAATTTGATGAAATTCAAGAAATTGGCTGGTTTAAAGGATTTGCAAGAAACGCCGAAACAATTTTGGAGTAACGTTACTCGTTAGAGTGTGTCGTCCTGCGATTAGGGAGTTACTCCAAGTAGAACCACCATTCCTCTGTATCGAGAGATCACAGCTCCGGTGCTACAGACATGTGATTAGAATGTCTAAGGAAAGAATCGCTGGACAGATTTTACGAGCAAAACCAACCGACAGGAGACGCAGGTGTAGAGAACGAGCAAGATGGTTGGATAACATCTATGAGCTCGGTTGGTCTCGCTTGGGGATATTCTGCCAGATTATTTGGAGACGGTTGCGTCGAAATCAAAGGGCAGAGGAGTAGCTGGCAGAGTTTGATTTAGTTAGGCTTTTAGGATTTTAAAGTGAATCTACCAGGGCGGAAACGTGTTGGAATGATACATCGTTTAACTACTGAAGCTTCCATCCCAGACAACTCAAGTACGGCCTTATATCCAGAGGCAAAACTGGGGTATAGCAAGCATGGCACGTGTCATAGGTTCCACTTGGATTAAGAACACTTTATATTAATGTCAGATAAATTATCGCCGGAGAGTGAAAAAAGGAACTTCTTTAGATGTATGATTTGTCTTTGATTATCGTGGGTAAGACGCACTATGGTGGCTGGATCATAAAACCACTTATATACATCTTTAGACCCCCATAGGTAAAAATACAGTGCTGGACAAGGGCACAATTTCACTGCTTGCCATAGGCGCTATACTCCCTAGTTAGTCTCTGCTTACACCCAGCCCCTACTGTTACAACGGCTGGAGTACCTGTTATTTTTGAAAGATCTGAAATTCCTGAGTTACCTGAGGTAACAGGTAAAATTCCAGAACTGTTTGATGGGTCATTTATTGTCGATCTGTTGCTACGTCATACTGTCGAACTGTCGTTTGTTGCGGTATATCTGAAGTAGCAGCTCTTCTTGAAGTACACTGGTTCATAGATGTCAACTGCTCAACCAATTTAATGACTATGTGTGTGGGAAAAACTCAGATTAATGGTTGGAGGTGTCGTGGTGACAATTGATTGCAGACAGGGAAGCCCCCCCCCCCCCCATCCTCGTCCATGAACACTTGTCAGTAGATAAATAACTCTCCAGTAGAGGCAGTAGGGAGAGAAAAAATAAGTGGACGTTTAACTGCCATGATGTAGTTTGTCTGACTGTACACACACACACATATACAGGGTGTCCCAAAAAATGTATACACAGTTTGATTACCTGTACAGGCAATATTTATTAGAATGCTGTTGAAGTGTGTATTCATTTTTTGGGGACACTCTGTATATATATATATATATATATATATATATATATATATATATATATGAATGTATGTATAATATATTTGGCAATATACCGTATGTTTAATTATAAACATTTTGAAGACCATACGCTATCGGTTTTAAAGTAGTGACCATGTCACTTCTTTTTTTTTTCGGCGAAAGAAGGGAGAGAAGCTAACAGTCTGTTTCACGCTGTTTGGCGCACTCCCTGCTTCTACCGAAAATTATAGAAGCTGGATTCTTATAGAATTCCAGTAATAATCAGGAGCTGATTATATATATATATATATATATATATATATGTATATATGTATATATATATATATATATATATATATATATATATATATATATATATATGTATGTATATATGTATATATATATATGTATGTATATATGTATATATATATATATATATATATATATATATATATATATATATATATATATATATATATATATATATATATATATATATATATATATGTATATATATATATATATATATATTAGCGAGAATCGCATTTCGGCGGGTAGAAATTAGCGAAACGCAACTTCAATAATGTGCAGACAAACGCTCCATGCATATGAAGAGGATAGCAGAGTTATAAATATATATATATATATATATATATATATATTTTACGGGATCTGATATATATATATATATATTTATAGATAGAATGGAATTTATCTAAAAGATAATATAACATTGAGTGTAATCTATTTAAACGATTATATAACAAACAAAAGAAATGTCAATTACATTTAAATACAGTAATTAGATAAACTAGCTGACTCCGTGGAAATTCTATTGTTTAAATAATAACGGAAAAAACCCCACTAAGAGTTAAAAATCAATATGACATTTTAACTATTTATATAGTAATATCTAAAATAGAATATTTTACACATTTATAATTTGAAGATTATGTTTCAACACTACGCCACCGCCGCCGTCACTCTGCTTCTCTCTTACACCCTCTCTCTCTCTCTGTCATTTCCTTCATTTCTTACTCTCTCTCTCTCTTTGTCATTCTGTTCCTCTTGCTCTCTTTCTCTCTTTCTCATTCCCTTCCTCTGGCTCTCTCTCTTTCTCATTCACTCTTTCTCTCTGTCTTTCTCATTCATTCACTCTCTTTGTCATCCCCCCTCTTCCCGTCCCCTCCTTCTTACTCTCTCTCTCTTTCTCATTCACTCACTCTCACTCTCTTTGTAATTCCCCCTCTCTCTCATTCTCATTCCCCCTCTCACATTCTCACCTTTCCGCAGCTTGACCTAAACTTTAAAAATTCGCCTTTTAGTTCTCACCCCCACTCCATCACCTACCCCCATCTTCCTCCTTCTTATACACACTCTTACCATCCCCTGTCTACAGTTAACCTAAGTTTTAAAAAGTAATTCATATTTAGCTCTCTCTCTCTCTCTCTCTCTCACAGATTTAATCTAGCTCTATCTCTGCTCTGCCACCTCTCTCTCACACACACTCACTCTAGCTCTCTCTCTCTTAAAGACCCCCCCCCCCTCTCTCGCTTTCACACACTCTTACCACCCCCTCTCCATAAATTTAGAGATTTAAAGAAAAAAAGAGCATTTCTGTGTTTGATGTCGCCGCCTCCACCACCACCACCCTCTTCCAATCAACCTGACTGACAATTTATACATAACCTAATCTATTATTAGCACCTTAATATAATAGATAATATTTTAGTCACTTATTTACTAACAATGCATGACTTATATTCACAGACAACACATTCTATATAAAGGTTGTTACAACACATATGTGGAAAAAGTTGGATTTTTAAGTAATGTCTTAAATAGAACAATATTATAAAACCACATTCAACTTGTCATTTATTAAACATTTTCTCTGACATTTTTCCCATAACATTTTTCTTGGTTTTTTCTGGGAGAATTTTCCCAGAATTTTACCAATATTCGTGTAAATACAGATTTACTGTTATTAAATTTTTCACCAATCAAAGAATTCGTGAACATACGAATTTAGTTAAAACAATTTTGACTAATCTATAATAAGAGCCCTGTCCGTCCGCCAGTCCGTCCCTCACGCTCACTTTATATAGAGAAGGGGAGCGTCAAGCGAGAAATATGTACATAGATAGAGAGAGAAAAGTGAAAGCCGTGTGTTTTTGAGGAGATAGACAGAAAGTTATGACATCGCCCTCATCTATATATAGAGATGGGGAGCGCCAAGAGAGAGAGATATGTACATAAATAGAGAGAGAAAAGGAACGTCATTTGTTTAGAGAGAGAGAGAGAGAGAGAGAGAGTGTGTGTGTGTGTGTATGATAGAAAGAGAGAGAGGACGTCACCCTCATTTAGTATATATTGTACAATAGAGCACACTTCTTTCCTTTACCTTTTCTACGGAAATACTTAACACACACATACACACATATATAAATATATATACATACACATACATACACACACATACAAATATATACATATATATAAACGTTTGTATATGTATAATAAAGCCAAAACAATGCAGGTATGGACATAGAATATAGAATGCAAATGCAAAAGATATTGTTGACAATTAGTCTTTTACCTTAGATTTATTTAAATGTCCTTAAATTTTGACATTTAAATAAATCTAAGGTAAAAGACTAATTGTCAAGAATATCTTTTGCATTTGCATTCGTTATTCTATGTCCATACCTGCATTGTTTTGGCTTTATTATACATATACAAACGTTTATACCTCATTACACAATGCTTCAAGTGAACTATAACTTCCTCCATACATATATATATATACATATACACATATATATGTACACATACATATATATATATACACATACATATATATATATATATACACATATACATACATAGTTAAAGACGAAAACATTAATGCACACATACACAGTTAAAGACAAAACAACATTGATACACACATACATACATACATACATACATACATACACACAAGACCAAGGGAGGTAACTTACATTAACGTATATCAGAAGTTATCACCTGTTGCATTCGTGTTTCTCCGCATAAGTTTAAGTGAATATTAACACACAAACATACACATATATATAAAGAGAGACCCCCTTTGGTTACAAATGACCATGGGATTTGTTCCTAGAAAGTCGGCCTCCGAGGCAAAAGTCCGAGCAAGGTTGTTTGTGGAAGACCAGCAGTCATATATGCATACCTACATTATTGGCATTCATCGGTCTAAAATACATTGGATCAGTTGCTGATGGCGGTGCTGTGTCTGCTGTGGCTGTACAGGCCCACACAGAAGTTACAGGCCTGTATACAGTGACTGCATTTATAGTTGCTCTCCTCCGGTGCTACTTCGCTGTTCTTTGTTCAAAAACGCTTTTCCACGGAGGCAAGATTCCGTTTCTCTTGCGCAGTACTAGTCTCCATCGTGGGCGATCATTAGCAACCACCTTACATCTCTGGCTATCCAGGTCTATTGACTTCATATCCCTCCTGCAGACGTCTTTGCAATGAAGATGAGATCGTCCTCATGCTCTTGTGCCAGCGGCCAGTTCCCCATACAGTAGGTCTTTTGGGATCCACTCGTCCAGCATACGATGTATGTAACCGATCCAGCGTAGACGGCGCCGTTGGAGCAGGGCGTATGTTCTGGGTATCTTGGCACGATTGAGGACTTCAGTGTTGGTGACCCGGGCGACTTGGATAAAGTTAGTTAAATGCATCTGGTCAGACTACTACTGTATTCACGCAAACCAACCACACAAACATAACACCCAATTCACTTGGTTCTTTGTTGTTTTCTTGTTTTATCAACAATAGCTTGGATATTCTTCATAAAAATTCTCTAAAGAGCGATCATGTTTTATTTGTCGAATCAACGGTATTTCACACAGCGTTTTATTATGGGACAAATTTCAGCTTCTTCATAATCACCCATCAAGCCAACAACACAAAACTACTACAGCCTCTGCCACGCTCAAATGAACAACAAACTCAAACCAATACCTTCTATCGCCACTCAACTCACCATCCACTTCACGACATTATATAACACACACATACATAAATACATGGTCGGGTCGTTGGCGACTAAACTGGCAACCCCACCAAGGTTTCTTGGTGAGGAGGGTGGCTTTGGACATCCTGCAGGACTAAAAACAAAACCTGTCAAAGGGCAAAAGAGCTCTTAAGAGTCAATGGCCATCCAAAATCACCGGGAGAGATGACCCCTTAGCCTTTGTCAAGGCAGAATTCTAGGAGAGGGAAAACTCTGATATAACACCTGCAACCCTGATGGTATCCAATGATGTTGACTTGTTCTTCTTTTTGGTAAATATCATCTTGGTTAAGAGAGTGGGACTGGCTTTGTGCAGTGCCTTTGCTCACTATAAAAGCTTCACGGCACAGGCATTGCTTTATATCTGGAGATCTCTCTGCACTTGTCGTCACATGGTACCAAGGGCCCAGCACTATGTGTCAATAATTGTCACAAGTGTAGTGTTCGTACCAGTGTTTTCAAGTCGCTGGCTGGACTAAAAAGTCACACTCGTTCAGCGCATCGGTAGGGGTTCTCCTACATGGATATAAAGTAGTGGCCGTACTCGAAAACGAGTTGGCAGCCACCATGCATGCATGTATGTATGTGTGTAAACACACGTATATAAGTTGGTTGGTGTTATGAAGGACATCTATCTGTGGAAAACCAAGTAAAACAAAACAGACCTATCTATCCCGTTTAAGCCATGCAAACATGGGAAATAGACGTTAAACGGTGATGATACTGGTGACGACGACGATCAACGCTATCAATGGGTCCACTAGCGATATACAAGCTCACAAGCCTGCTGGATCGCCATCATCGGTAGAGCATCGGGCAAAGTGCTTTGAAGCATCTAGTTACGTCCCTTTACGTTCTGAGTTCAAATCACGTCAGACACCGCTATCTTTCATACTATGAGGGTGTGTGTTTGGGGTGGGGATAAAATAACGTACCAGTTATGTACGATGGTTCTTGTCATCCAGTGTTCCCTCTCTCCACAAATTGTTGGCTCTGTGTCTGAATTATAACGTCGGACATCCAGCTTCGCGGTATAGAGTTATGGCCCTTTATATTCTGAGTTAAAATCCCGCCGAGGTTAGCTTTGCCTTTCATCCTTACGGGGTCGATTAAATAAATTATCAGTCACACACTGGGGTCGATCTAATCGACTTTCCCCTCCCCTAAAAAAATTGCTGGCCTTGTGCCTAAATCAGAAAACATTATTATTACGGTGTCCAATGTCTGGCCCTCCGTATCTGTTAGAATAAGTAGAAGTGTAGAGGGGGGGGGGGGGCAGCCGGTACTTTGTCTCGGGGCCCAAGAGCTAAGAAGGCCCTACAGTAACCATGCAACATCCATTTTGAGAGAAATCTTTGATTGTTTCGGGCCTTAAAGAGGTCTTGTACCTCTTTGCAAAATTTCTTTTGGGGGCTCTGGTGGGGGAGATGTACGGGAGTAAATAATTTGTTACGGTGTTTCATTCATGAAACAACGTCAGTGGTTGTAGTGATTGGAGAGGAGGAGGGCGAGCGAAATAGAGAAACAGTACTTAATGAAGAGGTTAGGTCAATGTCAGTTGAAGTCATATGCTTTTTTTTGTCTGGTTTCCACACAATTAATACTTTGTCTGGGAATTTTTCAAGTGTTTTTCTCTCGTAAGTACACAGTATCTCAATCCGGTCCAGGTTTAGCTTTGCCTTTTACAGGAGTCGATAAAATAAAGTACCAGTAATGCACTGGATCGATTTAGTCAAGGAACAATCAATAAAAAAATAAGGGGTTAGAAAGAAAGAAAGAAAGACAAAAAAATAGAAGATGACTTGCAGTCTGAATTACAACCCCTAAACATGAATGCCGGTGTTGTTTTCTAAAACTACTGTAATATATTTCGTGTTTGTTATATTTCAGTTGCACGTGTTCATTTCATTTAAAATGTTCTTCGTAAATATAATGTTATTGCTGTCGCTGTTAATGTTGTGGATGTATAACCCCAAGTTAACCCTGTAGGGCAGACCAGGACTATATTTTATGGTTGTAGTTGTTATATAGCTCGCCCCTTCCCAGATTAAGCAGACCTATATTTATGTTTTGTTACTGTGTAATCAGAGTCGACTCCATTCCATCAGAAAGACAGACCTACCGTTATGTCTTGTAAAGATATCATCCAGCTGCTTTTATTTCGTATTATCTAGATTCTTCGATGTGAATTTAATTGTGTAATATTTTCTCTATCTTTTTACGTCCCGGGTTCAAATCCCGCCGAGGTTCAGCGTTGCCTTTCATCCTTACGGATGAATTGTTATCCCTGTGCCTTTTTGTCCTTTCTCGCATTCTTTCCCAATTCTCTCCATCCATATATCTATCTATCTATCTCTCCACCTATCCATCTTCTATTTGTCTTTCATCTATCTATATATCTATCTATCCTTTATTTATCCTTCTCTGTTCTCTTTTTATATATTCCCCCTCCTCACCTCTCTCTATTGTCTAAACCAACCAACTGTTTGTTTATTATTTTTCTATATTCCTTCTTAACTTTCAACTATCTTTAACCTTTATTAGCTTCAAGTTCGGTTTACACCGAATTTATTCCATTTCACTTTCAGTTGCAGGGGGATTGTCGGAAGTGAACTACATTGCAAAAAAAAAAATGTTGGTGCTTCTTCCACGGTGTCTTCTAAGACGGAATTGGCTTGCAACTAAACTACAGTCTACTGCAGCTTATCATTCCAAAAGTGGGGTGTACGGCTACAAACCCCGCAACAAATCAACGTCTGATGAAGGTTTGATTATCATTGTTATTATTATTACTGAATATGTAAACAGACTCTCGCTACGATTATTTCCATTTTTTTTTCTTACTCTTTGCATGTATACTAAATACATGTGACTACGTATGTGGAGTATATATATATATAGTATAATATATATATAAATATATATTATTATATATTTGCGCACGAATTTTAAGTGTCTCATATATAGATAGATAATGTACATTTCATATGTATGTTTCAATATATATACGTGTGTGCCTGTGTACATGTATCAGTATATATACTCAGCTGATGTATGTATCTCTATATATGTAATGTACAAGACTTCAAAATACCTATATACACGTGCCTGTAAATATACCTCCGTTAACATAAATCTATAGCTACAGGTTGTCTAATATATACAAATATATATATAAAGCAATTATAATCGAATTTACTAATTATATTAAATGTAAAACGTTGTTTTACTAAATAAACAATATTGTATGTTTGTGTGTATATATATATACGCAGACATGCAATGCATATATATATATATATATATATATATATATAATATATATATATATATATATATATATATACGCAAACATGCAATGTATATATGTATATATATATATATATATAACGAAGGAGTTGTGATAAGGAACCAGATGGACCATAACGCACCAGAGTACTCAATACTTAGGGTAGTAGAGTAGGTAATAGGTATATATATATACACACACAATGCATGCATATATCTTTATATAGACATAATAGTAAGCTGTAATATTTTCTATCAGAATGCTAACTTCGATATTCTACCGATATTCTTTATTTATTTTCAATCGACTGTGATAAAAGTGGAGTGGCAGAGACAGTAGTGTGCTGAACTAAGTATATAATTCCATTTCGCCAAGTTCCATGTCCAGTCTTTGAAATTCATGGTTCCAAGGTCGATGAAATATGTTCCACCTAGTAATACAGTAGAAATAATGATATTGTTTATACGTCTATACCCATCCTTGAGAATTATCCCCAACCTTCTAAATATGGCCAAATTGTACTTTAGCGGCGGAAATCTCAGAAAATTTGTGTTTTCTTTTGTCACGGCTAAATCCTCAGCATCATATATCTTTTGTTTATAGGTGTCCTCTTTGGAATTTAGTCTTTGTATTTATATATATATATATATATATATATATATATATATATATATATATATATATCGGTTTGTTATCTAACAACTGCTGCATAAGACATCTAAAGCATTATTACCCTTTTTATCACCTTCACCTGAGTTCCACCATCTGTGAACCTGCAGTAGTAACCTTACAGCATTTAATTTCATTCCGTCCTCAGTTTAAATTTCGCTCAAGTTCCACTTTAACTATTTTACAATCTACATTATTGGTTTATAAAATAAAAACTTATCAATGGAAGCCTCTACGTAGTCGTTAGAGCTGCTAAAAATCGCAGCCAAATTTGTCTCTACGTGGTCGTTAGACGTACCAAAAATCGCAACCGAATTTGCTCTACGTGGTCGTTAGAGCTGCTAAAAATCGCAGCCAAATATGCCTCTACGCGGTAGTTCGATCTGCTAAAAGTCGCAGCCAAATTTCCCCCCCAAATCACTCATTGAAAAAGGATAATGTCATGCATATACAAAAAGTTTATCATATGCGACCTAGGGCGAAACAGCAAAACATCCCCCACTACACGACAAATATTTGGCTCTGCAATCTTGTTGAACCCCCATATCCCATTAACGAACATCACTAATACCATTTAATGAGGACTGAAGATCACCCCCTCGTTTCATTAGATTCAGGTATTGTCAAAAAACCAAACCCTAAATTATGTAAGATCAATAAATCACTCAAGAGGGTAAAAAAGCAATGTACAGAGTGAACAGAAAAGTTTTAAAACTTCCCTTTCAAAATATATTTCGTTTAATTTTTTAAAAAGTATTATTATATAACAAGTAGAATATCTTTTATTTAAAATATTGATTAAAATCGATAATAAAACTTGAAATAATTAAATATATATAGCAGTTTACACGAAATCAGTGTGAAATATGTAAGATGTTGGGAAAGCTAGTACAATGTAGATAGAAATATATATAAGGTGGTACTGCGGTAAAAGGATGGCAAAAATATCTTTTTTACCCAATACATTTCTTCGTGATATTCCAAAGTGAAGAAAGACCTTTTTTTGAAACGAATGACGAAAAACACATTTATAAGGAGGCGTTTTCTTCTGAACTTTTCCTGTTAAATCCATATTTTATTGATAGTAGTAAATAAACTACTTTGTTTAGTTTTGGTGATGAATTCTAAAAATAAACCACAAAACCGTCTGTGATCGCTGTTACCTCATTTAATTGTAATTTTCTAATTTTAAATTAACACACAACACCCCCCGCCCCCTATGTTGCTGGAACCAATTGAAAATATATTTAAATACTGTATCATTTTATATTTATTGTTCAAATAGATTAAATGTGGATGTGGATGACCTTGACTTTGCGAAAGCTTTCAATTCTGTGCCACACAAAAAGCTTATGGCAAAACTCTCTGCAATGGGTGTGAAGGATGATCTTTTTAACTGGTTGAAGACCTTCATTCTCAGTCGAAGAGAGGTAGTCACGGTTCTGGGACAGCATTCCTCACCATATGAGATGTCATCTGGTGTACCACAGGGATCTGTTCTTGGCCCCCCTTTTGTTTGTGGCATATATTAATGACATAGATGCCAACTTAAAGAATGCCACAGTACTAAAGTACGCAGATGACATCAAGCTGTACCTTGAGATAAAAAGGATAGATCCTGAACACTATAGATCTTGCTTGCAGTCTGACCTGGACACACTGCAACAATGGATCTCAGACTGGCAACTCAAGCTAGCTGTGGACAAGTGCACCACCATGCATTTTGGGAGTAAAAACCCAGCGTCCACATACTCCCTCCACAGCACTAATATCAAGAAATCTTCTTGTGAACGTGACCTGGGCATTACGGTCAGCAGCAATTTGCGTTGGACGAAGCACGTCTCTAAAATTGTCAAGAGGGCCGAGGGTGTCTTAGCATCACCCAGCAAGACCTTTGTCAGCCGCTCTCCAGCTATCTATTTAAGGCTGTACATGGCTATGGTGCGGCCACACTTAGAATTTGCATCACCAGTCTGGAACCCCTATCTTGCTCAGAACATTGACCGCCTGGAAACTGTTCAGAGACGTGCAACCAAGCGAATACCCTCCATCAGGCATCTACCATACTCTGAGCGCCTTGCTTCCCTGGGCATGGATACATTGAAGCTCCGACGCCTGGCAACTGACTTGGTAAACACCCACAAAATTGTTAACCATCTTACCAACAACAACAACCCTGAGTACCTTTTTGATTTCCATGTGTCTAACACACGTGGGCATGCCCACAAAGTCAGAAAACAGTACAGTTCCCATGACTTTCGGAAACATGTTTTCACGCTCAGAGTTGCTGAAGCATGGAACAAACTACCTGCATCGGTTGTTAGCTGTCGAGACACTGCATCCTTTAAGGCCTCCATGCTTCCCGAGATTCGCCAACACTACACCTAATGTTCCCCCTCCATACACATACACACATGTATATCATGACTCATACACTATTCACTTCCCTGACATTTGTGTATTATTCTATGTACTATACATGCACCTTTGACGAGTTGTAGTGCACCTGAGCACTTTACACAATAATTTCATTATTATTATTAATAGCATAATACATTGTTTTATAGATTTAGTTCTTCATACAAACTTTAAATTTAAAATTCATGGTAATTTTGACACCAGGTGTTCTGATAATTACAGGTAGCTTTTTTTTTTTTACAGCAGGTGTTCTGATACAATAAATATAACTAACTACTAGTTTAAATAGATTTTGATTCGAACTTTTCTGTTCCCCGATTAAAAAAATAAAAAAATTCCCTCACTTTTTCAAATGGATGTAGAATCTATCAAATGAGTGTATATGTTTTCTTTACTTATTCAAGTATGTGTGTAGGATAAATGAAGGTTAGGAGAGGAGGGGATGGCTAATAAAATGATTTCATCAAGAAACTCTAAGATGATGGTAAAGCTATTGTTTATCTTATTCAACCCTATTTTAATGAAATATAAACAAAAATAGTTGACACGTCAAGTAAATCGAGAACATCGAAATACTGACCTTAGTCCTTATAATAAGTACATTTATCTCGAGGCAGATCGATCTGTTATGCACGAGTAGCAAAATGGTTTCTGTGCCGGTTGTTAACTTTTGTTTATTGACCATAAAACGATATTATTGTAAATAGATTATACGACACAGTTTATTAGTTCATCGGATATTTTATAATGGATACACCGGTGCCACAGCTGTTAATATATGTAAAGTAAGTGACACACGGTGCTAAGATAGTCGTAAGCCGGTGCTGTAATTTTATTATGCACTTTTTATTTTAGGCCTTTCATATTTTCTAGGTCGATGAATAAAGTACCAGTACTGGGATAAATTCTTCCTGTCTCTTTCTTATCTATTTCTCTCTTTTTTCTTTCCCTCTTTCTCTTTATCTTTTGCTCTTATTTCTTTCTCTCTCCCCCTCTCTCTCTCTCTCTACGAGAGTTAAAAGCCCTTTAGCTTATTTATTTTTTTTTTTTTAAATGTTGTTTTAGGAGGCCAGGTAAACCTACAATAGGTGTGCCCCGTTAGTTTCCTTTCCTTATGTAATATAGTGTATTAAAGGGTCAGAGGTAAATATATATACGTATATATACATACATACACACACACATATACACACACCCACCCACCCACACATACATACATGCATATATATATATATATTCAGATCTAAATGATAGGGGTGTGTCACAAGCATATAACCTCCCTCTAACCCCTAAAAACTTCATAAATCACCCTGTACCCCTTCTTCCCTTCCCTCATTAGCATATGTAACCATTGTGTTACTTGCCAATGGGGAGAATAAAGAAAAATTGAAGGAAAGGGTTTAGTAATCCTTAACACAGCTAATGTTCTGCCTGAGTTACTCAACTGTAAAACATGACACATGGTTGACTGGGCAAGAGAGAAATATTGGAAGGAAAGAGACTCCTTAGCTGTAAATTATTTTTTACTGCTAAAATGGGAGAGGGCAGAAATCATTGTTTCCCAACCATTTTTATCAAAGACACCCCTCCCTCAGTACACACATACACCACCACCACCACCACCACCACCATACACACATAGATACTGCCCCCCCCCCCCCACTACCACCACCACCATCATCACACACACTCGGATACTGCCCCCCCCCCACATCACTACCACACCACACATGAAAAATAATCTTTTACTTTTTAACAATATAGTTTTTATATTTTTTTTCATCATTTCAGTATTATGTTCAGAAACCATTGAGAATCGAATCAAGAATAGCAATGCTTATACTTTGGCACAGAACTACCGTCGATATGGCCACAAGCTTGCTAAACTTGATCCACTTGGACTTACAGAAACACAGTAAGTTTTCTAGCGGTGTCATTCATTTTTCCGTTTACTTCTCAGAGATATAAGTGTGTGTGGTTTTGTATGATGCACTGATTATGAAGGTAGGTTGTGTAGGTTTAGCTGGCCTTCCTCAATAGGTGGCTCCTCAGGTGTTTTAATGATACGAACCTCCAGTCTTATCATGTAGGTTTTGCTGGCCTCCTACAAGGTTGCATCTCAAAGGAGGTTACTTGGATGTTTTAATGATAAGGGCTTGAATCCTATCATGTTGTTTCCACAGCTCACACCCATGTTGGTTTAGCTGGCTTTCTACATGGTTGTATCTCGTAGGCAGTTTCCCCAGGGATAGGGGCTCCAGTCCTATTATGAAAAGACCCACCCCACTCTGGAACAAACTCCAGTCCATAGCAGAGATTAACTCCCAGCTGTCACTGCTGCTAGTACTACCTTTTTTCCAGCTGAGAGGACTGGAGCAACATAAAAATGAAGTGTCTTGCTGAAGGACACAGTGTGACATCTGGTTCAGAATTCAAACCCACGAATTTATGTTTGTGAGTCCAACACCCTAACCACTTGGCCTAAGATACAACAACGAAGGGTCAATAACAAAAGGTCAATTTTGAGTCATAGTTTATTTTATCTTGTCTTTATTTGCAGGAATATTCAACAACTCGATCCCTCACGTTATGGCTTCTCTGAAGAAAACCAAACTACCGACATCAATGTTAAAGGGATCCTGCACTGTGGATATGGCTACCAGTCCCCTAAAGAATTCATAGGAAATCTCCAAAAACAATACTGTGGACATATTGGTGCTGAGTTTGATCATTTAGAGGTGGGGTTACACAATTACACCATGTTGTCTGTCTGTTTCTGTATCTGTCTAATGTAACTTTAGTTTGTATTGACTGTTGTAGTGGGGTCTTCATAATACTGAGTAGCAGTTGTTGTTGTTGCTTAACCCTCAAGCTAGCTCTGATCAGGTAGATTCCATCTTGTTTTTTTCTCAGTCACAATGCATCTAGGATCACATTATTGAATACAGTGGAACCTTGGTTCACGAATATCTCTCATCACCCTCTCCCCTTCCCCCTCCCTTTCTTCTGTGGCCCTAGAGTCCTTGCTCTTCTCCTTTTCATCTCACTTATGGTTTATAGTCCTTTCCTCTACTTTCCCACACAGCCAGATCTGCCCTTCTTTACCCCTTCCCTATTTCTAATGTTTACCCCTTCCCTATTTCTAATGTTTTTTATACAATTGTAAATAAAGTTTCATTTGTTAGTGTGCTGAAAATTCCTATTTTCTCTTCTAGAATGAAGTGGAACGAGAATGGTTTGCTCATGCTTTTGAAACCAGAGATTCTATTGAGGTGCCTGTTGAACGCCAGATATCTCTGGCCAAGTTGATGCTTCGTTGTCAGGTATAATATTAGAAATTCTGCTGATCTTTCAACCATTTATTATTAGTTTAATGTTTCCTATGTTTTGATACAAAACTGTTTATTTTAATGTGTTTATATTTATCTAAAAACCTTCCATCACAGTTTTTTGAAAGAACCTTTGTTAAGTTATGCTCCAAACACCAACTTTATATATTGTCAGGCATTCAACCATTGGCAGTGTCTTTCATTGGAAATATGGTAATGAAAGGGTTAAAATGTGTAAATTCTTATTTTCAGTGTCTTTATTAGAAATATGGTAATGAAAGAATTGATATGTGTAAGTTTTTATTGTCAGGCATTTGACCAATTCCTTGCTTCCAAGTTCACAACTGTCAAAAGATATGGAGGAGAAGGATGTGAAAGTATGATGGCAGTTTTTGATGAAATATTTTCGAGATCAGCTCAATGTAAGTTATATTTTCTCCATTCTTTCAACTCTTTGTTCCAAAACAATAAGTTTGGTGAGGGATAAACATGAAGGCTAGTGGGTTAGGGTGTTGGACTTACGATTGTAATGTCATGGGTTTAATTCCTGGGCTCCAGTATACTCAGCTGAAAATGAGTACCACCAATAGCTGGGGGTTTAATCCTGCGATGGACTGGTGTCCTGTCCAGGGAGGAGTCTTGTACTCTCAGTTGCTTCACGCCATGAAACAAAGATAAACAATAGACTTTAGCACTCATTATGAAAACTGACAGAGGTTCATTCCAGTTGTATACTGCTGGTTATTGTGTGAATAAAATAAAATAAGGTAATTAATCTAAATGTAATTACAAACCTCCATATTCCTTCTTCTTCCAGATGATGTCACAGATATAGTGATGTGTATGCCACATCGTGGTCGACTCAACTTTCTGACTACAATGCTTGATTTCTCTCCTGTGCGAATGTTCCGGAAGGTATGTCTCCTTTCTACATCTTTGTCCTAAATTACTTTTGTTATTTCTACCCCAATTCTTCATAAATAGTTGTAACTTAAAGTCTTGCTGCCATGAGTGACATCCAACCATAAAACATAGCTTCAAAAAGAACCCTGTGATAAGTATAAAGTCTGTTATGGGGCTTGCAAAGCTAACCCCTGCTTTAGCAGGGAAAATGGCCTTAAAGCACTCGTGTCATTGTATTGTACATAAATTTTCTCTAAAGTGTAAATTTGACTTTATTTTATTAATGTATAGTGGTGATGGAGGAGGAGATGAAAGCCAGGGTGGTGGTGAGGGAGAATATACAAAGGATAGGACAAACTGGAGAAACTTGTCATGAGGCCTGCTTTAGCCTGAAAATAGCATTAAATTACTTGTGTTGTTGGTTAACTATAATAAAATATGTTTGACTCTCCTAAACTATTTTCTTGTAGATGAAAGGTCTGACAGAATTACCTCCCAATGCCAAAGGAAGTGGTGATGTTTTATCTCATTTATGTAAGTTAATTTTTCTAATTTTTTTGCTTACAGTTTCTTATTAATGAAGACATAGCTGTGACTGTGTTGTTAAGAAGTTCACTTCACAGCCATGTGGTCGTAGGTTCTTCTTACTAAATGGCACCTTGAGCAAGTGTCTTCTTCTATAGCCATAGCCTCAGGTCAACCAATGTCTTGTAGGGGAAATTGGGGAGACAACTGTTTGACAAGAAACTAATTGCAACTATTTAATACAAGGCGTTGGTCAGCCAAATGGCATCGGTGTCACACAGTGGGATTGAACCCGACACCGCATAATTGTGAAGCTAACATTTTAGTCAAGCTAGACAGCTAAAAATATCTGGTTTAAAATATGTACACCCTCTTCCTCTCTGCTTGGTTTAAATATGGCCAAAAAACATATGTCAAAACAGCACCCTATGATTCCCTCAGGAGTTACGGGATCACACGGCACCACACACCACGACACCTTATTCCTGTATGTTGGAAGAGGTGAATAAAAGAGTTGGTATCAGGAAAGGGATCCAACCGCAAAACATTGCCTTAAAAAAGACCCCATGATGAGTACAAGGCCTGTCATGGCTTCTGCAAGGCTAAGTTCTATTTTAGCCGGGAAAATGTCCTTAAAAAGATTGTTTTATATTTGAATGAAAAGTATTGATATCTGTTTAACTTTATATTTCCAGATACTTCCAAAGATCTGAAGTATGGTGATAAAACTGTTCATTTGTCTCTCATTCCCAATCCGTCTCATTTAGAGGTAAGTTATTTAGCTCCAAGTATTATTTATTAAATGATAATAATTGTTTCTACTTTTGGCACAAGACCAGCAATAACCCAGTGCATTACTGGTACTTTTATTTTATCGATCTCGTGAGGATGAAAGGCAAAGTTAACCTTGGCAGGATTTGAACTCAAAACATAAAGGGACGTAACTATGCTGGAAAGCATAGCGTCCAACCCTCTACCGATACTTTATTAAATAATGATGATGATGACAGCAGACCTCCAAATACCATTCTCTATTTTGTCTGATGTATGGTGTTTGTGGGGATTGACACATCAATTGGAAGACATTTTATTTTCTTTGTGGTCATTGATTCTAATTATAATTATTAAAATTATTGTTTACTGTTGTCAAAATCTTGATTTTTGTTTCTATTTAACAGGCTAATAATCCTGTGGCTGTTGGTAAGACACGTGCAAAACTTCAATCTCAGAAAACAGGAGACTATGGTGAAGATAGTTTAACTCCAAACAGAGATAATGTACTTTGTTTTCAAGTACATGGTGATGCTTCCTTCTCAGCTCAGGTTCTTTCAGTTTAATTTTTTAATGTACTCCTTCATTCCATCATCAGTTATTTTCTCATCTTTCACTCTTTTATTATTATTATTATTAGTAGTAGTAGTTGTTATAATAAAGTACCAGTAATACACTGAGGGTGATATAGTTTACTTTCCCCTCCCCTCAAAATTGTTGGCCTTGTACCTAATTCAGAAAGCATTATTATTATTATTGGGAGAGGGCGTTTGCTTTAGCGGTCAGTGTGACCATGGCTTTTGTGGGCTTTCTCCACAAGTAACCCTCGGGGGGTCTCCCCCACCCTATTAAGGAATTTGTTTTTGTTTCTATTTTTTTGTTACATCTTTTCTTATTGTTACTGTGTTTCCTTTTATACATGCAGAAACCCCCATTTGTACCTTCCTGTACCATCCTTAATGTTTTCCTTTATGTAAACCCTTCTGGTTAATAAAGAAATCATCATTATCATTATTATTATTTCATTGGTGCTTACATTACCATTTCAGGGTATTATCAGTGAAACGTTCAGTTTTGCAGAGTGTGCCCATTATACTGTTGGTGGCAGTATACATCTGATAGTTAATAACCAAATTGGTTTCACAACTCAAGCTGAAAGAGGAAGGTAAGACATCATGAGATTTACATTGATCTTTATTATTATTACCAAATAGTTGGGCGGTGGATTGGTAGTATCAGTAGAGCGTCAGACACCATGCTTTGCAGCATAGAGTTATGGCCCTGGACATTCTGAGTTCAAAACTCGCCGAGGTTAATTGCCTTTCATCCTTACGGGGTCGATAAAATAAAGTACCAGTAATACACTGGGGTAATTGCTGGCCTTGTGCCAAAAGTAGAAACAATTATTACCAGATAGTTCTGGTGCCATGATAAAATGCACCCAGTACACTCTGTAAAGTGGTAGTGCTGGTACAATGATATAATGCACTCTTGTATGGTTATTGGTCTTAGAAAGGGCATCCAGCCAAAGAAACCATGCAAAATATAGTATGTATAAGCAAGATTAAATCTCTCTGACTCTAAAATATATCTTCTCTGTATTTCTATTGTTTCAGATCCTCCATGTATTGTTCAGACCAGGCCAAAATAAATGGCTATCCGGTACTTCATGTGAATGCAGACGACCCAAAAGTATGTCATGAAACGTGAAATTACTATTTAATCTTGTTTTGTTATAGTGTAGGGTTAAGAGGACCGTTTTCTGCTTTGCTGAGGCCACAATGACCTCTCTAATGCTGGTGCCATGATAAAATGTACCCAGTATACTCTGGAAGTGGTAAGGATGGTGCTATCATAAAATATATCTAGTACACTCTGTAAAATGGTAATACTGATACCACAATAAGATGTACCCATCATACACTATATAGAGATAGTGGTAATGTCATAAAAGGCACCCACTACACTCTGTAAAGTGGTCATGCTGGTACCACGATAAAATACAGTTGGTATACTCTGAGAGTGGTAGGGTTGGTGCTATGATAAAATATATCTAGTACTCTCTGTAAAGTGGTAATGGTACTACAATAAACTGTATTCATTATAATCTGTATAGTGGTAGTGCTGGTGACATAATAAAATGCACCTAGTACACTCTGTAAAGTGGTTGTCATCTATAATAACATATATCTCTTTACACTCTTCACCTTTTCTTTCTCTCTCACTACCAGGCAATAATCCAGGCAGCATCTATAGCTGTGGATTACAGACAGAAGTTCCACAGAGATATCATCATTGATTTAGTCTGTTTCCGGCGATGGGGTCACAATGAACTTGATGACCCAATGTTTACTCAACCTATCATGTATAAAGCTGTAGAAAGTCGGCAGAGTATTCCTGATATGAATGCTCAGCAACTTATAGTAAGTTACATAAAACTATTAAACCATGTATATTTATTGTAGGACATCAAATCATATAAACCATTAACCCTTTAGCATTTACATTACTCTATATATACTATTGTATTTTCACAGTAAAGGCTTTATCTTACATAATATCGAATCTATGAGATTTTGATATTATTTATTTTGAGAACAATACCTTAACATTGGTATGAGTGGTCAGTTACAGCCAGTTTGAACCCGGTTTAAATGCTAAAGGGTTAAACCATATGTATTTGTTTTAAGACATCCAACTATAGAAATCATTAAACCATGTATATTTGTTGTGGGACATTCAGCCATAGAAGTTGAAGTTTCAGAGTTGTTGGTTGAAAATCCTGTATTATACTGTACTTTTGTTATTTAAACAGAAACAAGAGCTGTGCACTGAGGCAGAATTGAAAACTTCTGTTCAAGATTGGAATAATGTATTGGTTGAAAACTTCAATAAAATCGATAACTATATACCTGAGGTAAATATATTTATATATACATATAGTTGTCTGGAAGAAACGATCATCAGCAATTAAATGTATTAAGCAAAAATTTGATTGTTTTATATTTTGTATCTCTGCTCTGTAATACATCTGATAATTTACATTGAGCTTTTTCTCTTACTGGTAATTGGGTAGTGCTTAGTACTACCTTTTCATATTTATAATTATATATAACTCATATATAAGTATAAATAATATTATTAGTATATACATATATATATATCTTGTCTTGATACTGAGTACAAGTTGTTCCTTTATAATATTGATTAAAATGTTGGGTGGTGAAGTGGCAGAGTTGTTAGAACATCAGATTAAATTGCTGGGTATTTGTTCTGACTCTCTGATTTCAAATCCTGCTGAGGTCAACTTTGTTTCAATAAAGGTTTGTGTTTTTCCCCTAAGTATTAGTGTGTATACAGTGGCGTCGAAATGACAGTCATTAGAATGTCAGATAGAATGCTTCGCTGTATTTGTTCCATCTATAAACAGTTTTAACAATTATTTGTATGTTGACATTTTTCTCTAACATTTGTAATTCTTTATTTTTGAATCCAGCAATTCCACCTGCTGCAACAATGGAATAGCTGTGTTCAAGCTTCTGATAATATAACATCCTGGGACACTGGAGTTGATGTGAATCTGTTGAAATTTATTGGTGGCAAGTCTGTTACGGTTCCTCAGACTTTGGTGAGTTGACATATTTTTGGTGTTTTTTACTTTCTTGTTTTAAGTCATTTTTTTACCATATTTCTAAAGATATATACTGCCTTTGGCATGACAAAATTGTAGAGTCATTAGAACGTCAGATAGAATGTCTTTTAGTATAGGAGTTAACCTGCACTATACCAGTACTATATGAGTTATAATATATATTATAGACAAGGTTATGCCAGAAATGTGGTGTAAAGTATGTTATAGACGAGGTTATGGTCTAATATATATTATTGTAGTAGATTAATAATAGTTTTGTAACATTAATTACTTAATGAATTTGAAGTTTGAAAGCCACAACAATGTGGATTGGACGAATAAATAATAATAAAGTTATAAGAAACAGGGAGTGCTTTTTTTACCTTAATTTATTCAAATGTCTTGATATTTCGAGATTAATATCACTTCTGAGGCAAATGAAGGAACTATAATTACTTGTATCTTATTTGGCAGAATGTCCATCCTACTATCCAGAAAACACACATTGGTCGTAGAAAAACCCAAATTGAAGCTGGAATGCCACTAGACTGGGCAACTGCCGAGTCTTTGGCTATTGGTTCCCTTCTTTATCAAGGTAGCCACATTTCTTGTCTTTTATTTTTACTAAATTTAGATGCAGTCAATGGTAGAGTTGCACTGCAACAACTGTTTGTTCCTGTTATAGAGTGTGTGTGTGTGTGTGTGTGTTACCTTTGTCAACTATGGTTTACTTCTTCCATAGCAAACTGTATTATTCTAGTCATAAGGTGTGTATATAGTCAGGTGTGTATATAGTCGGGTATGTATATAATCAGGTGTGTATATAATCTATCCCTGTAGGTTTCAATGTCCGTATCAGTGGTCAAGATGTTGGCCGTGGAACCTTCAGCCATCGTCATGCTATGATTGTTGACCAACAGACCGATGATATCCATATACCACTGAACCACATATTACCTGACCAGCCAGGACATTTTGAGGTAAGTCACACTACAAAGGTGTTTCAATTAAATATCACCTGACCAGGCTGGATATTTCCAGGTAAGTCACACTACAAAGGTGTTTCAATTAAATATCACCTGACCAGGCTGGATATTTCCAGGTAAGTCGCACTACAAAGGTGTTTTAATCACATATCACCTGACCAGCCTGGACATTTCCAGGTCAGCCTCTGGTCAAATGAAGCCACAACAGCAGCAGAAGTTGTTTATTTGTTATTTTGGTTTCTTCTAAAGGTTGCCAACAGTGTCCTGTCTGAGGAAGCAGTTCTTGGTTTTGAATATGGTATGAGTTTGGAACATCCTAACAACCTAATTATATGGGAAGCTCAGTTTGGTGATTTCTTCAATGGTGCTCAACCGATTATTGATACATATATAACTAGTGGAGAAAGTAAATATACCACTTTTTTACCTTTGTTTTCTTTTATCAATCACATGGCATTAATCAATACAAGACATTGGTCAATGCAAGTCTATATGTACAGTCAGAGAAGGTACCTTTTCACTGAAGCAAATTTAGACAAGCAGAGTTATGTCCCTTGTCCAGGTCACGTGGAAAGCTGTCGGTTTGAATTCCTGAACATCTTATGTCCAGTGTCTGTAGTTCTACACGTTAATTTGACAACCATTGGGTTTATCTTGTGTATAGGTTTGTTATTTGTACTTATTTTAACCCTTTCATTATATTTCTAATGAAAGACTGCCTATGATTTTCAAATAATGAGGGATTTAGTTATTATTATGCTGGTGTTTGGAACAATAAATGTTCTTACATAAAATTATGATGGAAAGTTTAGAACATTCCATAATAATTAATAGACTTGTTCCCTATATCAGAATGTTCTTCAAATATTGTATGTTTTCTTCAGCTAAATGGCTTCTACAGAGTGGCTTAGTGATGTTGCTTCCACACGGCTTTGATGGTGCTGGACCGGAGCATTCTTCATGTCGTGTAGAGCGATTCTTACAGGTAAAATATTTACATTATTACAGTCAAAGCATTGCTGTCATCTGTATCCCAGTTTAGAATAGGTATACCATATCCCAGTTTAGAATAGGTATACCATATTCCAGTTTAGAATAGGTATACCATATTCCAGTTTAGAATAGGTATACCATGTCCCAGTTTAGAATAAGTATACCGTATTCCAGTTTAGAATAGGTTTACCATATCCCAGTTTAGAATAGGTATACCATGTCCCTGGATGTCATAACAGGTGATTACTGTATTCCTGGATGTTGAAGAGGTGACTAAAATGGTTGGCACTGAGAAAGACGACCAACCATAAAATAGTGTCTTAAAAATGTCACCATGATGACGAACGAGAAACGATCTATAAGTTCCCAGACCTCACTTGCTTACCGAGTGGGGTAATCAGACCAAGGAAACAATGTTTTCATTAGTCTTTCCATTGCTGATACTATCTACCAGTTGCAACTCCTGGCAGAATGTCATAAATATCACCATGATAAGTTTAAAACCTGTCCTAGTTATGTTTGGTTTTGTCAGTGAAGCTAATTATCTCCAGGTAACTTATAACCTGCTCTGGCTTATCAATTGACTGGTCTTCTATCACTATCAGGAATTTTGGTATGAAAAGGGTGAGAAAATACAGATCTATTGTTATAGGGGGTCCTGGTGGCTCAGTTGGTGTGTTGGAAATTCTAGCTACAATGTGTAGTTAGAAGTTCAGTCTTTACCAGAGTTATTGGAACAAATTTTATTTAACAATTGTTTAGATGAGTTGTAGTGCACCTGAGCACTGTACACAATAATTTTCATTATTATTATTATTATTTCATATTATTTTGATTTTGATATTGTCAGTTACTTTAAAATATATTATTTATTATTTTATTATGTAGCTTTGTGATAGTAAGGAGGATGGTATTGATGGTGATTGTGTCAATATGGAGATTGTTCACCCCACAACATCTGCACAATATTTTCACCTGCTTCGTAGACAGGTAAGTACATTATTATTATTAGTACATGAAGGTGATGGATTGGCAGGATCGGTAGAGTGTCGGACATGCTTTACAACATATCAATATGTCCCTTTATGCTCTGAGTTCAAATCCCACCAAGATTAACTTTATTTTATTGACCCCGTAAGGATAAAAAGCAAAGTACCAGTAACACACTGAAGTCGATTTAATTGACTTTTTCGTCCCCCAAAATTTCTAGCCTTGTGTCCAAATCCGAAAGGATGTTAATTTTGTCTTTCATCCTTACAGGGTCGATAAAATAAAGTACCAGTAATACACTGGGATAATTGCTGGCCTTGTGCCAAAAATAAACTGTTATTACTTGTCCATAGACTAAGTATTATTCAGATTCTCCACCTAACTTTAACAAAGCTATATTTATGGATTGTATATTTATCATAAACATATTTTATGTCTGTTTTCCATACTGGCATAGATTGGATGGGTGACCAGACCCAATCAGAGCCACTCTCTTCACAGTCAATCAACTTATTTTGAGAATATCTTGTTACTGTGTTTCCATGTGGTACAGGACTTTAAGAGTTTAAGTAAGTCAATGTATTTTGAGAATGTCTTGTAAAATCAACATATTTCATTGCAGATGGTGAGAAACTACCGCAAACCCTTGATAGTTGCAGCACCAAAGATTTTGTTGAGACTTTCCAGTGCGGCTTCTTCCCTTCTTGATATGGCCCCTGAAACTAGCTACCAACCTGTTCTAGGAGACAATAAAGTAAAGCCAGACTCTGTTACTAGATTAGTGTTTTGTTCTGGCAAACATTTCTATGCATTAAACAAACAAAGAGATGCTTTAAACAGTCATAATACAGCCATTATTAGACTTGAGGTAAGTAAGACTATATCGATTATCTTCTAAAATTATCTCATTCTCAAAGGATTGGCTGTTTCTTTGTCTTTACTCATACCAATTTTCTGTTTCTATTTTATTTCAGAGCCTTTGTCCATTTCCAGTGGCAGATTTATTGAAGGAAATCAAGAAATATCCCAAAGCAAAAGGTAAAACACTGCTTTCTTTGATTCTATTTCATATTATTTTTGTTTCTCAAACTGAACCTCAGACCAGGGAAATATTATAATGCAAAACTAACCAACCACCAGTACACATTCTGTGACAGACGACACAGGACTGAGCTGACTGGAGATATGTCATAATACAAAACACCCAACTGACTGGAGACAGGGGTGACACAGGACTGAGCTGACTGGAGGTATGCCATAATACCACAGATCTGTTCACCAGTACAAACACTGACACTAAAAGTAAACATGTCGAGTGACTGAAAGCCACATTGTTGGTGAAAAAGGGTTTGAGAGGACTCTTTAGTCTCGAGGAGCATGTGACAACCTCTCTTGTATTGGTACCATGATAAAATTAAACACTGTAGCTTAACATCTTTAGTTGTCAGGCTTATAGATGTTAGCAGTAATACACTTCAGGAAGTTGGTGATCCTGGCCATTGACCTCAAAGATGTCCCACAGCCCAACATCTGTAGCTGTCACCATTAAGCAATGGATTATTTCAGAGATTATTGTACATCTGTCATGCTGCTTCCAATAGTTTCACATGTGACCATAGTCAGGGTGACTATACCTTGCCGAAAGGTAGCTTATTTTCTTTATTCACCATTAAATCCCTATATCTAGAGGTTGTTTCTCTCTCTCTCAAGCAGATGGTGAACTACTCAATAGTGATCCTACTGTTTTGCATACAAAATAATACCCATTTCTTTCTTTCTGCTACTAGAGTTTATTTGGAGTCAAGAGGAACACCGAAATATGGGACCATGGAGTTTTGTGGCACCAAGATTTCAAAATCTCTTAGCTTGTAAAGTAAGTTTTCTTCAAATACTTTCATGTTCATATTATTTCTAATAAAATGAAACTTACAGCTCACATTTGTCATGGAAAGCAACACCAAATCCCACAACCACTAAGCCATGCCCCTCCCCACCAAATTCCTAACGCTATGTATTTTTTTAACTTGGAACGATTTTGGGAACAAAAGCTCCTACATAAAATAAGATTTAAATATAAATATTTTGAATGAGAAGTTTTGTCACAGAACAAGTCTTGGTTAATATATTACCATTTTTTGGTGTATAATTTTCTTTGTTCTTATTTATTTTTTACAACATAAATTTATAAGATGGACATGATAATTAAGATGAATATAGTTATTTGTTATTATCCTTCAGAAATATCTGTAAAGTATATAAATTTATTCAAGCCCTTCTGTTTAAATAATTTAAAAAATAAACAATTTTGAGGGATTTAGTTACTTAACTTTCTCGTGTGTGGGAAAGATTTTTAGATAAATATAAACACTATAAAATAGTTTTGTATAATAGGACTATGGGCAGTTTAGTATGAAAAGGTTTAAACCATTTAATTTTAATTTATAGTTGAAATTAAATTGTTGAGTGAACTTAGGAACATAAAAATGAAGTGACTTGGTCAAGGGGAGTTGAATCCGTGAGCACAGCATTCTAGGCCACATAAAAAGAAAATGAAATTTATAGTTCACATCTATATAGGTTTAGCTGGCCTCAGGATTCTTGGGTGTTTTAATGAGAGGCCACAGTCCTGTCATGAAATGAAGTGTCACCCACAAAGTTAGGGTTTGTGAGTCCAACATCCTAACCACGAGGACACATGCCTGTATGACAAAAAAAAATAAAATAAAAACACAACAGGAAAGGTTAATTTTAGGCACTTCCTGTTTACTAAGCTAAGTTATTCACAAGTTTTGCTTTTAGAATCAAACTACAAACGTATAGCATTTATTAATGGCTACTTCTACTGATGAGGGACTTCCTTCTGTAATTACCCTGGCTACAAACACAGCCAACTCTATCATTTTCACATGCTACTGATCAGTAATTAGGGGGTAATTATTTTCTAAAAATCATTTGCTTTTTAATGAAACAATACACTAGAATTCTGTGATCTTTTATTTAAATTAAACTATATTGTTACTGTGCTTTTGAGTTCAAACCCCACTAAGGTCAATTTTATCTTTCATCCTTCCGGGGTTAACCAAGTACTAGTCCAAGGGGTCATGGATGGGTAGATTTGTTACTGTCTTTTTTTTTTAATGAAAGACAGTTTACGATTTTAGAGGGGTTTAGTAGTATAACTGGCTTTCTTATTAAGCTGGGGTAAGGCAGAATCGGTAGAGCGTCGGACAAAATGTTTTGCAGTATTTCTTCAAGCTATTTAATGTTCTGAAGTCAAATCTGGATTTTATTCCAAGGCTAAAAAATAAAGTTCCAGTTCTAAAACATTGTCTCAATATACTACATTCAACCTATATCAACATAAAAATTTAAAAAATGGATGTAGAAAACGATAATAATATTCTCCATGACTCTGCATTTCTTTTATATTTCTCTACTACAGTTACAGTATGTTGGAAGAGGGACATTGGCAACAGCAGCTGTTGGAATTGCCACTGAACACCACAAAGAGGCGCAACAGTTGATTGCAGAAACCTTCCAGTGAATATTTTTTACTCTTAACTTTCATCCATGGCAGCTTTAGGAAGTTTATAAGTGATATATATATATATACTTATAGCTCGATTCCTTTCATCTCAAATTATGTTTGTAAAAAAAGAAAGAATCATTATGAAATTATTTTTAACAGAAATATAGATATAACTATAAACGAATTAAGTATACATTGTGGGTCATATCTACAAAACTGTAGATAGACAATTTGGACATATGGAAAAGAAGAATTTAAAATATTGCTATATGATTTAATAGTTTTTTTTTTTTAGATTTAAAATCATGAAAATAAATCTATAAAACTGGTTAGTCAATTTATTTGTCTGTCTTTTCCTTTTAAGGTCAATAAAACAAAAATACCAATCTAGTACTGGGATTGATTCTTCCTCACTTCCAAGTTCTCACCCTCTATCTGCTGTATTCAAACCTGGAGGGGAGATGGTATCTGCCAGGTTTATAAAATACCCTAGAAACGCTGTGTGTTAATACGGGACCATGCATATTTTAACATCTTGTACCACATGAAAAGTCTTTAGATCAATATAAACATTTAAAACATGCAGTTTAGTATTGAAGAGTTAAAGCTAAAACAGAAAATGGTTGTTTGTTTCTTTGAACAGATATGAATTAGTGGCGGCAGTTTTAACCCCTTTCGTGATGCTAATTCACGTTAGATGTTCAGTTGAGCAAACAACTGGATCAACAGTACTATGACTGCATTCCTTCCAGCAGCAACTGTCCAACCATTTTGTTTGGGGGTCTACCCTTGCGTCTCCTGCTGGTTGATTTTTTTTGCCAGTAAAATCTGTCCAGCGATTCTTTCCCCGAGACATTCTAACCACATGCCCATAGTATTGGAGCTATGATCACTCAATTTGAAGTAGCAGCTCTATGAGCTACGCACTCTATCGAGTAATCCCATTTTGGCTACTTTTATTCTTTGTCATATTAAACATTTTCACAAGTAAAGATACAATAAACAAATTATAGCAAAGCTAAAGTGATAAATAGAAACAATTTTTTTTTTAAACATGAGTCTTGTTCTTTTACTGGTTTTAGTCATTAGACTGGCCATGCTGGGGCACTGAGTAAGGGGAAAAAAATAAAACAAAAGCCAAAGATTAAAACAAGCAATAAATTTATTTTACAATTTCATTAGGAAAAAAAAAATTGATAAAAATAAACCCCTCCCATATATATATCCCTAACTATTATGAAAAATAAAACCCCTACCAGATTTCCCAACCAGAGTATGTTTTCTCTCATCCTCTCTCTCTCTCTCTCACACACACATTCACTGAAACATACAGGATTGAGCTGATAGTTATTAACTCTTGCAGGATCATTAAGTTATGTTTGCATTTAAAATTAAGAAATCTGAGTTGAGGGAGGGATAATTTAACTGCTGAGGCGGTAGTGGCTAACTAAGGCTTTCTTTAATCCATGTCTTGAATCCACAAATTTCTGTTTGGATTGAGTGGTGGCTAACTAGGGTTTTCTTGAATCCACTTTTTTTTTTATTAAAAAGGAAAAATCTGAAGTAAGAGCAGAGATTTGAAATAATAGAGGGAGAAATGTGATAATATCTGTGGTTGAAGGGTGATATTAATGGTGGCAGGAACAAAAATGAACCTGTATGCAACCTACTTGCTTTATCAGTTCAGTGTAGAAGCAACTAAATAGCAAATATACCACTGGGTCTGGCTTACAAGTTATATATATATAAAAACAGGTTTTTATCAGGTACTTAAGCTCAGCCCTAAAAACGGTCCACATTATTTTTAAACAATGCAACTGTGAAGTTTGTGTATGTATGTATGTGTACACATTCTTTAATCTGCAAGAGGTTACCAGGGTAAAACTAGATTACACTCTAAACAGACAATACCTGCATGGCAAGCAAGCAGCTTTATTATAATATATAATTTTTAAAAATTGGCCAACTATACAAATTTGCCTATGAGGCGAAACAGAACTTCATGCCAACAACTCGTATTCCTCTTTCTTTTAAACTACCTTTTTTTTTGTATTTCAATTAAAAGCTGTTTTTGTAATGTGTGTGTATGTATGTTAAATATATTTGTCATGGAGAAGCATAAAAGTACATTTTAAACCCCAAGAATATTTTCTTAAAAATTAAAGTACAAATATATATATATATATATTTGGAAGTTCAAGTTCACAGCTAGTAGAGACCAAATCAAATAAGTTCTTCTGCGTGCCTTATGTATGGGTTTCTTTTCTTTTAATAGAAAACATTAAGTTCTTGATAAAGAGTTGTCGGAACACATACAATAGCTTACATCTAGAATCCACGTCAGGTTTGTTGAACAGAAATGTAATAGGATAACGAATGGGAGGCAAGGGGCAATGGCACATTTGCAGGTATCAACAAGTCTCTACAATAAGTTAATGGGCAAGATTACAATCTCCCACCAGTCAATTTATGGAAGAGGGCTTCGTCTAATGTCTGGTTTTTGTCAGAGGATCGCATCGACAGGAAAATGTAACCGCCTATAAACTCATGTACAACTTTGCAATCTGCTGCGGGACTGTCGAAGATGATGTTCTCTTCTTCAAACTTCAGAATAACTTGCCGAGTTTCCCAGTTGACTGTCCATGTCTGCAGTGTATTGTAACGCCAAGTTTTAACAGAGTCACCTGACTGAAGGTCCATTCGTATAATTCTGTTGTTTGCCACACCAATTAATTCCTGTAAGAAACAAACATCTTGTAAGTCCAGGCAGTTACAGTTTATATTTTACAATAAGTTGGAGAGCTTTAGTTATGAACTAAATGTTCAATAGTTTTCATATCAAACTGTCCCTTCACTTAAAATAAAGCAAAGGTTGGTATCATAAAGGGCATCCAGTTGTACAAGAAGAAACTGTCCCAGAAAGTCTCGTCCAACCCATGCAAACATGGAAAAGCAGACATAAAAACAATAAGAACCTTATTTCCTATATTTAAGACTGTAAAAGATAGTTAAGAAACTTGACTAAGTATAATGGATAACAAACATAAAAGGAAGAAGTCATTCATCAGTGTTTCCATTAGTCATATCTGCTGGTTGCAATTCCTGGCAGAGAGAGAGAGCCAGGATTATGATCTCAGATCACAAAGTCTGAGCAGATTCTGCAGCTTGTTCAACTCTTTAACAATTCCATCCACCACTCCTGGACTTTTTCTTTATCGACCCAGGAAGGATGAAAAGCAAAGTTGGCCTTGAACTCAGAGAAACAGAACTGAATCATTTAATCCAGCAACATCCAAAGAACTTTACCTATTTGCCACCTATAAGAACAAGGAGAGAAACTGATTTAAAATTTAAATAAAATTTACTACGTACCTCTTTTTTCATGTTGTTCATCTTTATAATAAAGTAAGTGATGCCATATTCTGGTAGCGCCTGCCATGCTTTGATATATGCCATTTTTGCTTCTACCAAACTCATATTTTTTACATTGGAGTGAGCTTCTTTAATACGTTTGAGAAACTGAAATTTAAGATGTAGAAATAAAGAAATTTAATCATTAGAGATAAAAAAACTATTTTTGGTAACGAGGAACAACTGTGTGTGTGTGCTTGCATCAGTGTGCGTCTGTGTATGTGCTCTTGAGCAAGCCTTTCCTGAGAAACATCATACAGACAGGTCATGGCAACCTTATCTTGCCAGTATGTTCCATATTTGGCATGGTTTCAACAGCTGAATGATTTTCCTGATGCCAACCATCTTCCATGGTGTACTGGATGAGTTTTTTTCATGGCATCAACACAACTTTACAGAGTGTACCGGGTGCATTTTTTCATATCACCACTACAATTTTATAGAGTGTACTGGGTGCACTATTTCATGACATCAGCCCAACTACCACTTGTGTACTGGGTTTATTATATCGAGGCACCAGCACTGCCACTTTAAAGAGTGTACTGGATATATTTTATCATGACACCAGCACTATCACTTTACACAGTGTACTGGGTCTATTTTATCATGACACCAGCACTATCACTTTACACAGTGTACTGGGTCTATTTTATCATGACACCAGCACTACCACTTTACACAGTGTACTGGGTCTATTTTATCATGACACCAGCACTGCCACTTCACAGAGTCAGGTGGATAGAACTTTTTTTAGGTTAATCCTTCTATGAAACAAAAATATCATTTTATTTCTCACTTGAGTAAACTGAATTAAATAATAAAGATTGGAACAAAAGGAAAAATAGTTTGCTTTGATAAGACCAAAAAAGATTGTCAAAGAAGTTTTACAGTAATCCACTAAATCTCAATGTTGTTCACCTGAGTCATATTTTTAATCCTTAAGCATTCAAATTAATAGTTACTATAAAGATAATGATATTTGTTCAAACTGACCAAGATGGCGTGATATGTGTACTTGGCTTGTAAATATATATAAGCCTGGATAGTCAATAAATCAGGCTTCCAGATATGTGTGTACTAGAATATATACACACAGAGAAGGCTACTTAATATATATAATAAGCTAGTCGATATATATGTATATATATATATACACACGCACAGCAGGCTTGTGTTTATATATAGCTGGCTACTCAATATATAGCAAGCTAGTTGATTATATATTACTTAGAATATCAAATCACACAGGAAGTATTATTTCTTATGAATATATCAACAAATCTAATATTATTATTATTATTATTAGTAGTATAAATGTGAAAGGATTAATACTTTTGATACCACCACCCTCCTGATTCTTTAAAAGAAAACCACAATTTTAAGGGTTTCTATTTAAACTAAGATCTTCCAACATAATTTGATCTGGAACCTTATGTGTTCTTGCTTCAGACAGGACCCGCTGGAAGTAGTGTTTGAGGACTCTTCCCACCCACCCCACCTCAACGACCCTCTCAGGAATAAGTGGGTGAAGAAGAAGAACCTGTACACCTAATTCCAGGTAGTTTGGTATCAGGTTGGTTAAACAAGATTGACCTGAGATGGAATAATTATGACATAGGAGTAGGCCCAAAGACTACAAGTTGAGAAAGTGGTGTGTAAGTCGGTTACAAGGAGCATAGCTCGATGCTTTAAAGAACAATCTGTATTTTAAAGTTTTAAAGAAAGTCTGAGTCAGCAAATTTAACTACTCATGCCCCCCACCCAGCCACAGAAGATACACTTGATAAAAGCAGAATAATAAAGACACACCTACAATTCCCATAGTCACCTAAATAACATTTGTTAATCAAATAAACCAACTGTAACTATCTCTTCTTGACTTTTACAGCTACACAGCAATTGACCTAGTGACCTGGATAACTCACTAATTTCACAGGATCGGCTCAAACTTGTGAAGCATATAAATACCAAAATCAAAATTTAATTCCAACACAGTAACATTTATTCACACACACTTCCACCAAATTCACTAAATTTTCTTAAGAATAATCGAAACATTTAGATTAATATGAGGTTTATAAATCTCCAAATACCCCACCCCCATCTCCTCCCCATCTATTTTTGAAAGATTATTGAATATAATCCCCCATATATGGATTACATCTGACACCTCATAACATTGTTGCTGTGTGTTTAACTATGTTATTAAATTGTGCAGCAGAGTAGATGTACCACAACAATATATATATACAGGGTGTGGACGATATTTGTTCACAATTTTCAAATGCAAATTTTTTTTACTTCCGTCGTCACTCTTGTCTTCATAAAAACTGACTATATTTCCATTATTTATTTTCAGAATAATTGATTATGAATAATTTTGAACCTCCAAATTTGTGGAAGAGACACAGAGTTCTTCTTGGAATCCGCGCCAGGAAGACAAATAAGGAAATTTCAGACTTTCTCAGCGTCAGCAGGAGAATGGTGGAAATGGTCAGAAAGGAATTGGAAGATTCAGGATTCGACTACGAAGCAACATCTGAGAGGAAAACACATGATCGACGATCTGACGCCTTCAGAACGCCCGAGTTCGTCGCTGAAGTTCAGGATATCATCAACAACTAACCTAACAAGTCGATGCGTGCCATTGCAAGGGAGAAAGGCATGGATGAAAAGCTCATTAGGCTGGTGGTACATGAAGACATTCGCTACGTTTCATACAAGATGAGGAAAGGACAATTTCTGTCAAAGGCGATGCAAGAAAAGCGGCGCCTGAAGCACGCAAAGAAGCTGATCAACAAGTTGAAACACCCACTGGAGCCAGACATGATGTGGTTTTTCTCCGATGAGAAAAACTTCTGCCAAGACCAGAAGATCAACTCTCGCTGTCTCATCCAAAGACGTGCCCAGAGTCATGCAGACAAAGTTTCCAGCGACAACATTGGTCTTAGGTGTCGTCAGCAGTCAAGGTGACGTCATGCCACCTCATTTATTCCCTGAGGGCCTCAAGCTGAACACCGATGGATACATCCGCGTTCTGAGCGAGGTAGTAAAGCCCCGGATCGACCAGGTAGCTGTAGGTAGGCCGTATGTGTGGCAGCAAGACTCAGCGCCCTGCCATACCAGCCGAAAGACCCAAGCCTGGTTGTCAGAGAACTTCGTCGACCACACTTCACCTGACATCTGGCCTCCCAGCTCGCCTGACTGCAACCCCCTTGACTTCTTTCTGTGGGGCGCAGTGGAATGAGACACCAACAGATCTAGCTGCAATACGAAAGACGATCTGAAGGCCAGGATCACAAGTGCCTTTAGGGGCCTATGTCGGGGGACAGTGACGAAGGCCTGTAGCCGGTTCCGAGGCTGCCATCAAAGCCAATGGTGGGTTTATCGAGTGAGATCGAACGAACAAGTCATGAAGACAAACTGACCCAAGTTTGATAAATATATCTTAAAAAATAAAACTACTGTGTCATTTTTTCTTGCGAACAAATATCGTCCGCACCCTCTATATATATATATAGAAAGAGAGATAGATAGATGTAAATTATATATGCATTATATATGGTTCAACAGAGTAGAACATTTTTGAAATTTTGCCTTCCTCACATCCAGTACACATCATTATCATCGCAGTCATCGTCATTTTACGTCCACTTCTCCATACTTGCATAGGTTGGATGGTTCCAAGTAAGCTAGACTAATATTTAAGCCTTTTGATACCAAACTACTTAAAACCTTTAGTTCTACGATACAAAACATTGTTTCAAAGTGTTTATATTCATCTAAAAACCTATCATAATTTTATGTAAGACCTTTCAGTTATGCTACAAACATCAGCTTCAAAATGACAAAACTATTAAATCCCTCAAAATTCTTGATTTATTTAAAAAATTATTTGGAAATCCTAGGCAGTCTTTCATTAGAAATACGGTAACAAAAGAGTGAAGAATGCAGAACTTAACCAGGTTGCAACATTCCCACAGTCTTTTAGAGAAAATATAATGAACTGCTGTAATATTGTTGATTGTGAAAGGTCATTGAGTACAAAGAAAACCTCTTATATGAGGTCATACATATAATCAAATCTAATTAAACAGAATTATTCTGAAACCCACTGCTTTCTCATTAAACGGCATACAAACCGTGCCAACACAGGAGCCTCTCAATTTGCTAGTAACAGCAACCAAATCTCCCTTATTACACAAACCACTGTCTTTAAAAAAAAAATGAAAAGAGAACCTTGTGGAATAATGTAATCCTAGATGCACTAATTCTGAAAAACAAAACAGGGTAGTTATGACTGCAAAACTTTTCATCATAGGATCTAAGCTATACCTTGTAGAAATATAGAATTAATTGAGCTAATATTTCTTATTTAGCAGCATATAGCTTCAATCTACAGACCTCTAGGTTCTGCGTCTAGCCCACTTCCACTGCACCACTCACCTCAGTGATCTTGCAGGTAATGACATACTAGTTGGGGTTCAATCTTAGGGCTTTCACTAAAGGGGTATTACCAAACAAATATCATAAATATTTGATGATTGGGTTGGGAAAACCAGTGTAATGCAAGTTAGAAATAAAGGAATGAAAACTAGAGTAAAGTAAGACAAATGAAACAAAACAAGTTTATATTTTTTTAATAATATTTCACGATAATTCCAAGTTATGACCTACTCCACTTCCCCTCCCTAAAAAGAAATGTTTCTTAATATTTCTTACCTGTCCAGCTTTAAGTTTTCTTACAAATCGAGGTGAAACAAAATCTTCAACATTGATATCTGGTACTGAACCACTGGATGTTAGAATGGATTCATCAGTTGCAGGTTCTTGCATACTAAGGAAGGTCTTTAAGGAAGTTACCTCATTCTCATATGAACTGTCTGCCATTGTTTTACCTTTAGAGGCCAGTTTACAAGCTGCCATCCAGTCACAGTAAAGTTCTTTCTGAAAATTTGGAAAATAAATAAACAAATAAATATGCATATATGTATATCATCGGCATATAACATCTATTTTTCCAGGTTTCCATGAGTTAGGTTGTCATGTTATAAGACATTTCAGGTCAGGTGACCACGTTTCACTCATACAGATCTGTATTTTGGCTTGGTTTTTAAGGCTGGATGCCCTTCCTAACACCAAACAATGTGGACTGGGTTCTTTTTGTCGTGTCAATAGCATGACCACCTTACATGGTAGACTGTGTGTGTGTGTGTATATATATATATATATATAAGTATGAGCACCTGATGATGTCACATTGAGTGTCAATGATATAACCATTGCATAACCATGTCATTGAAATATATATTATGCAATAAAACAATTATGTAAAAGTAACTGTCTTAATATTTTGTGTACACACAAATTTAAAAAAGTAATTCATTAAAGATAATTGCAGCAACAAGTTGCATTATTTGAAGTAGTCCCTCTACACTCAATGATGCGAGAAATTGTTGGCATCATTGAGTGGACTGAATTAGGACAGAGGAGAAACACCATGAATGTGTTGACTGTGTTATGTCAACTAGAGTAGACAACAACAGACACACAAATGACTAATTCAATACTAGTGTATGAGGAATTTGGTAGCTGCTTGCTTTTTCCAACAACACAAAGCACCAGATATGCTGATTAACTGTCTAAAATCAACACACACACACACATGGATCATCGTCATCATTATTATTTAACATCCACATTCTCTGCTAATTTATTTATTGAATTAATAACCCACACTACTAGTTCTGTTTCCTTTTTGAAGAATTCATTTAAATGGGAACACACACGTACACATAGAGGAAGAGGGGGGAGAAGAGAGAGGGGGGAGCAGAGAGAGGAGGGAGAAGAGAGAGGGGGAGAAGAGAGTGTTTGTTTTACAAACAATGATTTGAATAATTGCAATTACAACATGGAAGAATCATTTTAACCATTCAAAAGACAAAAAAGAAATCAACAAAAAATAAAAACAACATCAATAACCATGTACATTGTGATATCAAAATTTTCATCACACTCTTTGTCTTTGTAACCTGGTCACTGGCAAAATTCCAGTTGCAAAGGAATTATGCCAGTGACCAGGTAGAAAAAAGGGTGAAGAAAATGTTGACATCACAAAAATGATAAATGTACAGAGAATTTAACAGTTTCTGTTTGGTTAAAATAATTTATTACTTCCAGTGTTGAGATAGGAATCACCATGATTCATCTGAGAATTTCTTAATAACTAAATTACACTTATTAAGTACTTAGCTCTTAATATTCTGTAAAATATCTTTTAAAAAATTTAATAAATAAAGTTTTGTAGTATTTTTACTAGTAGACAGATTGTTGTGAAGATTTGCAGCATTAATGTAAAGACTAATTTTTAATGCGATGCAATCATAATGCTGTTTCATTCTTTTCAAGAATGTCTTGCTAATGCAGTTTCATGTGGTACATGATGTTAAGAGTTAATCTTTATTCTAGATTCCAGAAATATCTAACAATGCAATTTGCCATTTGCACACTTTTGCTTCTCAATTGTTTGGTAAAAATCATAAACACTAAGGTCACCAAACATAAAAAAACTTAAATGAAGGACCATTCAGTTTTTAAAGAAAAGGTCATTCAATTTTTTTTATAACTTTTAAAACTTTTTTTTAGAAGTGAGCAAGTTTCACATGTAGAGTGTGAACTTTTCTCTCTCTTCTGGACATGTGGTTAGAATATCTCAGGAAAGAATCGCTGGACAGATTTTATGAACAAAACCAACTGGTAGCAGACCCAGGGGTAGACTCCAAGCAAGATGGTTGGATAACATCCATTAGCTCGGCTGGTCTTGCTTGGAGATCCAGCTAGATCAGTTAGAAACAGTTGCTTCTGACAGGACCTGTTGGAAGGAGTGTTTGAGGACTCTGCCTTGACGACCCTCGCAGGAATAAGTGGGCAAAGAAGCAGAAGAGTTTGAAAACTTATCCATTAGAGACAGAGCAATATGTACTAAGGTATACTAAACCATACATTTCCCACAAAAATGCTTTAAAAGGCTCAGCATGTTACCACTTTACAGGATCTACAGCACATCTATTCAAAATATATGGAAAATTTGTCAGACAAAACATTGAGAGGACTCCTCAGCTGTGTGACCCCTCTACCGCTGGTGTCATGATAAAACACGCTAGATGTAAGCAAGATGTAGCCCCCTCCCCACTCATTTCACTTGAATATTTTGTAGAGTGGAGAAACATAAGTAAATGAGATGCAGGCCTCCAGCTCACCTCAGAGATCAATAGCTCTGATTAAATATTGGCTCAGTCTGTGGTAACCTATCCAAGCCATGCCAGCATGGGTTGGATAGGTTATCACATAGTTTATACATACACTGAATATACTTATACACATACAGTGAATATGTGCTTAAAAACTGTTTTTAATGAAAGATTTTCTTTTAATACTTTTCATTTCATTTTACGTCCGCTTTTTCCCTGCTTGCAAGGGTGGGACGGGAACTGATTCTGGCTTGATTTCTACAGCTGGATGCCCTTCCTAACACCAACCTCATTTACAGTGAGTGCTGGGTGCTTTTTTGCCGTGGCACCTCCACGACCACTTTGCAGTGGAATGATAGGGACCCCAGTCCCTATCATCTCATTTCTACAGCTGAGTAAACTAGAGCAATGTGAAATAAAGTGTCTTGCTCAAAGAAACAACACATCACCCGGTCTGAGAATTGAACCTTTCGATTGCAAGGCCAATGCTCTAACCACTAAGCCATGTGCCTCCAACATATATGTATATATATATAGTTTTTTCCATTTTACAATTGTGTGATCAAGCTTCCTATCATGACTGTAAACACATAAAATTGCAGGAAAAATAAATATTATTCATAAATCCAGTCATATTTTTTTTACTGCAGCTCAATCCATTGGTTCAACAAGAAATTCTTTGTTCTGACAATTAACAAAGAAGTATCACTACTCCTCGTCAAACATTTGTATTGTGAAACTTGCCTGCTATACACAGAATTTTCCTATTGTTGCTATGTAATAAATCTCAACTCCTATCATTCACTATTGTCCCAACTTCAAGCTATATAAAATTTACATGACAATAATTCTATACTATCAACTAGTATTTTCTCTTCTCCACATCTGTCTTACTATGACATCTGAAATACAAACCTCCAGCAAGTAACTTGCATAGTTATAGGTCACAAGCTAACAAACTGTAATCACTGTTGCGTAAACATGTGTACATATTCTCACACATTCACTTAATATTCTCTTTTATATTCTTCAAAGAGCCTGGTACATTTATCCCGAACTGACACCTGGTACATTTGCACTGTAGTACCAGGTGTCAGTTCGGGATAAATAAGTTGCTATCCATACTAATATCATTATTATTATTCTCTGGCCCAAAATAATTGTTTCTACTTTTGGCACAAAGCCAGTAATTATCCCAGTACATGACTGGTACTTTATTTTATCGACCCCCGTAAGGATGAAAGGCAAAGTTGACCTCGACGGGATTTGAACTCAGAACATAAAGGGATGTAACTATGCTGTAAAGCATGGCGTCCAACCCTCTACCAATACTGCCAATCTACCTGGCCCGAAAAAAAGAGAGTGAGGGGTGGGAAAGGTTGTCTGCGTGACATTTAAAAAACCCCAGAAATTGTTGTTTAGTTTACATATTTTGAGTCCCAAACCAACCTTATTTATTTTATAATGTATGGGATTTCTAGTAATGTATCTTTTTTTAATGTATAAAGAAAATTAATTGTTGCAGGGATGCTACCACTTAAAATAAAATTTTGCTGGAGATAGATTAGGAAAAGTTAGTAAGTGCAGGTGGGATGGGATAAGAGCGAGGGGTGAGCGTGGAAATATGGGGGAGTCGAGACAAGAGAGTACTTGAAATTTAGATAGCTATGCCATTTAAAAGCTAAAATAGATGCGTGTTGTATATGTTGGATGAAAATTCCGCACAGACACGTGTACCTTTAATTCACAGAATTCTGTTGTTTATGTTCAACATATTTCAGTTCCAATAATAAGTGGTTCAAATATTTGATCAATGGAACAGTTTGTTCATGAAATTAACATACAAGTGGCTGAGCATTCCACAAACACATGCAACTTTAATGTAATTCACAGAATTCTATTGTTTATGTTAGACATCCTTTGGTTCTGATGTTCCAGTTGTCTGATTAATGGAACAGTGTGTTCATGAAATTAACTTGCAAGTGGCTGAGCATTCCACAAACACATGCAAGCCATTTTAATCTCAGATACAACTCATTTCTTCCAGTTGAGTAGATTGCAACAACTTGAAATAAAAGTCTCTTCTTGCTGAAGGACATGTGCCAGAAATTGAACTCCCAACCTTACAATCTTACACTGAACACCCTAACCACTGAGTCACACATCTTCACAAAAACTAGATTAATGCTACTTAAATAAATAGAGAGATTTTACAGACAAAACCAACCAGCAAGAGACCCAGGGGTAAACAGACCCTGAGCAAGATGGTTGGATAACATCCATGAGTTTGGCTGGTCTTACTTGGGGATCAAGCCAGATCAGTGGGAGACTGTTGCTTCTGACAGGATCCACTAGAAGGAGTGTTTGAGGACTCTGCTCCCACGAACCTCCCAGGATTAAGTGGGTGATGAAGGAGGAGAAGAAATTAAATTCTCTGCAATTATTTGGTGATATTTTTCTCTGCTTTCACCAAGTGAATAAATTTATCTAAAGTGAGTGATGTGTTTACTCACAATTGACATTTTGACAGATTTAATATTAAACAAGATTTATGGTTTCCTTTGGTATAAAACTGTGTGTATGTATAGACACATAAAACTTAAGATCACACATAGACACACATAAGACTATGTACATATAGACACATTATATAAGACTATAAATATGTGTGTGTATATATATATATATATATATATATATATATATATATATAAGATATGTGAGGGTGATGGCATAGGCAGAGATTGCGATGATGGCGGCAGTGGTGATTGCTGTGATGGTGATGACAGTGGTGGTGGTTGATGTGGTGGTGATGGTGATGGCAGTGGTGGTGGTTGCTGTGGTGATGATGGTGATGGCAGTGGTGGTGGTTGCTGTGGTGGTGATGGTGGTGATGGCAGTGGTGGTGGTTGCTGTGGTGGTGATGGTGATGGCAGTGGTGGTGGTTGCTGTGGTAGTGATGGTGATGGCAGCGGTGGTGGTTGCTGTGATGGTGATGGCAGTGGTGGTGGTTGCTGTGGTGGTGATGGCAGTGGTGGTGGTTGCTGTGGTAGTGGTTGCTGTGATGGTGATGGCAGTGGTGGTGGTTGCTGTGGTAGTGATGGTGATGGCAGCGGTGGTGGTTGCTGTGATGGTGATGGCAGTGGTGGTGGTTGCTGTGGTGGTGATGGTGATGGCAGCGGTGGTGGTTGTGGTGAGATTTAAGTAGAGAAAGTGTTAATACTGACCGTATCAAACCGAAGCCATATTTCTGACATTCCGTCTTTAGTTGGTTCAAACAATTTTATACCAAATTTCTGACTTGAAAGATTTACATCAGGACTGGCCTCGCAGCCTACAACAGGAATAAACACTTCAAATATAAGACTTCCACAAGACATAGCAACAATATCAATATTTCCTTTACTCCTATCCCTTCCCCATTAAATACATCTCCCTTGGCTCAAGTTTATCCTCAGCCCACAAGTACATGGGGCTAGTTTATCCCTACCCCACAAGTACACCTCACATGGGACAAGTCACTATCCCCACCCTACAAGTACACCTCACATAAGACAAGTCTATCCCCACCCCACTAAGTACATCTCACATAGGACAAGTCCCCACCCCACTAAGAACATCCCACATAGGACAAGTCTATCCCCTCCCCACATAGAACAATTCATTATCCCCACCCTACAAGTACACCTCACATATGTCAATTCATAATTTGGTTTCTTTAGTTATAAAGTGGCAATTATAGAGAAAAACATCCGGCATCTCACCTTTGGTACTAATTCTTGCAATAGGATCGCCATACCGGTCTTCTTTGCTCTTGTATAAAGAAATAGTATATTCTCTAAAGACGCAGTAATAACGTTTAAAATTCTTCAGAGTGAATTTCTTTGGTCTAAAAACAAAAATAAGAAACATATTCTAGAAGTTAGGAGAAAGAAAAGAAAAGAACCAAAAAAAAAAAAATCACATTCTATGACAAAATGTTTTTATTTATCTATTTATTGGTAGGTCTGGAGGAAGAGACAGTGCACATGGCTTTTACAGGTTGTCTGAGACTGGAGAGATTTATGTCTGGTAGGTCTGGAGGAGGGACAGTGCCCATGGCCTTTACGGATCCTCTGAGACTGGAGAGATTTATGTCTGGGCGTTCTGGAGGAGGGACAGTGCCCATAACTTTCACAAGTCATTTGAGACTGGAAAGATTTAAATCGTCGGTGTTCTGTTTAAATTGGGAAAGACACGAGCAGAGAGTGACTTCCTGAGAGGTGATATTCTGGACCGGAGGACTTGGCATAGTGGTTAGCATAGGTAAAGGGTTGAGGAAGGGGTGGAGTTAGCGTGAACCAAAGTTCCACTGTATTTAAAGAAGAAAAAAAAAAGTGAAAAGAGAAAAACTAACTTGAATATTTTGATGAAAGCGTCTAATTCTGGTACATTTGTGATGTCGTTTGGTGATGGAGCAGTAGTCCCTTCCAAAGATTCTTTCAGTTCTTTTAAGGCAGAATCAATATCATCCTCTTCTTGGCCATCAGTCTGGTCAAATATTTCAGGTTGGGGGTTTTGGCTCTCCAATTGTACTTGTAACTGACAAAAGAACAAAACATTTTCATCAGGTTACTATTAGCTGCTTCTACTAAACCTATATTTCATAAAGTTACAGCTACCTTCTTCTAAATCTATATTTCATAAAGTTACAGCTATCTTCTACTAAACCTACATTTCATAAAGTTACTACCTTCTAAAACTATATTTCATAAAGTTACTACCTTCTAAACCTACATTTCATAAAGTTACTACCTTCTAAACCTATATTTCAATTAAAATTTAAAAAAAGTGCCAAATATATAAAAAGTTGAATAGCCTCTAAAATGAAAGAGATTTTATAAACTGGTAGTTAAAACAGCAACTGGTAAGAGAGAATGATTTATAACATATGCAGAGGAGGTCTGGCAGATTGCCTAATCCAACAACACAACAACAACCATCTTTCCATACCCCCCATCATAATTGCAGAACAATAAAATGGAATGCGGCAATACTTGAAAAAGTCAAGGAGTGCAGAATGGTCTAAAATAAGGTGAACTGGAATAGTTATCAATGTAATCAGGTCAGTGATTTAAGGAGATTACCATCAAAATTTTTACCTGAATCAAAAAATCTAAGTTGTACATTTTCTTTTCTCTGACATAGATATATCGGATATCGCCACATGTTGTAAGATGGGACTAAAAGGGTTGGTGCCAGGACGGGTATCTGGTCATAAAAGTTGGTACCAGGAAGGTTTGATGAAAGGTTAATGAAAGGGTTAATGACATAAGTAGTGTCTTTCATTAGAAATATGGTAATGAAAGGGTTAATTACATAGGTAGTGTCTTTCATTAGAAATATGGAAATGAAAGGGTTAATTACATAGGTAGTGTCTTTCATTAGAAATATGGTAATGAAAGGGTTAATGACAGACTGTCTATCATTAGAAATATGGTAATGAAAGAGTTAATGACATAGACAATGTCTCTCATAAGAAATATGGTAATGAAAGGGTTAAAGACAGACAATGTCTTGCATTAGAAATATGGTAATGAAAGGGTTAATTACATAGGCAGTGTCCTTTATTAGAAATATGGTAATGAAAGGGTTAATTACATAGGTAGTGTCTTTCATTAGAAATAACGTAATGAAAGGGTTAATGGCATAGACAGTGTCTTTCATTAGAAATATGGTAACGAAAGGTTTAACACAGCAAAGAACTCCGTCTAGCATTCTACTGATTCTGCCTAGCATTGCCCTCAATAGCATAAAATATTAAAATAGCTTCTTTCATTCAAATAAACAAACAGCAATACTAGTTTATATGGAAAGGAAAAGTTCAACAGAGAATTATATAGTAGGCAGTATTGTTTATTCTGCTTACTCCCACATTCTCATATCACCACCACCACCACCTCAACCACCACTACCGCCACCACCACCACAATCATCATAATGACTACCACCATTACTTAACATCTGTTTCTCCAATCTTGGTTTATTTTTCACACACCAAATCTATCAACACATTGTGGAGCAAATGGAGGAGCCTCTAGTTAATTTGGTCGTCTTTCTGAGACAGTAAACAAATTTTTAACAAACCCTCATTATATTAAATACTGCTGCGACAATAGTTCTGTTGCCACGCTAATAGTGCTGTTGCCACGCTAATAGTGCTGTTGCCACGCTAATAGTGCTGTTGCCACGCTAATAGTGCTGTTGCCACACTAAAAGTGCTGTTGCTATGTTAATAGTGTCATTGTCACATTAATAGTGCCATTGCCATGCTAATACTGCTGTTGCCATGTTAATAGTGCTGTTGCCATGTTAATAGTACTGTTGCCACATCTCCAGCAGAGAAAGTACATAATTTCTAGGTCTCCTCTAAACCCCTGAAAGGTTACATACACCAATGTCAAAAGGGGTTATTCCTCTCAACAACACCAATTAGGACCACCTTATCAGCAACATGATCACTGTATTAAGATATGGAAAGGTAAACAGTACAGGTTGAATATAATCTAATTAGAGGAAGAAGGAATCATTTTTTATAAGATTCCGTTAAAGTAAATTATATTCTAGGTCTGAAATATTTACTTCTAGTAAACAAAGCTACCAAATCTGTATGTACTCATATGGTTTTGGTGTATCTTCATCAAATTATTGAGTTAGAATTGTTAGAGCAACAGACAAAACACTTCGTATTGTTTGTTCCGAGTCTTTAGGTCTGGTTTCAAATCCCACCACACCTCTCATCCTACCAGGCTTGATAAAATAAAGTAACAGCCAAATACTAGGGTTAATTAAATTGCCTGTCCCCATTCCTTAAAATTTCTGGCCTTGTACCTATTATTTGAAGTCTGCTTTCTACATGTACCCAGTTTAGAATAGGTGCACTATATCATTCTACAGAGTTTAGATAACAAACACACACATGTATATGTATTATATAAGATCTCAACACAAATTCCTGCTACATAAAGTTTCAAACTTCAACCAGCATAGGACATAGATATTCTATGTCTAATAGTTATCAGGCAAAAAACTTTGAACTCTTAGGTAGCATGCATGTGTTGAAATCTTATTCATATATATATATATATATTATGGTTCTGAGTGTTTTTTTTTTTTACTTGATCTATTTCTTTGGAAACCCTTGACAAGGAACCTCCTCAAATGATGACTAAAAAGAGAACTGTTCTCACCTGCAAACCAGCAAACATCACCATCTCTTCCTCGGTACAGTCAATTTCCTCAGATATCAATGCCCATTTAGCTTGCTCATAGATTTGGTTTATTCGGATACTGTCATACTGAAACAAAAATGAGAAGAAAGAGAAATTAAACTATTGACTTATATAATGAACAACAAAGATGTATTCATTGCCATGGATGTGTGCTAAATGAGGCTTTAATGTGCAAGAATGACAAAGCATGGCTGAACTGAAGGAGAAACTGGGTATAAGAAGAATCAGAAGTAGTGTGTAGAAGAGGAGATTGTGTTGGTATGGACATGTGATGAACATTGCTGTTAACAAGTGCCAAGTAATCCTGTGGAAGGAAGCCACAATAGAGGACCAAGGAAGACCTTGATGGAAGTGGTGAGAGCTGATCTTAGATAGCTGAAGCTCACAGAAGAGATGACAAAAGAATGCAACAGGTGGTGAGATGCTGTGCTGAAAGGACCTGTCCAACCAATGCAAGTGTAGAACAACAGATGTAAAATGTTGATAATGACAAAGGCAACGATGATGATGATGATATTAATTGCCATCTATAATATTTCTAAAACAATCTTCCAAATCATTATTTTATTTGTACCGGCACCTCATTAACCCTGGTGGGATTTCAAATTAGAGTGTAAACAGCCGGAATGAACAACACAAAACATTCAATATGGTCTTCTCTCAGTTATGGCAACCCACAGCCTTCAAAGTGTGGCAGATAATAAACACCTAACAGGTGTGTACACATATCAACCAAACACACGCATGTGTACACATATCAACCAATCAGGCAATCACTCAATCAATGAACTGATCTATATATAAAATATATCAATATTTTCCTCAGCTGTTTCGTCCTGGTTCTGTTCAGTATAGATTAGCTGTAAAATATGTGCAGTGTGCATATATATATATATATATTAAAGTGTTAAACAATATTCAATGATTATGTCAAAGAATTAGTTTTACAGTAGATTGGAAGCACTCAACGGAAAAAATAATTTTCTGGAGTTATTAATATTAAAATATAAGTATTAATAAAATAGATGTTCTTTTGATCAATTACATTTTATTATACATATTTTGGATGTACAACAGTACGTCCTCATCAGATAAAATATAATGATACATGACATACCCTGAGATGTTAAATGGTTAAGATTAAATCTTAACCATTTAACATCTCAGGGTATGTCATGTATCCTTATATTTTGTCTGATGAGGACATACTGTTGTACATCCGAAATATGTATAATAAAATGTAATTGATCAAAAGAACATCTATTTTATTAATACTTATATTTTAATATATATATATATATATATATATATATATATATATTGGTTGTTCAATAGAGGCAAATATTGCAAGCGATTGGTATATATGTCAGAGAAACAGGGAGAGGAGGACATGTATAAATATTTGTTTTGTTGTATGTACATCATGTCTATATGTATGTGTACATGAAATATATCAACATCATCATCATTTAACGTCCATCTTCCACACTAGCATGGGTTCGACAGTTTTGTCCCACTTGAGGTGAGATTGGGTTGGTGAGAGCTTGTCTCACTCATACAGAACTGTTTCTGGCTGGTTTTCTACGGCTGGATGCCCTTCCTAACACCAACCACATTTACAGTGCGGACTGGGAGCCTATATATATATTGTTATACTTGGGGAGGGTCATATTGTTATATTGCCAGAAATAATAATGCAAAACAAATATAGTGAGAGAGAGAGAGAGAGAGAGAGAGAGAGAGAGAGAGAGAGAGAGAGAGAGAGAGAGAGAGAGAGAGAGAGAGAGATGTTTATGTGTGTGTACATGAGTGTATATATATATATATACACACGTTAATGTACCATGTATGTAGGTTTATGTACATGCATGAATAAAGGAAAGGAGGTGATCATCAGATAAGGACAAATAAGAAAATATGTTGCCATTGGTTTTTCGATTGGTGATATTATCTGCATGCAAAAATGTGTGTGTGTGTGTGTGTGTGTGTGTGTGTGTGTGTGTGTGTAGAGAGAGAGAGAGAGAGAGAGAGAGAGAGAGAGAGAGAGAGAGAGAGAGAGAGAGAGAGAGAGAGAGAGAGAGAGAGAGAGAGAGAGAGAGAGAGAGAGAGAGAGAGAGAGAGAGAGAGAGAGAGAGAGATACGCATGTATGTAGGTTTATGGTTAAGCATGCATAAAATGTGTATGAACATATATGAACATCCTGGTACGTGGGTGCCTGTGGTGTTTATTTGGTTCAAAGCAGGTTCACTTTATCCCAGTAATTTTGTATGATCATCATCATCACCGTTTTATGTCCGCTCTTCTACATTAGCATGGGTTATACGGGTTGTCCTGTTGGCTGACCTTGTCTTGCTCATATGGGAACTGATTCTGGCTTGATTTCTACAGCTGGATGCCCTTCCTAACACCAACCTCATTTACAGTGAGTGCTGGGTGCTTTTTTTCTGTGACACCTCCTCGACCACTTTGCAGTGGAATGATAGGGACCCCAGTCCTATCATCTCATTTCTACGGCTGAGTAAACTGGAGCAATGTGAAATAAAGTGTCTTGCTCAAGGAAACAACACATCACCCAGTCCGAGGTGTATGAGGTGACTAAAAGGGTTGGCACTATGAAGGGCATCTGGCTGTAAAACATTGCTTCAAATAGAACCCATTGATGAACATGAAGTGTGTTACAGGGCCTTTAGCAGGGAAGGAGGGTGGGGGTGATCTTGATATGAAAGCTGCTGTTGCTACATGTGAACAAGTGTGTGTGTGTGTTAGTATGTGTAAGTACGTGGAAGTGTGTGCGTGCGCGCGCAACAACAACAAAACAAAATCAAACAATACCTTCCCATCATGCACACAAAAGCTGTTAATAACAAGATATTGTAATAAAAAATATTTATGAATATAAACACGATATGTATTGAACAATAAAGACTATAGTTTGTTACACACACATACACAGGCACAAATACACATTGGCACACAAACAGGCACATACATACACACAGACACACACATGCACATACAAGGAGGCACAAACATAAGCACACACACGTGCGTCTAGACACATATACAAACATGTAGACACTTCCAAACAAACACAGACTATACCAGTAGACACACAGACACTGATAAATACTGATCACTCACCATTAAAACACCCACCCCTGCACCCCCAACTTATACACACACACACACTGACCATCATCGAAACAACGCAGCCCCGTGCTTACACACACACCACACACACATTGTAGCATGTTTATGGAACATCAATAGCTGGCCAAATCAATAACTTATACATTTGCACCCCACCCCACCTTTCTCTTACAGCCAGCCATAGAGGATGAAATGTGAGGCGGGGTAGAGAGGGGATGGCGCTTCCACCAATATTGGTAGTAGCTGCCACTGTATGAGTGTGTGTGTGTGTGTGTATGTATATATATATATATATATATATAATGTGTGTGTATATAAGATACCATGTATTGAGTACCTTTTTTAACTGGTCACCTCCTGATACCCAGCGTAAATCTCTAACTCTCTCTGTCTCCTCATATTATATATATATAGCATGGAAAAATGGACGTTAAACAATGATATATATATATATACATACATACATACATACATACATACATACATACATACATACATACATACATACATACATACATACATACACAGCCATATAGCTAAAATCAATTCTAGTACTTCTTTAGGCAATGAAACAATGAATAGAATTGCCAAGGAATGTGAGAGGATTGAGTTTAAAAACTAAAATCTCAGTTTACCATGCAGTTGTCATCTCAACATTGCTGTATGTGTCAATGATGGTGATGGTGGTGGTGACGATGGTGATGGTGGTGGTGACGATGGCGATGGTGGTGGTGACGATGGTGATGGTGGGGGTGACGATGGTGATGGTGGGGGTGACAATGGTGATAGTGATGGTGGTGGCAATGGCAACAGTAGTGATGGGGCTGATGGTAAGCTAAATAAATTCTAGTTCTACTGACATTTCATTGTAACTTGACTTCAGTAGATTGGTTGTATAAAAAATAGCATAAAATATGAGTTAAGGGACCAGTCAGGCAACCCAGCCATGCTCCACTAACTTGTCAACCAAACAAGTTTTGATGTTACCCAACTATAAATATTTCATGAGGAGGAGAGATTATAGTGCTCTCTTATAGTCTTGTAGCATGCCTGTCTCAGTCTTAGTGTGTCTCTCAGGCTGTGTGTGTCTCTCAGGCTGTGTGTGTCTCTCAGGCTGTGTGTGTCTCTCAGGCTGTGTGTGTCTCTCAGGCTGTGTGTGTCTCATAGCCTCAGTCTGTCTCATAGTGTCAGTCTGTGCCTCATAGTGTCAGTCTGTGCCTCATAGTGTCAGTCTGTGCCTCATAGTGTCAGTCTGTGTCTCATAGTGTCAGTCTGTGTCTCATAGTGTCAGTCTGTGTCTCATAGTGTCAGTCTGTGTCTCATAGTGTCAGTCTGTGCCTCATAGTGTCAGTCTGTGCCTCATAGTGTCAGTCTGTGCCTCATAGTGTCAGTCTGTGCCTCATAGTGTCAGTCTGTGCCTCATAGTGTCAGTCTGTGCCTCATAGTCTCAGTCTGTGCCTCATAGTCTGTGCCTCATAGTCTCAGTCTGTGCCTCATAGTCTCAGTCTGTGTCTCATAGTCTCAGTCTGTGCCTCATAGTCTCAGTCTGTGTCTCATAGTCTCAGTCTGTGTCTCATAGTCTCAGTCTGTGTCTCATAGTCTCAGTCTGTGTCTCATAGTCTCAGTCTGTGTCTCATAGTCTCAGTCTGTGTCTCATAGTCTCAGTCTGTGTCTCATAGTCTCAGTCTGTGTCTCATAGTCTCAGTCTGTGTCTCATAGTCTCAGTCTGTGTCTCATAGTCTCAGTCTGTGTCTCATAGTCTCAGTCTGTGTCTCATAGTCTCAGTCTGTGTCTCATAGTCTCAGTCTGTGTCTCATAGTCTCAGTCTGTGTCTCATAGTGTCAGTCTGTGTCTCATAGTGTCAGTCTGTGTCTCATAGTGTCAGTCTGTGTCTCATAGTGTCAGTCTGTGTCTCATAGTCTCAGTCTGTGTCTCATAGTCTCAGTCTGTGTCTCATAGTCTCAGTCTGTGTCTCATAGTCTCAGTCTGTGTCTCATAGTCTCAGTCTGTGTCTCATAGTCTCAGTCTGTGTCTCATAGTCTCAGTCTGTGTCTCATAGTCTCAGTCTGTGTCTCATAGTCTCAGTCTGTGTCTCATAGTCTCAGTCTGTGTCTCATAGTCTCAGTCTGTGTCTCATAGTCTCAGTCTGTGTCTCATAGTCTCAGTCTGTGTCTCATAGTCTCAGTCTGTGTCTCATAGTCTCAGTCTGTGTCTCATAGTCTCAGTCTGTGTCTCATAGTCTCAGTCTGTGTCTCATAGTCTCAGTCTGTGTCTCATAGTCTCAGTCTGTGTCTCATAGTCTCAGTCTGTGCCCCATAGTGTCAGTCTGTGTCTCATAGTGTCAGTCTGTGCCTCATAGTGTCAGTCTGTGCCTCATAGTGTCAGTCTGTGCCTCATAGTGTCAGTCTGTGTCTCATAGTCTCAGTCTGTGTCTCATAGTCTCAGTATGTGCCTCATAGTGTCAGTCTGTGTCTCATAGTGTTGTTACTTAAACAGTTTGGTATCAAAAGGGTTAAAGAAAGAAAGAAAGTTGTTATAATCAAATATTTGACTATAACATCAATACTAACCTTTGGACTGAGGTCGTAGAATGTGAAAAACTTAAATCTAAGTAAAAGTAGATGTCTTTCCCGAATACCTTGTTCCATTAATGAAATTGAAGAATCAAGCCATCTGTGGTAAAGAAAATATTTTGTGAGCTTTTCATATCATCATCAAAATACAACAAATATTTTAAGACCATCTTTGATGAAGTAAGAATTAGTCTTATGGGCCCCATAAGTTTTTCATTTGTTCTTATCTGCTCCCCATCCACCAACCCTTGGCATATCATTTTACATCTTTTTTTTAGATGCTGGCATGGTTGTACAGGTTGTCACAGACCAAATCAGTATTTAATCAAAGCTACTGTCCCAGATGGCCTTGGGGCCATCTATTGCTTACATACCTTCCTATTTTGGCATGGATTCTACAGCTGAATGCCTTTCCTAATACCAGATGCCCTTCCTATATAGTCGGTGACTACAATAGTTTCAAGACCATTTTCCCTGCAAAAGGGAGTGTTAGCCTTGCAGGGCTCCCAAGAGAGATTCCATACTGACCAGGGAGTCCATATTGAGGCAATGTTTGGTTGTTCTTTCTGGCACTAACCCTTTCTAGACACCTCTTACAACAAGCAACAATATAGAGTACCTATTCTAAACCATAGGATAAGATATGCTGGACACTGCTACCAAAGAATTTGTGAATGCCAACCCATGGATACTCTCATGTCAGGCATACTTGGATGAAATATCAACTAACTGACTAAAGATGTTGGCTTGATAATTGAAGACCTGAAAACAGTGATGGAGGACAGGGACATTTTGAGAGGGAGGGTGGAGTTAGTTGAATCCGGTGATGATTCTAAACCAGATTCATACAGTGAATATAGTCAATGACTACAGTGTGAAATTACTTCAAACAAAATTTAGCATCAAGTAAGATGCATTTAGCAATGTCGGGTGGTTAAAGAAATATTTACATAAAAGAATATATAGAATTAAAAAAGTGTAACACAATCTCAATTTAGCTGAATGCAATGCCATAGGGAGTAGATGATAAAAGCCATGCCATAGGGAGTAGTTGATAGCCAAATAAAAATAATCCTGGAGGCTTGAGAGCAATTAGTAGTCAGGTTCAGTCGATATAACTAAATATACGACAGTGAAAATGTAAGAAAAGATGTTTTCTTTATTCATATTCCATTATCATAATATGTGTATCCTGTTTAGAATAAGTACCCTGTACCCTGCATGTGTCATAAGAGGTAACTGAAATGATTGGTTACAACAAGAGTATCAGGATGTAAAACAAAAGCAAGAAAGTGATTATTCTAATGTGCAGCTGATTCCTGTTTGTGTAGTTCTAAATTGAATTCTG
>OZ024755.1:5129203-5144203 GCA_964016885.1 Eledone cirrhosa
TGCTCTTACAGCTCATACCTATATAGCTTTAGTTGGGTCTCAAGAAGGTGGTATCTTATAAGAGGTTTCTTAGGCATTTTAATGACAGGGGCCCTAGTCCTATCATTAAAAGATTCCTCCCTTTCTGGAGTGGATGTCAGCCCATTGCAGAAGTTAACCCACAGCTGCAGTTGGTGCAATACGAAATGAAGTCTCTTGTTAAAGAACACAACACATTACTCAGGCCATGAATTAAACATACAACCTCACAGTTGTGAGAACAACAACCTAACCACTAGAAATTGAATAAATATGTTGGCTTTGGTTAATAAAAGCAGTAAAATAGAAGATTGCTCTTTCCAACAGTTACATAACAGATTACAGCTGAAAAGAGCTCTTTAGTGACATGATTCTTAAATACAGTGGCTGAGAAAAAGATATACAGTGATGGTGGATGATGGTGTAGTAAAGAGGGATGGTGGGATAGGATGGTGGGACAGGAGATAAGGGCACTGGTAAGTACACTAGGGAGATGATTGATGAAGGGGAGAAGGTGGGAGTAAAATAAATATTAGGCACAGTGATGGAATGATTGCTTGACATTTTATGAAAGGTCACCGGTGTATATATAAATCAGTTTAATGATAGGTGATGGTGGTGGTGGTAGTGGTAGTGGTGGTGAGGGAGGAAGGGAGTAGAGAAACACCACAAAATTAAACTGAGAAAACCCAGGGAGTCAAGATTTATATTAGGGAGGAAAAAAAAACACTTGGTATTTACATATAAAGAGAGAGAAGCAGTTGAGGGGAGAGGAGAGAGAATGAGGGAGAAAAAAGAAAGGAAGAGAGAAGAAGAAATGTTGAGTGAAGGAGAGAGAGAAAGATTTTCACACTAAAACTGACTTTCACTTGTTTCCGCCATTAGAGGATGCAGTTTATCATATTGACCCTAGTACATTATTTCTTTTTTAAAATCTGCTGGTCTTCCACAAACAGATCTTTCCCAGGCTTGAGTCTCGGAGGGAAACTTTCTAGGTGCAAAACCCTGGTCATTAGTGACTGATGGTGTCCTTTAATTCTAAAGTGGATAAACAAGAGACAAATGCAGTGTTTTGGACACGTGATGTGTAAGAAAAGCAAGAGTTGTAGAAGAAGTGCCAAGCACTTGAATTAGACAAAACTTGTGTTAAGAGAATCACAGAAAAAGATATGGAGCAGAGTTGGGAATAATGAATTCAAGAAACTGAACCTTGTAAAGAAGATGACACTGGACAGAGTTGACCAGTGATAGGTCATAATCCACAGGATTGTCCACCAGTACAAACACTGTGACAGAGATGACACTGGACAGAGTTGACCAGTGATAGGTCATAATCCACAGGATTGTCCACCAGTACAAACACTGTGAGAGATGAGAGGACTGAGTTGACCGGTGATAGGCCATAATTCCACAGGATTGTCCACCAGTACAAACACCAATGTGACAGAGATGACAGAGGACTGAGTTGACCAGTGATAGGCCATAATTCCACAGGATTGTCCACCAGTACAAACACCAATGTGACAGAGATGACAGAGGACTGAGTTGACCAGTGATAGGCCATAATTCCACAGGATTGTCCACCAGTACAAACACTGTGGCAGAGATGAGAGAGGACTGAGTTGACTGATCATAGGCCATAATTCCACAGGCCTGTCCACCAGTACAAACACTGTAACAGAGATGACACTGGACTCAGTTGACCAGTGATAGGCCATAATACAAAAGACCCGCTCACCTGTACAAGCACTGTGATACAGGACTGAACTGACTGGTAATAAAGTTCTGCTCACCTGCACAAGCATAGCAACACAAAGTAAATATGGTGAGCAACGGGTCTACAGTGTTGGAGATCAAACAAAAGACAGTTTGAGAGGACCTTTTCGTCTTGCTAGGCATGTGGAAAGTTCTGCTGCCAGTGACATGAGAAAATAAACCCATTACACTATATAAAGTAGTAGTAGTGGTGCCACAAAAAACTCACTAATACATCTTGTAAAGTGGTTGGTGTTAGAAAAGTAATTCAGCTGTAGAAACCACGCCAAATATGGAATGTATGAGCAAGAGAAGGTTGCTTGCTCCAACGATCTGTTGGATCTCAGACCATGACAATCCACTCATCACATGCTAGAGTGGAAAGTGGACGTATTATGATAACACAGATTCTCCAATCAAGACAAAATTGCAGTATTTTTTTCTACTCTAATCATTAGGATAGGTTTTAATTAATTGCATTCAGGAAGAAAATACTTTATTTCACGTTGCTCCTTCTGCCAGGAGATGTAACCAACAGATCAGACAGAGTGAGCAATGGATAGACCCTCAGTTCATTTCTAGGATCATTTTCTTTAATTCTTTAATTAAATGAGATTAATAACACAGCATTATAGGGTAAGAAACATTAAATATTACTGGATTTAAATATTTAGGGAGGTTTAATTTTATGGCAAGTAGCAAAGAAGCAGCAAATTAATATTAAAGCACGTTTAATCCCTTGGGAGCTGAGATTTTTATTTTGCTCACCTGGAAGGCCGAGGGGGGGGGGGGGGGAATAACTGACAAAAGTTACATTTATTCAACAGACCTATTAACTCTTTTGGTACCAAACTGTCTGAAACCTCCCTTGTTTTTATGGTAGGGAGCTCGAGATGATGGACTAAATCAAGGTGGTGCCTCAGCATGGTCATAGTTTAATAACTGAAACTAGTAAAACAGTACCGGGGTTGATATGATTGACTAAATCAAGGTGGTGCTCCAGTATGGTCACAGTCTAATGACAGAAACAAGTAAAAGAATATCAGAAAACTCTGATATGAAACAATTAAATATTGATCGTTAATAATATATTACTGGTGGTGGGGTAGAGTGTGGTGAGGGACTAAAATAGTTGAAAACCAGTGAAGTCTTACAGATATGAAGAAGATAAACCTCTAATTCATGTTGGTGATGTTAACAGTAGTAAAACCAGCTACAATCCATACTGCATTATATACACACACACATACATTATATATATTATATATATATATATATATATATATATATATATATATATATATATATATAGTAGCATCCCACTCTACTCTCTAGTACATATTGATGATAGTGATTTTAGGCTATCTAGTCAAATACCAGTGGTAGTGTTGTTGTTAATGATGATGATGAATGTGATGGCAGTTGTATTAGTGTTGTTGATGGTGGTGGTGGTGGTTGTAATAGTGTTGTTGATGGTGGTGGTGGTGGTTGTAATAGTGTTGTTGATGGTGGTGGTGGTGGTGGTTGTAATAGTGTTGTTGATGGTGGTGGTGGTTGTAATAGTGTTGTTGATGGTGGTGGTGGTTGTAATAGTGTTGTTGATGGTGGTGGTGGTGGTTGTAATAGTGTTGTTGATGGTGGTGGTGGTTGTGATGGTTGTAATAGTGTTGTTGATGGTGGTGGTGGTGGTGGTGCTGTTGGTTAGTTGCCATTCCTGCACTCCCTATTCCAGTCACATGGCCATATTCACTGCATACCAACACGCAACACACCATATTATTTCTTTAGGGAGAGAGAGAGAGAAGTTAACTGAACAAGGTCATAGTCCTTGACCTGATAGCAGTGAATAGGGATAGAGGGTGGGAAGGGGGAGGATTGGTACAGTCATTACTACTACCTCCACTACCACAATCACCACCCTACTACTACTACCATCACCACTGCAATTCCTTGACCCGATTTTTCATAATTATTCATAGTGACCAACTATTATTTTAGTTACAAGGGATTGGCAGTATCGGTAGAGAGTCGGACGCCATGCTTTGCAGCAAAGAGTTACGGCCCTTTATGATCTGAGTTCAAATCCCGCCGAGGTTAACTTTGCCTTTCATCCTTACGGGGTCGATAAAATAAAGTACCAGTAATACCCTGGAATAATTGCTGGCCTTGTGCCAAAAGTAGAAACAATTATTTTAGTTATCTGCTTTGGGACGACTGCATCTCAAATTTCAAACTTTCCCATCAATGTTTTCTAAGAGAACCGGATATGTGTGTATGTGTGTGTGTAATGCTGTCATTGAGAAAGTTTATGACATGCTGAAAGGGGGATGTGTGGGGGCAGACTGCTTGTGAGAGGAAAAAAAGGGACAACCTTATTATATATGTGTGTGTGTATATATATATATATATATATATATATATACACACACACAACATGACTATATGTACATTACTATATATAGTAATCATATTTAAAAGTTGTAATTCATAATTATTGTCAACAGGACAGAAAATTTTGTAATATAGTAATGGTGATAGTTACTGTGTAGCAACAGAAAATATAGTCATATCTTTAACCCTTTAATGTTCAAACTGGCCAAAACCAGCCAGAATTCTCTACCTCTTTCTGTTGAAACTGGCTGAAACTGGCCACTCATGCTGATGTTAAGGTATTGTTCTCAAAATAAATACTTTCCAAATCTCATAGATTCGATATTATGCGAGGTAAAAACTTTACCATGAAAATATAATAGTATATATAGAGTAATGTGAATGCTAAAGGGTTAAGGTGGCACTCCAGCATGACCACAGCCAATAAAAGAACAGTACCATGTTGAACTGTGTCACACTATGATCGGTCAAGGTTTGTATATAAACATTATATTGAGATAAGGCCTAAAGTTTATGTATATAAGCCTTATTTTTATATATAGGTCAAAGTTTGTATGTATATATATATATATATATATATATATACCACCAAGTTTCTATCATCATCATCACTTTACGTCCGCTTTTCCCTGCTTGCAAGAATGTGACAAGAACTGATTCTGGCTTGATTTCTACAGCTGGGTGCCCTTCCTAACACCAACCTCATTTACAGTGAGTGCTGGGTGCTTTTTTGCCGTGGCACCTCCACGACCACTTTGCAGTGGAATGATATGGACCCCAGTCCTTATCTCATTTCTACAGCTGAGTAAACTGGAGCAATATGAAATAACGTGTCTTGCTCAAGGAAACAACACATCACCCGGTCTGAGAATTGATCTCACAACCTTTTGATTGCAAGGCCAATGCTCTAACCACTAAGCCATGTGCCTCCATCTATATAAGCATTATATATATATATATATATACATACATACATACATATACATATATCATAATATCCTCTCCTACAAATTTATGATATAACCCCCTTATATATATATATACACACCCCATTTGTATACAGCACAGTGAATATATATATAGAAAAGATCTAGAATATACAATGAGCAGAATTTTATAAATTGTGTGATGAAGAAACATGTCTTTAATAATAATTCTCATGGACTCCAATGTGATGTATACCTTACATCTATTTGCTTAGATTTGGTACAACATCTTTGTGGAATCCCAGAGCAATTATTTTATAAAAATCTATTATATTAACCATATGACAGATGTCAAATACATAAAATTATTTCTAAATATATTAGAGCTGTGGTTTGACATTTATTTATGTACATCATATCACACAATTATTTGTACATGTATACGTATTGCTTTCTATGTATATACACAACAGTGTACATATACATACACAACCGTTTGAATACTCACACACACACGTGTATATACATACACAAGCATATACATCCCTCACTCTCTTTAACTATATATATATATATATATATTTTGTTTCTGAATTTGTTTAGCAAGATTCCTTATCTGATGTGTCGAAATGTTATTGGCAACATGACCCTCCCAAAGTATAACAATATATATATATATATATATATATATATATATATATATATATATATATATATATATATATATATATATTTATATATATATTTACTTCTGCGTTCACAGATTGACTTTTTTAGTTTCAGAAGATCCCGTTAAGCAGCGATTCTTTGCTTAAACTTTAATCTGTTATTTTAATAAATATTTGCTTTACAGTTCTTATATATTTGATATATATTTATCCTTATCGAGCCCTCTTTGGATTTTAGTCTTCAAATTTATTATTACTATTATATATAAATATATATATAGTGAGAGAGAGATGCATACACATATGTGTATGCATCTCTCTCTCTCTCTCTCTCACTATATCTATATATATGTGTGTGTAGAGAGAGAGATACAGACACACTACCAATAAATCACATTATATATTAGTGAAGGAAATACACGGAATATATAAAATAAGTCTTGGCTGTTTAGAGGAGAATTTTGTAGCTGTTTTTAGTTTAATATGTTGAAATGAGAAATAACTGTTTTCTCTCAAGTTAAATATATTAAAATATGGAATTCTAGTTGAAAACTGATCCTTCTCAAGTTACAGCTGAAGGAGAGGCTACATCATTAAGTGTGAGGCCAGTGGGTAAGCAAGTAATATTTTTACTTAATGTACAGTGAGTATTTAATCATAAATTGTAGCTAATCTAGCATACTGGGTCTATTTGAAAGAATGTCAGCATAAAAGGATTTCACAAGACTTAAGCATGTTTCCATATTTCTAAGACTGCATATGATTTTGAAAATATTTCAAAATTATTTTTTAAATCACAAATTTGCAGCGATTTAATAATATAACTAGCTTTCTCATTAAGTTGGTGTTTGGAACATAACTTAAAAATTCTTCCATAAAATAATCATGTCAGATTTTTCGATAAATATTTTATATATTAAAATAAACAGGCTTATTATTTTTAGAAAGTACTTGGCCCAACTAACTACATCATTCTTAGCATTCTCGGAAAGCCTGGAAAGTGTCTGGCGCAACTAATTACACCAGTCTTACCATTCTAGGAAAGCTTATAAAGTGGCTGGCTCAACTTACTACATCAGTCTTATCACTGTAGGCAATCTCTGCAAATCTGACTTTATAAGAGTGTAGACATCATCAAAGAGTGTAGAGCTAGGACAACAAGCCAAGACCTATGTCAAGCTGATTTGTGACAACATAAACTGCAATCCCTCTCACCTGTCAAATATGATGAACAACAGAATTGGATGGCAACAGAGGGTCAAAGGAATAGGTGCAAGCAGTGTCACACAGTAGATTGATTTTAGAACCAGGAATGGTTTCAAGTGGTTTGGTATTGGGTTAAAGAAGGACCAAATGCCAGAATAAATTGGTTCAAATGCAACAAAAGCAGCAACATTGTTTCCAGACACTAATTCCTCAATGTAATTATGATTGATTCCTTTTACTTTACAGTAATTCCTTATCTAAGTATAAGAGAAAGAAGCTATACAACTAAAATTAGATTAACATGACAAACATAAGAGATGAAATTCAAATTAGATTTAACATAGAAGGAAGGAGGGAAATGAAAATAAAATGAAAGTGTGTTAGTGTAGGGTTGTCTGTGGCAGTGAATCAAATTAAATGTTTGTTTGTTAGAGAGTAAAATCAACTGGATGCAGTGGAGAGAGAAATTCTTTAGATCTGATATGAACAGTGAACATAGATGTTAAAGTTATCTCATGAGTGAAGGCATTTAACTTGTAACGTCCTGTACCACATGAAAACTCATTAGCAAGACATTCTTGAAAAGTACAAAACAACACTATGACTGCATCACATATTTGAGCACTTTCATACAAACAACTTTATATCATAAAACCATGGGTGGTTTGGTATAAAGGGTTAAATAAATGAAGAAATATCTTTTTCGGGTACCTCACATTGCTTTTGTGGAAGGAATTGAATTTAAGCATATTCACTAATTAACCACTCCAAAGCTTGCAGGCTTTTTGTTAGCAGTGAGATACTTAGAGCTACATGTACATAGCTGCTGAAAGAGAGTCAAGTGGAGTTAGAGAGTAAATGTAGCATTGGTAACAGGATATGAACTTACAACACTTCGACTGATGAGAAACAATATCCTGTAGAACTAATAATAGACATCAACCCTGAGCTTTATATTTATTTAGGGAGTTGGTCTGAAGAACGTAGTTGAGCCAGGCACTTTATATTGTTTTCTTGGTGTGATTTGACCCTGAAACCATTAGGGAAATAATGGCCATGTTTGATATGCAGAAAAAGGAATAGGTAAGAATTCTATACAGCGTACTCAATGTAAAATATGAGTGTACAAGAGGTGTAGGTTTAGTTGGCTTTCTACAAGGTTACATCTCTTAAGAGATTTCTCAGGGGTTTTAATGATAAGAGCCCCAGACATGAAAAACATGAAATGAAGTGTCTTGGCTCAAAAACATGTACCACCTGGTCCAGAAATCAAACCCATGACCTTATGATGATGGGTCCAAAACCTTAACCACTGGGCCATACACCTTCAGAATAGATACAAGATCACCTGAGAATGTTACCAGTGATAAATAAGTATTCTTATCCAAGGAGAGATTTATCTCTCATCTACCTATCTTTGCGGCAAGAAACCAGAGCTAAGAACAAGTCCCCCACTAAACCACACCCCTAAAAATCTCTAGGGTGCTTAAGTATTTACATCATATTTACATTACCAAAACAGTTAATACTAAAAGAAAAAAAAACAAAAACAAGAAGATGGGGGAGCAAGATAGCACATCTGCTGGTTCTTATTTTCAAAATATTACTGATAAACTTCGAAAGATTAAAGTAAAGGAAGAGACAAGATCTTATCAACAGCCTAATGTATTTTGGTCTTTTCTTTTAAAATTTTATTTAGAGCAAGAGAAAAAGAATGTTATATAATTACTTAATGAGGTGACAAAGGGTAGGTGGTGTGGAGGTAGGTGGGTCAAGCTTGTTGAAGCTACACTTATGGACTGGACACACAATCTGAACAAACAACTACAAGAATCCCATCACATCTATCTAACAGTTGGTTCTTTCATGTCTAAATAAAGAACCAAACAGCTGGAATCACTTCTAATATATATATATATATATATATATATATATCTATCATCATCATCATCATCATCATCCGTCCGCTTTTCCCTGCTTGCAAGGGTAGGACGGGAACTGATTCTGGCTTGATTTCTACAGCTGGATGCCCTTCCTAACACCAACCTCATTTACAGTGAGTGCTGGGTGCTTTTTTGCCGTGGCGCCTACACGACCACTTTGCAGTGGAATGATAGGGACCCCAGTCTCTATCATCTCATTTCTACAGCTGAGTAAACTGGAGCAATGTGAAATAAAGTGACGTGCTCAAGGAAACAACATCACCCGGTCTGAGAATTGAACTCACAATCTTTCGATTGCAAGGCCAATGCTCTAACCACTAAGCCATGTGCCTCCATATATATATATATATTATAGTATTGGTGCTCTGAAATTGCGATGTATACATGAATGTATGTATAGTATATTTGGCAATATAATGTATGTTTAATTAAAAACATTTAGAAGACCATTTGCTATCAGTTTTAAAATAGTGACTGTCACTTATTCTCGGCAAATAACAACGGAGAGTGATCAAGAGACTGTTTGTTGATCACTCTCCGTTGTTATTTGCCGAGAATAAGTGACAGTCACTATTTTATAACTGATAGCAAATGGTCTTCTAAATGTTTTTAATTAAACATACATTATATTGCCAAATATACTATACATACATTCATGTATACATATATATATGGATGAGATGTTACTAGTTTTAAGTCCAGTAAAACTATTCAACTTAGTACTCTACACTCAAGGAAAGTAGAGTGTAGATATTATTATAGGGACACTTTGCCCAATGATTAAGCTTCTACAGTTAATTAAATCAACCCCAGTGCATTACTGGTGCTTTATTTTATTGACCCCATAAGGATGAAAGGCAAAGTTAACCTCGGCAGGATCTGAACTCACAACATAAAGGGCTGTATGCCTATGCTGCAAAGTATCTGACGCTTTACTGATACTGACAATCCCAAGTCAGTGTCCTGTTACTCTAGAGTTACTTGTGTATTTACAGTGAATACATAAGTAAAACTTCAGAATAACAGGGCTGACTTGACTTAATGCAAAATAAAAAAAATTAATCTCTACTATAGTATTGAGTACTCATCATCGCAACCATCAATACACATACGCACATGTGTGTGCATATATATATATATATGTTTCTTTGATATAACCCTAATGAAAGACGAAATGTCTGAAATATTAGGTAGAATAAATTGAAAGGTAACATCTCTGGTTTCTCTTGTTTTTATTCACCACATAACACAGAATTACTTGTCTCCTCTCGATCTTGTTACCTGGATATTTTCACCACAGCCGCATTATAGTGGCTTTCAAACCTCACAGTTTATATATATATATATCCAGGGTGACTAGGTGAGAAGTAAAATCTCTCCTGCTAGGTCTTGGTTAATATAATTAGCAGTTATAACAGCTGGCTAGTTATCTATTTATTGCACACACACACATTCCACACCACACCAACATAGTCACCTCATGGTGATAAGAAAAAAAAACTGATACCTTAGTTATCTAGTTTGTTCATAAACAGATAAACCTTAAATTACTTCACTTGTGACTGAAGAAGACCCTATTTTCACCCTCCACCACCACCACTGTCACCCTAGTATCAAGATTCATATGCCCCAGATAGTCCAATTACAACAGCAGCAGCTTATATCCATAGAAATATTTCTCCAATCTTTTCTCTAACGCCAACTGACCCAGCAACATTCTTAACACAAAAAAAAACTAGTAAAGTCGGTTAAAATATGCAGTCAACTGCTTCTTTTACAATAAATATTCATTTATTTCATCATTTGGAGGCAATTAGGTAGTAAAAAAAACACTTCTAATGAATGTATCAAGCATCTGAGAAGACCTATCTTGATGCATTCATTAATTCTATAATAACAGTTGTGTTTAGATTACTCTGACATTACTGGTTCATTAATATTACACAATAGAAACTTCTGAGTAACAGTCAACGAGATAACCTTTTGGATACCAAACCATCTGACACTGTTCCCATTCTGTGATTACTAACACACGTCCCTAGATCTATCTCCCCTGTCTCTGCACACCTCCCCCCACCCAAGTCCCCATACTGTAAAGTGGTTGTGTTGGTGACACAAGAAAAAGCACCCAGTCACACTGTAAATGTGGTTAATGTTAGGAAAGACCTCCAACTGTAGAAACCAAACCACAAACAGTTCCACATGAACAAGAATATGGTCATCTGCAGTGGCATGTCATATATGGTTATGGTGCATTGTTTGTATGTTAGAGGTCTGGTGGCTTTTTTTCACCTGATCAAATGCTGTACCTGTGTTAATTCAGGGTAGATATGACATTGTTTGCATGCTAAAGGTGTGGTGGCTTCTTTCATTGGTCAAATATACCCGACTTTATGCATGGTTTTGCCCTGTTTTTGGTGACAGAGAGAAAGATATTACACACACAAATACCTCACACACACACACACACATATATATATAGAGAGAGGGGGGGGGTATTATATACAGAAAATAAATATATAGAGAGAACAGTAAGAAAATAAGAGAGAGAGAGAAGGAAATAAGAGCAAAAATTACAAAAAAAAAAAAAAAGACAATGAGTGATAGGTAAAAAAAAGTTCAATATGTTTAGTATAGCAGATGTGGAATCAGCCATCCATAAAAGAGAACAAAGCAAAGAATCTTAAATAATGAAGTAAAATGTGTGGGATGTTGCACATAATCCACTGAAGTAGACCTCAATATATAACAATAGATGTTTCATTTCACAACACACTATATATTGCATTAGGTGGAGTAGAGTGGAGTGGAGTGAAGAGTGGAGTGGAGTGAAGTGAAGAGTGGAGTGGAATGGATTATTTACAATATGCTTCAGTACTGACTTGGTCTATGTAGACCTGTCCAACCCATCCTAGCAGGGGTTGGGAGGGGGGATGTTAAATGATGGTGATGATGATGGTGATGATGATGGTGATGGTGATGGTGATAATGATGATGATAATGATGACGGTGATGATAATGATGACGGTGATGATAATGATGACGGTGATGATGGCAACAATGATGATTCATAAACATATTTTAATGAAAAGACACTGCTAATGATTTCAAAATCATTTTGAATATGAATAATTTGGAGAATTTTATCAAAATAGCTAACTTTCTCATCAATTTAGTTTACCAAATTACCTGAAATAGCCCCCTGTTTACCAACCTACCTGAAACAGCCCCCTGTTTACCAAACTACCTGAGACAGCCTCTTGTTTTATAAAACAAAGCAGTTTATTTTAAACTGTTTGTATATATCTAACTAAAATCTTCCATCATACTTGTATGTAAGAACCTTTGTTAAGCTGGGCTGCAGACACCACCTTAATTAATAATGAGAAAATTAAGTTATATTACATCTTTCACAATTCCTTATTTCCAAAATGATTTGAAAATCATAGGCAGCGTTTCTCTTTTGAAATATGGTAATAAAAGGGTTAATGACATAGGCGGTGTTTATCATTAGAAATATGGCAATGAAAGGGTTAATGACATAGACAGTGTCTTTCATTAGAAATATGGTAATGAAAGGGTTATGAAAGGGTTAATGACATAGACAGTGTCTTCCATTAGAAATATGGTAATGAAAGGGTTAATGACATAGACAATGTCTTTCATTAGAAATATGGTAATGAAAGGGTTAATGACATAGACAATGTCTTTCATTAGAAATATGGTAATGAAAGGGTTAATGACATAGACAATGTCTTTCATTAGAAATATGGTAATGAAAGGGTTAATGACATAGACAATGTCTTTCATTAGAAATATGGTAATGAAAGGGTTAATGACATAGACAATGTCTTTCATTAGAAATATGGTAATGAAAGGGTTAATGACATAGACAATGTCTTTCATTAGAAATATGGTAATGAAAGGGTTAATGACATAGACAATGTCTTTCATTAGAAATATGGTAATGAAAGGGTTAATGACATAGACAATGTCTTTCATTAGAAATATGGTAATGAAAGGGTTAATGACATAGACAATGTCTTTCATTAGAAATATGGTAATGAAAGGGTTAATGACATAGACAATGTCTTTCATTAGAAATATGGTAATGAAAGGGCTAATGATATAGGTACTGTCTTTCATTAGAAATATGGTAATGAAAGGGCTAATGATATAGGTACTGTCTTTCATTAGAAATATGGTAATGAAAGGGTTAATGACATAGACAATGTCTTTCATTAGAAATATGGTAATGAAAGGGCTAATGATATAGGTACTGTCTTTCATTAGAAATATGGTAATGAAAGGGTTAATGACATAGACAATGTCTTTCATTAGAAATATGGTAATGAAAGGGCTAATGATATAGGTACTGTCTTTCATTAGAAATATGGTAATGAAAGGGTTAATGACATAGACAATGTCTTTCATTAGAAATATGGTAATGAAAGGGCTAATGATATAGGTACTGTCTTTCATTAGAAATATGGTAATGAAAGGGTTAAAGTAAAATATGATGAAATGTTTGAAGTATATAATATATTATTTAGTTCAATACCAGCTTACTACCATGACATCTTTATAGTTGAACTCTCATACAACCATAAAGATGCCATACTGCAACAATAAGATAGGGAGGTGTGTGTGTGTGTATATATGTATGTATGTATGTATATATATATACACACACACAGTGTAGCAGCTATATATATATACATATATATACATACATAGTGTATCAGCTATATATATGTCTCTATATAAGCCAAACTTTACTTAGCTCTTTTGACCTATTCTCCACTCCAAAATAACTATTAACAGATTAGTTGACTGATATTTACTTAAGAGTCTGCTATCTTTCAGTCTGTCTCCACATGCCTGCCTTACTTATCACACACCTCCCAGCTTACCACATTAATTCCCCCACTAAATAAGGCCTCACCTCACCCTACATTTTGCAAGCACACACCTCCCAACTTACATTAAATCATTTCCCCATTAACCCTCCTAAACAAGACCTCACCCCACTCCATATGTTTTGCAAGAGGTCCTTAGGTATCACACACCTCCCAGCTTACATCAAAACCCCCCACCCTACTAAACATCCACTCCATCCCATCCTATCCATCATGTTTTGCATGAACTGTATGCCAGCAAGTATCATCTACCAGACTTGTCTAACCCATGCTAGAGTGGAAAATGGACGTTAAACAACGATGATGATAATAATCCTAATATACAATGGAATTACCTTCTGAAACAACAAATTTGTCTCGCAAATGACTTCATCTGAGATTGGCTGTTGAATGAAACTAAAGCAATTACAACATGAAAGAGTCACTTTAGCCATTGAAAAACAAACAAAAAACTTAATTTCACTTTACATTTTCCATAGTTTCATATTTTTTAATGTCAAAATGTTCATTGCACTTCTTGTGACCTGGTCACTGACAGTGCTACAGTGGAACTGTGTCAATGACAAAATCACAAACAATGCAATGGAAATATGGAGAATGTAAAGTGAAATTAAGTTTTTTGTCTGTTTTTCAATGGCTAAACTAACTTCCATGTTGTAATTGTGTGAATATAGATGTTTAGGTTTTATATATGTGTCAAAATATCAAATATTTAGAGCTAGACTTAAGCCCTAAACACCTTAAGTAGGCTAAATGGGATTATCTACTGTAAACTGATTCATATAGATGAATCATATTAATCAACAGATTAGCATTATTACTGTAAACAAAACATCAAATAATGATACATGTTACACTAGGGATAACTAGTGTCACCAGTGACGGTATGTGACTGGTACATGTTACACTAGGGATAACTAGTGTCAACAGTGACGGTATGTGACTGGTACATGTTACACTAGGGATAACTAGTGTCAACAGTGACGGTATGTGACTGGTACATGTTACACTAGGGATAACTAGTGTCACCAGTGAAGGTATGTGACTGGTACATGTTACACTAGGGATAACTAGTGTCAACAGTGACGGTATGTGACTGGTACATGTTACACTAGGGATAACTAGTGTCAACAGTGACGGTATGTGACTGGTACATGTTACACTAGGGATAACT
>OZ024755.1:5149203-5171703 GCA_964016885.1 Eledone cirrhosa
CCGCTAGCTTGCACAAATAGAACAAGCAGCCATATGTTGCAAAAGTTTCTGACTCATTCCACTGAATATTGCAGTTTTACCAAGATTGGCACAACAAGTGAGATATAGTGAAGAAAAAATCTCTAATTCTAAAATCTCTAATTTTATATATATATATAATCATCATTTTACGTAGGGTGGGACGGGATCTGATTCTGGTTTGATTTCTACAGCTGGATGCCCTTCCTAACACCAACCTCATTTACAGTGAGTGCTGGGTGCTTTTTTGCCGTGGCACCTCCACGACCACTTTGCAGTGGAATGATATGGACCTCAGTCTTATCTCATTTCTACAGCTGAGTAAACTGGAGCAATGTGAAATAAAGTGTCTTGCTCAAGGAAACAACACATTACCCGGTCTGAGAATTGAACTCACAACCCTTCGATTGCAAGGCCAATGCTCTAACCACTAAGCCATGTGCCTCCATCATATATATATATATATATATATAGGAAAATGTTTAACCCCGATGGCAGAGCTCAAGCCGTTTCGATGGCTATTTCTAGAGTCCAGAAATAGCCGTCGGAACGGCTTGAGCTCTGCCGTCGGGGTTAAACATTTTCCTATTACCCACTCTACTACCCTAAGTATTGAGTACTCTGGTGCGTTATGGTCCATCTGGTTCCTTACCACACTTTCTTTGTTATATATATATATATATATATATATATATATATATATATATATATATATATATATATATATATATATATAGCTTCTGCAGGACTAGAACTGTTTCATTCAGAGGAAATCATCAGGAAAGCCAACTGGCATTGTAATAAGGTGGTATTTGTATGGTTTCTGGTGGTTGGAGAAAGTGGTGATTTTGAGGATGGGTAGGGGTCATTGGTTGAGGGAAAAACTATTTTTTTAGAAATAAACAATTAATACAATGACACAAATAAAAGGCAAGGTTCATTATATATACATACATTTATTATGGCTAATTAGTGAGTGTTGTTACTCTGGAGTTTCACCTGCACTCACAGGATCACCAGACAAGGTGATTATATATATATATATATATATATATATATATATATATATATATATATATATATATATGAATGTGGATAGCAGATATGAAGATATATAGTCTGTATCAGCAAGACATGGTCATCTGATCTGATCACACTTGTCTCAAAACTGGGCAGCTCGTCTGACCCATGCTAGCATGGAAAATGGATGTTAAACGGTGATGATGAAGAAGATAGGAAGATTACACTAGAGAGAGAGACTTATGGATAAAAGAGCTCCTGTTTCCACTGTCAGTCAGTAAAACCAGACTGCCATGGAACTAAAACTAATATATACTAAGTGATTTAGTTAATGGAATTAGTAACTTTTTAACAACTACAAATATAACCAATGTGAGTGCGTGAGTTTGTGCGTAAATGTATGTGTGAGGGTGCGTGTGCGTGGATGTGTGTAAAAGAGGTTTGTAACTGTATGGAGAGGGATCAAAGAATGAGACAGTGGTGCTCTCAAGTGCAGATAACTTTCTAAATAGAGAGGGGGGGGTAAAAGTGGGAAGAGAGACGGAGAGGAAAACAGAGGGAGAGAAGGAGAACGGGAGAGAAGGAGAAAGAGAGAGGAGAATGGGAGAGAGAGAGAGAAGAGAACGGGAGAGAGAGAAAGAGAGAGAAGGAGAATGGGAGAGAGAGAGAGAGAGAGAGAGGAGAACGGGAGAGAGAGAAGAGAACGGGAGAGAGAGAGAAGAGAACGGGAGAGAGAGAGAAGAGAACGGGAGAGAGAGAGAAGAGAACGGGAGAGAGAGAGAGAGAGAGAGAGAGAGAGACAGAGAGAGAGAGAATACATGCAAGCTGAAACTGTGTGAATGAAATGAAATAAGATTTTGTTTTTTCAAAGAATCGGTAAATAAAACCTGAAATTACTAACTAGAGACTAATTATTAGTATATTAGTACAGAGACAGTCACTAATGGTGAAAGGAAGACAGACAGACAAACACACCAAATAATTAAAAAATTTCAAATTTCTCGTTGTTACTTAAGCCAACCAGATGTTCACAGTCTTCCTAAAAAATGGCAATGCATGCACAGAGACCTCTTAACACCATAGTTTAACCCTTTAGCATTTGCATTTCTCTATATTTACTATTTTATCGGGGTCGATAAAATAAAGTACCAGTAATGTTCTGAGTAATTGCTGGCTTTGTGCCAAAAGTAGAAATAATTACTCTATATTTAGTATTGTATTACTAAGGTAAAGGTTTTACCTCACATAATATCGAATCTATGAGATTCTGATATTTATTTTGAGAAGAATACCTTAAGTGGATGGTTAACGCTGGTTTGAACAGAAAGAGGTGAAAGAAGCCTGGCTGGATAAAGCCAGATACTGACATCTGAGAGATGAAGAGTGACTCCTCGTATTTGACCCGATTTTCTCAACTATTTATAGTGATCATCTATTACTATACTATACTTATTTACATTGGCACAACTGCATTTCAATTTTTTCTCAATGTTTCTTAAGTCAACCAGATGTTTACAGTTAAAATAAGTTGTATTTTGTTTTGTTTTTGAAAACATCCATAACTGTTTAGAAGTGGCCCAACACCCACCCCTATACTTGTAAATATTACAGCTATTTCAAGAAACACTATTTTCAGACATAATAGTTTCAATTTGTTAACTACAGATTTCTTGAGATAGTCACAGAATTGGACAAATTTTTTCTTCCGATAGTCACAGAGTTGGAGAAACTTTTGAAACATTTGGTAACAGAAAGAGGTTCTAGTTTCCAACCTTGCTGAGGGCAACTTTGCTTTCATACTTCCAAGGCAATAAAGAAATAAAATACCAGTCAAGTACAAGGATTTGAAACAGATTTATAGCTGTTTATTAGTACTTGTAGATTTTTCTGTTATTTCAAGAAAAAGTTGTTTTAATCATCATCACTTAACCCTTTAGCATTTAAACCGGCCATATCCGGCCAGAATTTTTTCACTTCTTTCTGTTCAAACCAGCCATAACTGGCTGCTTATACTTATGTTAAAGTATTGTTCTCGAAATAAATAATATTAAGATCTCATAGCTTCAATATTATGTAAGATAAAGCCTTCACCACTAAAATACAATAGTTTATATAGAGTAATGTAAATGCTGAAGGGTTAATGTCCATTTTCTCCCAGTTAACAGCAAATCCTGTAACAAGCTCTTATACAGAGTATTTCAGTAAATATATGGAAGCAGAGAGTGTAATGTGACAAACCCTTATAGTTTATTTCAGTAAATATATGGAAGCAGAGAGTGTAATGCGACAAACCCTTATAGTTTATTTCAGTAAATATATGGGAGCAATGAGTGTAATACTGTGTGACAAGCTCTTATAGAATTTATTTCAGTAAACATATGGGAGCAGAGAGTGCCTAATTATAGAAATCATGTATTATGAGATGAGCTTAATAACCTCTATCTATTCCACAGAGGATGATGGTCCCATCAGAACTCCTGCATAAAACACACTGCACCTGATTTTTCTCGATATTATACACAGATTCTCCCTATCCCCAACTCCACTACCACCACCAGGTAAATATCTTTAGTATGTAGCTGTTTTTTTTTTTCACCAGTTCTCAACAACTGACAATGAAATACTAACCAGATCCCTGCACCCTCAGGCCTACACAAGTCTTAGCCTACACACACCGCCTTGCCTTAATAAAAGGAAATAATTAAATATAAAATAATGTATATGATTAAGTGTTCAGTCTATCTTACATTTCATAAAGTACAAAGACATTTTCTTCCCTTTTCTTGTTCTTTTCTTCAAGTTTGTATATGATGTCAGAGGGGATTGGCAGAGAAATAAATTTGATTTGGTAAGAAGAATATCATGAGAGGCTTGGTATGACCTGTGAGTGGTGCCAAAGGTCCACAGCATGATAGCATATATAAAGTCTACTGAGTCAGGCTAGAAATAAAGACAACACCCTGTTGCCAAAAACATTGTTCAGTGTTTGCATGTGTGAGAGAGAGAGATTGTGTGTATGTGTGAGAGAGAGACTGTGTGATGTGTGAGAGAGAGACTGTGTGATGTGTGAGAGAGAGACTGTGTGATGTGTGAGAGAGAGACTGTGTGATGTGTGAGAGAGAGACTGTGTGTTTGTGTGTGTGAGAGACTGTGTGTTTGTGAGAGAGAGACTGTGTGTTTGTGAGACAATGCCAGGTTCTGACTCATTTGTGTGAACTAGAGCAATATGACTAAGAGACAATGCCCTGCCAAGAATTGAACCCATAAACTCGTGAGTGTTAGTAGACCACCTTAACCACTAAACAAGTGTGGCAGTAATACCAAAGTGACTAAGTGTCTTGCTCAAGGACACAATGCCCTGCCAAGAATTGAACCCATAAACTCGTGAGTGTTAGTAGACCACCTTAACCACTAAACTAAGTGTGGCAGCAATACTAAAGTGACTAACTTATCACCCACTTCTTTTTACTTCCTTTACATTGTTATCTCAAATAACAAACATTGCTCTGAGAATTTCACCTAAACCTTCCTCTACACAACAGCATCCCTTAAGACACTCCCTCTCAATTATATTTTCCACTCAACCATTGACCATCTATGGGATGTAACTGATTATTAACTATATTAACCATACCCAATACTTATTTTAACTAAATGGAAATCAAATTTACAGCTCCCACACCTACGCATGTTTAGCTGGCCCCTACAAGATTGCACCTTGTGCGAGGTTTCTTGGGTATTTTAATGATAGGAGCCACTTATCCCTATTATGAAAAGCAATGTGAAATGAAATGAAAACCAAAAAGATAGAGCCACTAAAAAAAGGGTCAAGCTAAGGAAAGCATACTTCTATAAGTATTTTTCCTTTCCTAGTGTTATCCATTAGTCTTTCCTTTTCTTGTGCTAACCACCAGGCGTCACTCCTGGTAGAAACTGCTCTGCTTTCCCAGTAAGAGGAAGTAGGATTTGAACTCAGAATATAGAGATGGGAGATGGAAGAGATACAACAAAGAATTCCGTCTGACTCTTTAATAATTCCGCTAACTCACCAAACTCTCATCTGGTACGTTATCGACCCCCCCCTCCCCCAAGGGTGAAAGGCAACATTGACCCTAGCTGGACTTCAACACAGAACCAGAACAAATACCAGAGATTCAGACAGTAACCACAAATGACTGCTAATTGGCAGCTAGGATTAAAAGCACATAAAATGATGTGAAGTTTAAAACCCATGTGCTTCATAGCAGCAGCAGTAGTAGCAGCAGCAATAATAGTAATAGCAGTGGTGGTGGTGGTAGTAGTAGTAGTAGTAGTAATAGCAATAATAATAGTTGCTGTGGTGGTGGTGGTAGTAGTAGTAGTAATGTTGGTGTCAGTGGTGTTGGTCGCAGTAGTAGTAGTAGTAGTAGCAGCAGCAGCAGTAGCAGTAATCATCAGGATTATTACAGGCCAATAGAAATAAGAAGACTTGCTTGATTGTCGGAAATGATACAAACACAAGTGAATATATGAAATCAGTGAAGCCAAAAGTTGCACAAAAGGCTACAAATAACATTCCAGACAGAACGATAGTGAAAGCAACATTTCCTCTGCACTATATATTGCCAACATCTCCATTACCAATATTTTACTTTTTCCTCCTGACTATATTTCTCATAAAACATACAAACATAGCCTATGATTTTCAAATAACTTTTGAAAACAATCAAGAATTTAGAGGAATTTAGTAATATAACTAACTTTCTCGTTGTCTAGTGTTAGGAATATAACGGTTATTTATTTATTTAATCAATTTAAACGTCTGTATAGAGCTAGTAAGCCATGACAATAAAAAAAAAAATGTTTAAAGGAAAAAAAAAAACTAGAAAAAAAATCCAAATATTACAGTAAAGTAAACCCATCAAATGGGTTATCCCACTCTCAGAAACAGAACATCTTTACAGTAAAGTAGACCCATCAAATTGTTATCCCACTTCTAGAAACAGAACATCTTTACAGTAAAGTAAACCCATCAAATGGGTTATCCCACTCCCAGAAACAGAACATCTTTACAGTAAAGTAGAGCCATATTCTAGCTGTTGGAAGCTAAAGATGTCCAACTCCAATATCTATGATGTATTATATTAAACCTTTGTAAGGAGTAAAACAAATAAAAAAAAAAGACCATCTAACAAAGGTTAATTACAAATAGATCATAAATAATGTTAAGAATAAGACATCTGGCAGGCATCACCACCACTGCCATTACACCACCATGTATGTGTGCATGCATATGTGTATGTGTGTATGTATATATATATATATATATGTATGTGTATGTATATGTATGTATGTAAGTGTGAAGAAGGAAGAGACTATTTAGTTGGGTAAGTTAACATTTCTAAAAAAAAAAAAATCAAGCAGATTTGATGAGGGGGGAGTGGAATGGGGGGAAGTAATTTCAGATGTGGGATGAGGGGAGGGGAGGGGGGGGGGGTTAGTGAAACAGCTGAGACATTACACCAGATGTACACACACACACTCGTAACCACACAAATAATACCACACACACTCACAACCACACAGCCATATACACACCCAGACAACCACACACAGAAAAGCCTTCCACTCCAAGACATATTTAGAAAACAGTCCCAGATTTCTTGAGAAGTGTACTAGAGGAAATTTATAATTGAAGATTCTATCTCAGTTGCCGTCCACCCACCCACACACACATATATATATATATAAACAGAATTACAACATACTTCTAGAGTATTTCTGCCAAGTTCATACAGAGGTACCAACCAACCAAAGAGGAATCATTCCTAAAAGATACCACTTTCAGATTCAGCAGCCAGAGGAAGAACACTTATAACCATACAACAACAATATAGAACTGGGTTACTGGTAACTATTCTGTTATGTTTAAACCATAGTGCTGCTGGCACTATAAGTGGGGTGAGGTGAGAAAGCTGGTATAGCTTCTAATATAGTAAAGGTTAAAATATACTAGCAAGATTAGTTAACACATACACACATTTCCAGAACATGTGTCACTGCTTCTACCTAAGGTTACTTAACCCTTTTGCATTTACATTACTCTATATATACTATTGTATTTTCACAGTAAAAGCTTTTACCACACATAATATCTCGCATTGTATTTTCATGGTAAAGACTTTACCTCACATAATATCGAATCTATAAGATTTTGCTATTATTTATATTGTGAACAATACCTTATCAATATGAGCAGCCAGTTACAGCTGGTTTGAACAGAAAGAGGTGAGAGAATTCTGGCCAGATATGGCTGGTTTAAATGCTAGAGGGTTAAAAAAAATATATCAATAAATATCAATTATAAAGACATATATGCTTCACAGATGTCTTTAATTGAAACCACGGCCAGATTTAATGGAGGGCCAAGGTGGAAATTGCCCTGGGTCCCTCACTGCAGGGGGCCTCACCAGCGACAGCTGTAGCAATTTATTTGTGCCCTCAGCTGGACCTTTTAGTTTTAGGATGGTTAGAATTTTTTAATTTAATTCCTGTATGTATAACTTTTCAATTTAATAGTAATTCATATCTGGCAGCCTGACACACAAGAAAATAGATTCTTCTGTGTTGTTTACACACAATTCAGTCAATTACTGTGACACTATAACACTATTACATTGTATAGTTAAGGTCACCTAACCTTGTGATGCTAGTATTGTTATTATTATATTCAGAATGTACAACCATACATTTTAGTAACAAAAACAACCACATCCCTACCGTACCATTTCAAGGCTGCTTAATGTCATCATAAAATACACCAAGCCCACTCTAAAGTGGTAGTGTTGGTATCACAATATAATGTAACAACAAAAACGTTTTAACTCTGGATACCAAGTTACTTGAAATAATTCCTGGATCTATGATACAAAATTGCTCGTTTCAAAATATTCCTATTTAAATTAAATCTTCTATCATCATCATCATCATCATCATCAACGTTTAACGTCCGTGTTCCACGCTTGCATGGGTTTGGACGGGGGTAGTCCCACTTCATAATTTTGTTAATTATGATCCAAATATCAGCTTATTAAATAAAAAAATTATTTAGCTAAATTCCTCCAAATTCTTCATTATTTTCAAAACATTGAAACATGGTCTAAATATTTCCCTACTAAAGCAAGGGTTAGCTTTATGGGGCCTGTAACAAGGTTCTCCATATTGCTCTATCCTCTACATCCATCCTATCACCAAACACCTGGCTTTCTTATCCTCTATCTTTAGCCATATATTTCCTGGTCTTCCTTCCACATACATTTCCATCACTTCTTTCACCAAACCACTCTCATCCTTCATCACATGACCCAGCCATCTCATACCATTTCTCCATGGAGAAGCAGCAAGAGAAGAAAGCTGGAATGAATGGAAATAGGAACGGTTTGGTGGGTGGGTGGACGGAGAGAGAGAGAGAGAGAGAGAGAGAGAGAGAGAGAGAGAGAGAGAGAGAGAGAGAGAGGGGGGGGTATGAACAATGAATTGCTCAGAGAGAATGATGGGAATGAAGCCAATAATGAATGTTGTGAGGAGAAATGAAATGGCTGAGCTGATAACAGGCAAGCCAAGTTCCCGGCTTGAAGTGTTAACACTGAAGTATTCAGCTACAGAAAGAATTGCTTCAAGCCAGGATACAAATGTGTAAATATGTGTTGGGGAGGGGGGTAGTATAATTTCATTCATGCTACCAGTGGGGGGTGGGGAATATGGGTTTAAAGCAACATGAAAAAATATAGTAAATTAATTGTGTATTAGATTAAATGTTGGAATTTGTTGAGGGAAGAGATAGGTAGACAAAATAAAATCCAATCCTATCCCATTTGGCAAGATAAATTCCTCATCTGCTGTGCCCATAATTACACATATATAGGAGATAATAGACTATCAACGTTTCAGTATAGAGTTGCAAATAATAATAATAATAAAAGATGAGGAAATGTAAGCAAAAGTGTGTTTTGGTGTGCCATAAGAATCAATTTTAAGATATGTGCACATGTGTGTATACATGTGTGTTTGCAAGTGTGAGTGTTTGGTAAATGGAAAATGTGCAGAAGCCCCCAAGTGAAATTTAGTAAATGGAAAATGTGTAGAAACCCATTGAGTGAAATTTAGTAGATGGAAAATGTGCAGAAACCCATTGATCAAGAGCACAATGTGCTACCTAGTCCAGAAATTAAACATTATCTTATGACTGTCATTCTAACATCCTAACCATCTGCCTATATGCCATCACATTTGCATCTTTGTTTTTTTTTTTTACAGTTAAGTCATTGCAAATGTAATTCCATCTGCCAACTTCATTGATGGTGCAGTTATTTACATATGAACAGATTCAATGATTTAACTTGAAACAGCATTTGGCAGCTTACGTTACATTAACTTTTATTTTCTTGTTTTCTTCACTGCTAAAACTGTAATCCCAAACTCCATTCAATCATATGTCTGGGCATTCACTATAAATGAATACTGTTGAAAAATAGTAATGCATTTTTTTTTTATGCCTGCAAATATTGTATATATATATATATAGTATAGCATCAATATATGCACACAGAAATTTACATTATTAAACAGAGCTAAAACATCAGCAGAACTATGCAACATTCTGCCATTGTTGAACAGAACTAAATCACCAGAAACTATGCAGTATTCTGCCAAGTGATTCTAGAGATGAGAACTAGGTTGTGTTTTATACAAAATAACCTATTTTATAACAAACCGCTTTCCTTACAAAATAACTTTATCTCCAGAGGAAAATGGTGTAATTAATAAGCTTTAGTTTTGGCGCTATATCCATTATTAGATTATTTCCATAATAGCACCACCATTCTGCCAACTTTGGGAATGGTTATTGTAACCCCTGGATTGATTCAACAATGAAAATTTGCTGACTCTTCTCTCTCTCAATATATTATATATTATTATATATATATATACATATATAATGAGAGAGAAAGAGAGAGAGGGGAGATTATGCTCTGACCATAAACAGGGTGTATCCTAGCAGAGACATCTAATGGGCATGTGATGTTAAACTGAATGACATAGAGGTGGCATAGTTGAATAAAGACAGACAAATGTAAAAAGAAAATAGCTAAAAACCATATAAGGTCATACACAAAAAATACATCAAAAACACAAATTGCGACCCTATTTACACTCCCTGGAGTGTAACGAGATACTTAACCCTTTTGGTTACTATATTTCTCATGAAAAACACTGACTGTGATTTTCAAATAATTCTAAAAACAAAGAATGTATTTAGAGGGATTTGATAATATAACTAACTTTCTCATCATTAATCTGGTGTTTGGAACATAACTAAACAAACGTTCTTACATAAAATTATAATGGAAGGTTTATCAATAAATATAAAAACTTCAAAATAAACAGTATTATAACACAGAACCAGGGCAGTTCCAGACGGTGATAAAAAGGGGTTGAATCCAAACTTGCCAGAGAGTTTAAAGTTATTGGGATTTAAAAGGATAAACAAAAAAGTCAGGGAGGTCAACACAAAAGATATATTATCCCTAATTTCCCTTTAAAAGGAAATAAACCGATGAGGCATATAAATTTGTTGGAGCCCTATTAAATTAGGTTTACAGAAGCATAACACACAGACATATACATAAATACCACATGCACAGACACACACTACACCACACAAACACCAGACACAGAAACATCACACAAACAAATACACTGATAACATCAACACACCACACACACACACAACTACACTGCTAACGTCGACACACCCCACACACAGAACTACACTGCTAACATCTACATTCCACCCTATGAAACATTTTAAGAGAACTCAAGTGAACAGATTCAATTTCACAATTCTGACCTCCTCAATTGGAAACTTCCAGTTTTAAAAGCAATAAACATAGATTTACAATCATGTCTAACTTTAAAGGAACGACTATATTGCTTTAACCTTTTCTTTACCATATTCTTAATAAAAGACACTGGCTGTAATTTTCAAATACTTATGAAAATAATCAGGAATTTGGAGAGATTTAGTAATATAACTTTGTTATTAAGGTGTTTGGAACATAACAGGTTTTTACATAAAATGATGAAAGTTTTTTTTAGAAAAAATGCTTTGCAGTAGTTGTTCCGGTTCTTAACTAACTTGGTAATTAATTTTAGTAAAATCTTTCAAAATTCTTTATTAATTAATTGAAATAGAATATATCATTAGACATAGAACCACAAACTAGATGATAGGAGCCCTGGTCATATCATGGAAAGCAACATGAAATGAAGCATCTTGCTCAAGAACAGAAAGTATTGCCTGGTCCAGGAATCAAACCCATGACCTTATGATTGTTGAGACCAACACCCTAACCACTAGGCCACAACTACATGTTTAGCAAGAGATACAAGTCTAATCTTCTGTTGCTAAATAAATTCTGTTAAAATACTTATGAAACATCTTTACAATATAGATTATTCAATGATGGTATATTTCAGTCCCCGAGATTGACACCCATTATATGGCTTAGCTAGAGGTTAATAGACACATCTTATCACAGTAGGAAATAGATAAAAATGCCTTCACAGATTTCACAAACTGTCACCAAAACCAGGAGAATGTGACAAACTCAATGTTTAAGGGAATTGGTTCAATAAGCAAGTCAACCATTAATCTACATTAATAATGAGTAAGAAGAAAACAAAAAGAAAAACTAATTATAAAAGATTTTGTGATAAGGGACAAGTATGAAGTGAAGTATAGAGTAATGGAATATATTCCATTATACTAGCTGAGTGATGAATATTAATAAGTCATGCTATTCTATGACTGTAGTGAAGAGATAAAACAAGGAATATTAATCTATATAAGTTGAAGCCGGGCGGACAGACTAATAAATATGGTAACTGTAGAAAAATGAGCAGATATCTGGTAAAAAGTCTCTCCATGTTTAATAACGTCCAACATAATCAACATGTCATCGTTAATATCTTTTATATTAATTCATGTCAACAGAGTCAAAACAAAAAGATTGATGGCAGATACATATAGAAAATGGTGTTGATTGTTAGATCCAAGGAAGGAATGTTTCCATTAGTCTTACCAGTGTTGATACTATCTGCTGGTCACAACCCCTGGAAGGAACAGGTGGGATCTGAACTCAAAACGTTCACAGACAGATAGATCAAATACCACAAAGTATTTAATCTTGCTCTTTAATCTTTTTGTTTATCAACCCAGCCAAAATTAACTATGAAAAACAAAAACAAAACCATCCATTTTAAAGGGCTCCTATTATCTTCTAACAACTGATAGCTGAGTAACAAAAGGGCTAACAAGTCTGTTTTACTCCCGATAGCAGTAGTATGTAGCAACCAAAGGGTTAACAAGTCTGTTTTACTTCCGATAACAGTAGTATATAGTAACAAAAGGGTTAACAAGCTTGTGTTTTACTCCCAATAACAGTAATATATCGTAACAAAAGGGTTAACAAGCTTGTGTTTTACTCCGAAATGATAGCTGAACTCAATAAAAACAGTAATTTTCAATGTAAATTTCTTCTTGAAGTGGAACTCGATACCAACACTTTCATGATAATGACTGATATAAGGCCAAAAACAACAATGTTAGCTTATTAACAATAATTAGCTGAAGCAATGCAAATTGCTTAATTAGTTGGTTGGGATGTGTGTGTGAGAGAGAGAGCATGTGACATCTATTTATGCTAGGCCTGTCCGATTAAGCCATTGATCTGAGAATAATCAATGGCACCACCAATTTACTCAAGTTGGTATGTGAAGAATCTTAATAGTTAATTGGTAGTAGGAGTTTAAACCAGACTAATTATTAAAATAACGAGCAGAGAAAACAGTAATGAGGAGAGCGTTGACAACATTTTAAAACAATGTAAATGGCAGCAGCATTTCATTATTTTATTAAACTGACATGAATGGAAGAAGCCAAAATCTCATCACAGTCAGTTTAACTCCTCATAACATCTAACACACAAAACAGGCTTGGCAAGACAGCTTAAAAATACAAACCATCAGTATGCCTGTATCATATTATAAATTTAAATATCTAATCTAATACTGCAAATTTTCACAATGATTCATCCACTAGTAATATTATAAACTAAATATTTGCAGGATGTTAAGAGTAAACAATGAAGATTGTAACAGCATTTCATTGTACTATTACAGGGATTCCAACATCACAATATTTACAGTACACTCTGTAAAGTGATAGTGCTAGTGCCACAAAATACCACCAGCACACTCTGTAAAGTGATAGTGCTGGTGCCACAAAATACAGCAAGTATACTCTGTAAAGTGATAGTGCTGGTGCCACAATAAAATACACCCAGTACACCCTATAAAGTGGCTGGTGATTAAACAGGCAATATAAGGTAGAGGACTGTTGTTCAGTCTTTGCTGAGTACATTGCTGACTTTGTAGTGCTGGTGTCACGATACAATTGCACCCAGTACACTCTGTAAAATGCTAGTGCTATGATCAATTGGATTCAGTATATTTTACATAGTGTACTGTGTGCATTGTATTGTAGGACCAGCACTAGGGATTGCTATGTTCTCAGCAGGGCAGTGAGGCAGGCAGTAATGGGTATTAGATACTTTCAAAATCTCATTTACAATATTTAAAAACCATAAATAGTGTCTTTCATTGGAAATATGTTAAGAAAAATTTTAATTTAAGGCATATACAGTTTCTAATAAAATGGTATTTGTAATGATACTCTGCAAAATAATTCTGTTCAAATGTCTTCCATCTTAAATATCTTGGATGCTTCGTTTTTTTTTCCTTATAAATTACTAATGCTTCATTTTTCTTATAAATTACTAAAATAACTGCAAGTTATTAACCCTTTCTTTTCCAAATAGAAATATGAAATCAATTGAAAAAGTCAAACCAATTTTTTTTTTGTTTACTTCTCCATTTAAAAAAAGAAAGGTAGCTTCAGTCATCTTTTTAAAATTTCCATTATTATATATTTTTTTTCCTTTCCTAATGTCATAGGAAAGGAGATTTATTTGTTGAAGTCTTCAAATTTCAGGAATTTGAAGACTTACAGTATCACCTGACAGTTAATTTATCAATTTTATTGCAAAACATTCTTGTGGAGAAAAAACAAACTGACATTTCATAAGGAAGGAAATACGATACCTAGTTTTTTGTAGTTTGTTTTTTGTCGCAGCCAATACATAAATGATTGCTTCTACAGACTACATCAACATTTAGATATGCTTGCCGATATTACAGCCATCACTGTAATTTTTATTCATTTAAAAGGAAACCATATAGCAAATACGTTATGTTATATCATATATGTTTTGCATGGTTCAGGAATTAAATTGGCTATATATATATCATCATCATCATCAACGTTTAACGTCCGTGTTCCACGCTTGCATGGGTTTGGACGGGGGTAGTCCCACTTGAAGCAAGAGTGATTGTCTTGCTCGCATAGGACTGTCTGGCAGGTTTTCTACAGTTGGATGCCCTTCCTAACACCAACCACATTTACAGTGTGGAGGTTTTTACCGTGTTGCCTACACGGCATATATATATATATATATATATATATATATATATATATATAACAACTGTCAATTTGTTGCCTGCAGCATACAATCACCATCATATAAAGCAGACGTTAGATGATGATGATGATGATGATGATGATAATGATGATGATAAGATGATGATGATGATAATTGTATGCTTCAGGCAGTAAATTGACAGAGTTATTAAAGTGTCACATAAAATGCTTCTGTATATTTGTTCTGACTCTCTCCACAGTTCAAATCCTGCCATGTTTGATTTTCCTTTTCATCTTTTTTGGCATCAACCAAAGTACCATCTCACAACTTTGCTGGATTAACCATTTTACCAAATTATATAACATTTCTCTAGAAACATATTACACAGTCAGAAAACACTCTCCCTACTATAATATCATGGCACAAGTGTTTAAAATTGTATTTAATGTCATGTGCTGTGAATTAGGTTATTATATGGCATGTAGTGAGTCCCAGGGAATTCAAGTGTACATCTAGATATATCCAGATTAAAAAAGGGCTGGACCATCAGTTGCTGGAAAAGCTGTGCTCATACACACATATATATGTACATATAAGAAAACTCAAGGAAAAATATGGAAGAACAATATACTACTAATGATATATATTAGTTTAATGCTTGATATATTAGGGAAAAAGATTCTTAAAGTTTCAGACATTGGAAGAGAGAAGAAGAAATAAGATGAGATTAAGAAAACAAAAATGGTGAAAACATTTTTAGACTGAAAGAAAACATGTTAACCCCCCACCACATATATATATAAACAGGGAGAATTTCAAAACTTACCACATTTTTTACATATTTGAATAACAGCTCCAAAAACATTACAAGAAAAATCCACAGAAAGCTCAATGATACTCAAGTTTGGCAACTGTATCTGAAGAGGTTTGTGCATCGGAGTAAACTCCAGTTTAGCATCAGCTTGCACTTCATACTGATCCAACGTGGATCGAGTACGGTTAAGCCACTTGTTCCGGACTGGCCACCAAATTCCATGGTCAGACCAATCTAATGCAATGTCTGGAAAAGAAAAGAAAAGGAAGTTAGATTTTAACAATTCATCATCATCATTTCATTTTACGTCCGCTTTTTCCCTGCTTGCAAGGGTGGGACGAGAACTGGGTGCTTTTTTGCCGTGGTACCTCCACGACCACTTTGCAGTGGAATGATAGGGACCCCAGTACCTATCATCTCATTTCTACAGCTGAGTAAACTGGAGCAATGTGAAATAAAGTGTCTTGCTCAAGGAAACAACACATCACCCGGTCAATTACAGCCAATAATTCAGTTTTAAATAAATATATGGTCAACTGTCTTCATACCAACCCACATAAAACCCTGTGTTCTAAGATACAAAACTGCATTTTAACCCTTTAGCATTTACATTACTCTATATTAACTATTATATTTTGATGGTTAAGGCTTTACCCGACATAAATACATCACAATATCGAATCTATAACATTGAAAATATATATTTTGAAAACAATACTTTAACATTAGTATCAGCAACCAGTTACAGCCAGTTTGAACAGAGAGAAGTGAGAGAATTCTTGCTGGATACAGCTGGTTTAAATGCTAAAGGGTTAAAGTGTTTATATTTAAATTAAAACTGTGCAGCTCTTTATGTAAGGATCTTTTGTTAATGTTCCAAACATTTGAAGAAAAATGGTTTTAGATTTAGGCACAAGGCCAACAATTTTTTTGTGTGGGGGAAGGGTAAAAATCGATCCCAGTATGTTACTGGTGCTTTATTTTATGAGATTTGAATGCAAAACCCAGAGACCCAGAACAAATATCAAGGCATTTAATCTGCTGCTCTAACAACTACCAATTCTTCACCTTTAAAAGATAAGATCAACCATTCCTTGAAACTACGCCTGGTTCTACAATATTGAGCTGTTTATTTCAAACTGTTTATATTATCTAAAAACGTTTCATTAATGATACTATAAACATTTTCATGAGAATGATACTATAAACATTTGAATTAACAAATTAATAAAATATTTTCTGCTGAATAAATCATTACAGGATGTTATGAGTTCAGGGAAACCTTCACTAAAAAAATTAGTCAGAATCTGTAGATGCACTTAGCTTGTTTATAAAAAGTTTAAATTAGTTTATTTATAAAGGCTTGCAGAATTTGAAGCAAAAGGTAGAATGAAGTCTAATTAAATAAGATACTAGGAAAGAAACAAGTTTGGTAGACAATTAGTCATTGATGAACTCCAGTCGTTGCAGATAATGAAAGCATTGTTTTAATAGTTTCTAACTTACAATCTAAAATTACTCATTGTCAGAGAAGTATTTGTGTAAGAATGAAGAAGAAGAAGAAGAAGAGGAAGAAGAAAACCTAAGTTCAGTTTGTTTATTACTATCACTAACTAGAAAAGTAAACAGTTTTCTGGTATAGAAACTTAACTTTTCTTAGAATTTATAAACACAAACAAATTACTAAAAAAACATATTCTGCAGGCATATTTCTCAGAAAACAGGATTCAAGGGTTTTTTCTTCTTCTAAAACTAACTGACAATCTAGTAGGGTAAGTGTTCGTAGAAAATCCATATAAAATTTGGCCCAATTGTAGCTACATGAGTAGGCTGTGAGTATCCAGTTTAGCATAAGTACACTGTACCCCTTCAGTTTGTGTCAAAAGACAACTTCTCTGCACTCGATAGAACATATGATGGTATGTAAGCAATAGAGACCCCTTGGCCTGTCCGGGAGGTCAGTAGCCTCGCTTCAATACTGACTTTGTCTATATAGACCTGTCCAAAACTTGCTAGCAGGGAAAGTGGACATTAAACAAGGATGATGATGATGATAAATGAAATTTAGAAGCACATAAAGTTTATATAATATTAAACATTCTTCCATGGGTCAGAAAACAATAAATCACACAAACTACATATATATGTTTGTATGCAACAAAGAGTAAAAATGGTTTTATTGAAAGGTTTTTTTTGTCAGTTTATGAGGTTTCCTGCAAGATATTATTTCAAGCCAAATGGTCTGCTGCCAAATAGACCATAACAAGAAAATTAACTCTCTACAACATTAACAATTGCTGTTGAATGATGAAAGAATGAAAGGATGTTAACACAACCAAACTGTTTGAATATTGGACTGTAACATCAATATGAGAGGAGACTGACTGAAGTTTCACAAGGAAAAAAAGAAGTGTGTGATGTTGGTGATTATATAATATATATATATATAGATGGATTCAGTTTGAAACTGGTTAGACCATTTCTCAACAGAGTACTTGATACTTGGGGTAGTAGAGTAAGGTTATATTGTAAACAGTCGGGACCAGACGGCTGAGCTCTTGCTGTTTCAACAGCTAGTTCCAGTCTGAGATAATTATAAAGATACATATATATATAGATAGATATATATATATATATATATCACCATCACACACTTTGTTTTTCCTTTGAAAATTAAGTCTGAATTTTATGTGTGTGTGTGTGGGTGTGTGTGTGTGTTCTAATGTTTCACAAATGTTCAGTAAAATTATCCCAAATAACTAACATGTTCAAAAAAATGGGTGATAGAACTGAGGGTATGGAAAAGAGATGGGGTGGGGGAATGGAGAGTGAGATGAAGGGAGAAAGAAGAACGAGATATATATATATATATATGAGAGAGTGAAAGAGAGAGAGAGAGTGAAAGAGAGGGAGAGAGAGCGTGAGAGAGAAAGAGAGAGCGCAAGAGAGAATATATATGCACATTTTTCCCTCTTTAAAAAAAAAAAAAAAAAAAAAAAAAAAAAAAAACTACTATTTCCTAAAAGAACAACATTAACCGTCTTCATACCAACCAAACCAAACCTGTTTCTGTTTCTCTAAAAACAAAACCACCCATTTTAAACGGGTTTTTATTGAGATTAAAATCTTCCAACAATTTTATTATATAAGAACCATTTGTTAAACTGTTACAAATACCATTTTAATAATTATTCCTAACATAGGCACAAGGACAGCAATTTTTGTGGAGAACGTGGAAGAGTCAATTATATCAACCCTGGTCCTTCATACTGACTGCTACTTTATTTTATCAATCCCAGAAAGGCGAAAGGCAAAGGTGACCTTGGCAGAACATAGAGGATAGTAAGGAAATACTATAAAACATTTCATCTGACAATACAAATTCTGCCATTTCACTGCCCTCTAATGCTGTTAATAATGGTTTCTGATTTAGGTACAAGGCTAACAATTTGAAAGGAACAAGTTGATTAAATTGACTCCGTGTCGATAAAATAAAGTACCAGTAACATACTGGTGCCAATTTGCTGAAGGACACATGCTACCTAGTTTGGATATCAGACAGCCTTACAATCATGAGCTGAATATCCTAACCACTGTCACATGTCTTCACAAGAGGGACACAGAGAGAGGAGAGAGACAGAGAGGAGAGAGATAGAGAGGAGAGAGATAGAGGGGAGAGAGATAGAGGGGAGAGAGACATAGAGGGGAGAGAGACAGAGAGGAGAGAGACAGAGAGAGAGGAGGGAGATAGAGAGGAGAGAGAGAGAGGAGAGAGAGAGAGAGAGGGAGATAGAGAGGAGAGAGAGAGAGAGAGAGAGGAGAGAGATAGAGAGGAGAGAAGACAGACAGAAAGAGAGAGAGAAAATAGAATAAACAATTGTATCCTAGTTGATTAGTTAGTAAAGATTCTCAGAAGAAACAAACTAAACGGAAAAACCATTTAGATTTCTTTGTGTGATAAAAACAATTTCTGACATTAGAGATTACTATATAAATATATTTATCAAGATAAATGTTGGAGGAGAACTGGACTAATAATACATTTGCCATGTTAAGTACACTTGTGTGTGTATCTGTGTGTGCTTTTAAACAATATAAATATATGTGTGTGAGTTTGTGTGTGTATGTCTACACACACACACACACACACACACACACACACACACAGTATATTGTCTAAAAGCATATACAAACACAAACAGGCAAATTAAAAGGAACAGATAAAATGACAAAAGACAAACAAGTTGGTGATAAAGATTGATGGTTCAAACTTAAGAGTGTTACTATAAAATCTTATTTATCTCTTAGTCTATTTACTATTTAGTCTGTTATATTTTGGCAGATGCACTTGTCTGGCAAGTGACTTGGGGGACCATGAGGTTGAGACTTAAGTAGAGATGACATTGTGGAAAACTTATTTTTGTCCATTAGAACACACAAAGAAACTTATTTATTTATTCAATTTAAACGTCTGTATAGAGCTAGTAAGCTATGGCAGACTAGGGGAAGTGTCGAGTACCCCTAATCAAAAAGAGCTAATGAGACAAGTAATAATAAAAAAAAAAAAATTAATTAATAGGGGGTCAAAAATAAAATAGACTGGTGGAAGAAAAGGGAAAGGGCTGAGCTTATGAGATCTTTTCAAGGGCTTCCAAGACTGGTGGAAGGAAGAGGAAGGTATTCTCAAACTGGCGACCTGGTCTGAATGCTTGCAACAGAGTGGAAATTGCTAAAGGCAGCCAAAAACCAGACACCATTTAATTCTTGGTGTCAACATTTTAGTTGCACTCTGTGACCTGCAGTGGAACTGTGTCAGTGACCAGCTGACAAACAGTAGGGAAAAAAATTTGAGACCAAGAAATATATAAATAAATGTAAAGTGATTTTCTTTTTAATGGCTTAAGATGACTCTTTCAGACTGTTATAGTGTAGCTATAAGTTGACAAGGAATTAGTGAGATGCTGTTCTGAGAAGAACTTGTACAACCCATGCAAGTGTGGGATAATGGACTTATGATGATGATGATTATGGTGGACATACATTAACATATCACAGATGGTCAATTAAATCAGGTACTTAAAGAGCCAAGAGGTCAGCACTGCACTATCTGGTCAATACACTTAAGTCTGGATGGTCAAGATTATTAAAGTCCAAGTATGTACCACAAGGCTGCAGTGGCAATGCTTCAAAATTGTAAAAGATGATTTAAAAAAGTATCTAACTATAAAACTTTGCCTTATAAAAGACCCCTTGACTATAAAGTCTACCAAGAGACCCCACAAGTCTAACCCCTAATTTAGCAAGGGAAATGTCTTTAAGATACTATACAGACAGTACTGGGTGCATTTTATCATGGCACCAGCACTACCACTTTACAGAGTATACCGAGAGCATTTCATCATGGCACCTGGAATAACACTTTACACACACACACACACAAACTGATTTCTACTAACGAAATAGGTCAGATTTTAAATTAAAAACCAAAACAGTCATACAATTAAATTAAAATATAAAGTTGTTTTCATCACAAAAAAAAATTTAAGATAAAAATTCAAACCAAACATCTAAACAAAGTGAAACGATAAAAGATAAAATATGCAATAGATTTAATACTATAATCGAATTCTTAAAGAATTTATTTTAACCTTCCCAAGAACAGTCGGATCAACTGATGACAACATTCGGTATTTGAACTGCATCGAAATAACAGGATAATAACTGGTTCTAATCTCTTTTTTATATTTTTTAAGCTTGCCCACTTCACTCAATATCAAATAACGAACATTCAGATAATTTTACAGGTGAGGTCACTGTTGAACATTCTTTATAAAATTGCTTTCAGGAGTTCTTATGAATATTTTCCATTAACAAGAAAGCATTTTTTTTTGTGTTTGTTTTTATTTTATTTTTTAATGCATCTCATCATTTCAAACTTGCTTTTCAAGTTTGAAATGTCTTAGAAAATCATGGTGGAAAATATAAGCCAGTTAACACCCTTTATGCTGCATATAAAACAAATAGATGGTGGTAGGGGCTGTTTTATAATCTATTTTCTCTTTCTTTCTGAAATATTTTCCACATAACTGGAAACAGATAAAATGCATTTAAAAAAAAAAAATCAATTCTTTTGAACCCCTTTGTGACCTTATTTCTAATAAAATAGACTAGATTTCAATTAATTAATGAAGAATTTGGAAGGATTTACTAAAATTAATTATTTCATTATCAAGATCACATTTCAATTATAAAAGCTTTGTGGATAGAATTATTTTGGAAGTCTTTAATATAAGTAGGATCCGTTTAAAATGGATGGTTTTGTTTCACAGAGCCCGTTTTGGGCATGTTGGTATCAAAAGGGTTAAATAGGAACCCTTTAAAATGATATGCTCTTCAGGAAGTTATCATATTAGAGAAAATAAAATAAAAATTCTTTTATATATATATATATAAAGTAACAGGAGATGACGAAGGAACACAAGTAGAGAGATGATGTACTGAGAAGGATCTGTCCAACCCATACAAGCAGGGAAAAACAGACGTAATGATGATGGTGATATAGAGAACATATTTCTCTGTTATCTGATTCAAACCTGTTATCATATTAGAGAAAATAAAATATAAATTCTTCAATATATAGAGAACATATTTCTATCAGTTAAGAGACTTATTTGGAAAACTGGGCAGCTGACTCACCATCAAAGAGGAAATCCTGCTAAAACAGCTAGCAGCTGTTTCTTGTTTAGAAATTAAGTTTCATCATATTCAGTACTTTCAGGATATATTTTGGGAAATGTTAGAATATATTCTAACATTATTCTTCTATATTTAAATATTACCTTACACATTCATAATATTAACTTACAAAAATGAAATGAAATTTACAGCCCATGCTTATACAAGTTTAGTTGGTTTCCTTTGAAGAGGTTTCTTGGATGTTTTATTGATAGGGGCCTGAGTCCTTTAATGGAAAATACCATGAAATGAAGTATCTTGGTAAAAAACACAACATGCCACCTGGTCTGGGAATCAAATCCACAACTTTGTGAGTCCTGCATCGTAATTACT